>ML677360.1:14102191-14195960 GCA_007922305.1 Dermatemys mawii | reverse complement strand
CACGGCACCGAGCGACATCATGGCGCTGGTCAGGCTCCCAGCACCGGACATCATGGCACCGATTGACATTGCGGCACAGGTCAGGCTCCCGGCACCAGCCATTGCCACGGCACCGATTGACATCGCGGTACCGGTCAGGCTCCCGGCACCAGGCATCGCCATGGCACCGATCCTCTTCTGGATATCGGGAGGATTCCAGGCACAGGTCACCCTCCATGCTCCATTTGGGACGGCGGTCCACGAGACGCAGCCCTCCCCGGTACCGGCGCCATTCCGTTTCTCAGTCCAGATCTGGCTCATGGCACCGGAGCAGGCGTCGGTCGGGGTCCAGGCACAGCAGATCTCCGCTCCATAGGCCTTCCCAACGCCGGTCACCGAGGGTAATCCGCCACCCATCCCCCGGAAGTAGGCCCACGGCTCCACCGTGGCCCTCCTGGTCGGCCTCCCGCTCATCTCGTTCCAATGGGGACGCGAGACTGGAGCAGTTACACTACAGAGAGGGAGAGGCGGGTGACCAGTGGCAGGACTTAAGCCAGGACCAGTCCCAGTGGCCATTTTGGACCCCATGGGCCTATCACCAGTCTCAAGGGGCCCCCTTTGGGACCTCCAGATGCTCAACAGAACCGCGGGTCCCTGAGGCTGCGTTGGGACATCCTCCCCCAGATCCAGCAGTCCCCACAACCGCCGGGACACCTACGGTACAGCCAACACCAGCGTTGGAGGCCCCAGTTCCCGAACTGTTCTAGGCGGAGGAGGTGCTGGAAGGCCTGGCTCCCGGCCTCTTTTTGGGATCTTCCCCTGATGAGGCCGTTGCGGGCACCACTATATGGGGTCTCCCTCCCATCGACCTTGCCGTGCACCAGGACCTCCTCAGGCGGGTGGCAAGGAGCATGAATCTCCAAGCGGAGGAACTGGTGTAGTTGGAGGACCCCGTAGTAGATATTCTGTTGGCGGCAGCGCCTACTAGAGTGGCTCTGCCAATTATTCATACGATTCAGAATAATATCAAAACTCTGTGGCAGTCCGCAGCATCGATCGCGCCAACAGCTAAGGGGGTTGAAAGAAAATCATCCCAGCTCTTCGTGGCAGTAGTGGACCGTATGAAAGGCCTTCCAGTTTCAACCCAGCGTATTTCTTCATGGATTACGGCGTGCATCTGTACACGTTATGACCTAGCTGGTTCCCCGGTCAAACCATTTACCGCTCATTCTACCAGGGTGCAGGCGTCCTCGGCGGCTTTCCTGGCTCAGGTTCCACTACAGGAAATCTGTAGAGCTGCAACGTGGCCTTCGGTCCACACCTTTGCCTCGCACTACGCGTTGGTACAGCAGTCGGCTGAGGATGCTGCTTTTGGATCTGCGGTATTGCAGTCAGTGGTCCATCACTCCGACCCCACCGCCTAGGTAAGGCTTGGGAGTCACCTACTTGGAATGCATATGAGCAATCACTTGAAGAAGAAAACAGGGTTACTTACCCAATAACTGTCGTTCTTCGAAATGTGTTGCTCATATCCATTCCAAAACCCACCTTCCTTCCCCACTGTCGGAGTCTCCGGCAAGAAGGAACTGAGGGGGACGCCAGGTCAGCCATGGTATATATCCAGTGCCATGAAGGTGCTACTCCAGGGGACTCCATAGCCAACCCAGCGGGGGTTGCTAGGGTAAAAGTCTTCCGGCAGCTGTGCACGCTGCACGAGCACACACCTACTTGGAATGGATATGAGCAACACATCTCGAAGAACAACAGTTACTGGGTAAGTAACCCCGTTTTATTTCATTTACATTTCATTTTATTTATTTAAATAAACATAATTGTACCTTAACATACATTCTCTCCCAGTTTGCTGCCTTTTAGGAATGTCAGGATGCTCTATATTTCTTAAGGAAGAGTTATGAACTATATCCTTATTGATATTCAATAGTGTGTGTAATCGGTGTATTTTCAAAGCATTAAGCAGAGATTTAATCAGACAGTTCTCACTGAGAATACTGAGTCTCAGAGGTAATGTCCTATATATGCTTTGTTCCCTAACCTATCTCCCTATCCCCAGAAAGTAGTGGTTTTTGAAACATTTAATTCACAGATAGAATGAAGCCTATCAGAGCATTCAATTCCACATACTCCAGAGATATATGGGAATGTCTTGTTACCTCGTGTTAGGGGAATTGATCTGCTGCTGTGCTGCTTTTGTTGTGAATTTTGCTTTTAATTCACCTTGAATACTCCTAGAGCCTGGAATAGGTGTCTTTTTATTTTTGCATCTAAATAAAATAAAATTAGATGCCAATTCAGTTTGTCAAGTTCTTATTAATATCTAAAATACACAGAATCTTGATATTTAGAAACACCCAATAACTTGTATCAGAGCTTGTTATCAGAGCCAAAATAATTATATGATTTTATGGAACTGAATCACAAGTAAATTATTTATTTTAGGATTTCTTATTTAATAAGCTAAATGAAAGGGTTGTTGTAGCTTTAACAGAACTGTGAGTTGCACTGACAACTATTAAAAACATCTCCCTGCCCCTACTTATGTTAGTTGAAATGAAAAGCCATTTATCCTGTCTCATTTTGTTTTCAAATATTTCTTTACCAATTCTGTACTTTTTCAGCTTCTCCAGCACCAGCAAGGACGGGCCAAACAGGGAGCTTATCAGGCAGCCCAAAACCTTTCTCTCCTCAAGCCTCAACACCTATTGCTGCTAAGCAAGAAAGAACTTCCACTCCAGGAAGCATTCTGAACCTTAACCTTGGTTAGTTATAACTTTTGAAAGTATAATACTGTTAGAATAATGTAAATTACAATGGAATGGATGTGAGAGAGTAGCAAATTGCATGTATGTGGATTTAAATGAACATAATACTGAGATGTGTCACCATTGTTTCATCAGCAGAGTTATGCTATATTGTTTGTAAACCTGGACATGAAAGGTACATTTTCAAAAACACTTTTTTCTTACTGAAGAAAGGTAATAGTAGATGATATTTAGGGTATGGTTACACTTACAAAATTATAGCGCTATTGCTTATAGCGCTCGCCTTATACAGCAATAATAATAGCGCTATTGTATGTCCACACTGAGCTGCTCCAGCGCTATAGCATGGCCACATTTGCGGCACTTAATACGGCATTAAGAGCAGCGCATTAGGGCATGTATCCCACAGTACACCTCTTCCTGATCTGGCGCAATGGCTTGTGGTAGGGGGGGCGTCACTTGCGGGGCATTCTATATCCTGTTTGAACTACCCATGATGCTTTTTGGCATATCCCAGCAATCCCTGTGTTTCCTTCCACCTCCGGCGCCATCTTTCAAGGGTTTCAGCAAGGCACGCTCCGTCTTCCATTGTCGAGTGCTGCAATGAATCCAGAACTGCTGAGGGACATGCTGACGACTGTCGCCAGCACATCTCTGTGTGCAGTGGAGTTATTCCTTGACATGCAGGATGACAGTGATGATTCTGAAGACGAGATCGAAGCGGTGAATGCATTCGACACAAAGCTTCTTGTCTCATTAACGGACATGCTCACGGCTGTTGAACGCCGCTTCTGGGCACGGGAAACGAGCACAGAGTGGTGGGATCGCATCGTCATGCAAGTCTGGGACGACGAGCAGTGGCTGCAAAACTTTCGAATGAGAAAAGCCACTTTCATGGGACTGTGTGCTGAACTCGCCCCTGCCCTGTGGCGCAAGGACACCAGACTGAGAGCTGCCCTCCCGGTGGAGAAGCAGGTGGCTATCGCGATCTGGAAGCTGGCTACACCAGACAGCTACCGATCGGTGGCCAACCAGTTTGGGGTTGGAAAGTCGACCGTTGGAGTTGTGCTGATGCAAGTGTGCAGGGCCATTAATCGCATCTTGCTACGAAAAATCGTGACTCTGGATAACATGCATGACATCGTGGCTGGCTTTGAAGAAATGGGTTTCCCTAACTGTGGAGGGGCGATAGATGGGACCCATATACCCATTCTCGCGCCCGCCCACCTAGCTGAGGAGTACGTTAACCGAAAGGGGTACTTCTCCATGGTTCTCCAGGCGCTTGTGGATCACCGTGGGCGTTTTACTGACATTAACGCTGGCTGGTCTGGAAAGGTGCATGACGCACGCATCTTCCGCAACACCGGCCTGTTCATGAAGCTGCAAGCCGGGACTTTTTTCCCAGACCAGAGGATCCCCGTGGGGGAAGTGGAAATGCCCATAGTGATTCTTGGTGACCCTGCTTACCCTTTAATGCCCTGGCTCATGAAACCGTACACAGGGAGCCTGGACAGCAGTCAGGAAAGGTTCAACTACAGGCTTAGCCGTTGTCGAATGACTGTGGAGTGTGCTTTTGGGCGTCTCAAGGCGCGCTGGCGCTGTCTTTATGGGAGGCTAGACTTGGCCGAGGGTAGTATCTCCGCGGTTATTTCCGCATGCTGTGCCCTACATAATCTTTGTGAGCGGAAGGGCGAAGGCTTCACTCAGGCATGGTCCTCTGAGGTTCAACGCCTGGAGGCCACATATGCCCAGCCAGAGAGCAGGGTTCATGGAGGGGACCAGCGCGAGGCTGTTAGGATCAGGGAAGCCTTGAGGGAGCATTTTGAGGCTGAAAGCCAGTTCTAAAGTGAGGTGTAGATGGAGGGAGGGAGGGAGGGAGGGAGCATTCTTTTAACAGGAACAGGCATTTGCTTTTCTGTAGCCTGTAATAATGTATGTACACTTAATAAAGAAACCCATTTATTAAGAAGACAATTCATGTATTGAACAGGTACTTCGGTTGCTGAAAGAAAATATTGTGATGCATGTGAGGGGGAAGGCAGGGGAGGTGCAATGGGGGTGTCGTGGGGTCAGTCAGAGATCGGAGTATGTCCGGGTCTCTGAGTCTCCAGTGCCCTCACAGTGGCCATGTCCCCCGAACCCCATTTGCGGAGGGCAGTAAGGCATGTTATTAGGGGTAGACTGTGGATAATGTGGTGGGGGTCTGGGGGTTGTTCGGTGAAGACAGAGGAGTTGGAGGCAGCTGTGGATGGTGATAATCATTTGGCTGATGATACTGGCCTGGAGGGTACAGAGGCAAAGAAGGGGAAGGGAGTTGGGGCAAACGATAATTGGGGTGGTGGGTGCGGAGCTTCTCCTCCTGAAGGGTGACAAGCCGCTGCATAGTCTGCAATTGAAGCTGCAGTAATGAGAGCAGCTTGTCGGTGCTTTTCCGGCGGTGACTCGCGTTCTCCTTCCGCGCCTTCTCCCTCAACTTGCTCTCATTCTCCCTCCACCTCTGTGCAACTCGATTCTCCGTTACAGCCTGTTGCATTACTTGCTGTACAAGATCCTCTTTGCTCCTTCGTGGCCGCTTCCTCAGTCGCCTGAGCCTCTCAGCTGTTGATAAGAGCGATGGCGAAGGGGTGAAGGACGACCCTTCTAAAATAAAAAGATACATTTCACAGTGGTTCCCCTGTAAAGAGCAGACATGCCTATCATTCCCCCGCATTCCCCGTTTGCCTGTCCCGCAGACAGCACAGATACAGCAACGGAACCCCTGCCATGGTGAGTGGACTCCAGAGGCAAGGGAAATGATTTTTTCCCTGCCCTGAAAAGCTGTGGCGGGGGAGGGGGTGGGGAGTGCCGGTACGTTGCAGGAGCCACAGTGTGAGCAGCAGGCAGGGGGAAGGATTTCTTCCCTGCCCTGAAAAGCTGGGGTGGGGGTGTGTGTGGAGTGCCGGGAAGTGGCAGGAGCCCTACTCTGAACACTGTTCCAACATTCTCCGTAGGTGTTTGTCCTGGAAGATATCTCGTTGCTTCGAGTCACTGAGGAGCAAAGGGAAGGGATTTTATTAAGATGCGGCTTCCGCCCAGGGCCATATGCAGCGTGCCTATGTGCAGCAATGCTCCCCCCACCCATTGTAGCACAGTGGCAGGGACTAGAGACCGTGACCACGCTGGCTCTCCCGGGAAACCTGCGCAGGCGCATTGCAAGTGCTCTTATTGAGACCTTTGAAGAGATTACTGATGATGACTACCGCGAGGTGATAGACTACATCAATGCACTATTCCACATGTAGGCAAGCATGCAAGCATCCCCTTCCACCTCAAGCTGCCTGCCTTCCCCATAGAAAAGCAGCTTTACCTCCGCAATGCACTGCTGAGCTGGCCCCTGCAACCGCCGGACGCTGTGGCTGGCCGCCCTCCTCCTGGCTTTAGAGGAGAGCTCCTGGCTGCATGCCCCCCTGCCCTCCTCCTGGCTTGAACAGAGCTCCAGGTGGAATGCCCCCCTCGTCCCTTTCCACCCCAAGCTGCCAGCCTTCCCCATAGAAAAGCAGCTTTACCTCTGCAATCCGCTGCTGAGCTGGCCCCTGCAACCGCCGGACGCTGTGGCTGGCTGCCCTCCTGGGTTGAGAAGAGCTCCTGGCTGCATGCGTCCAGGGACTCCTCCGTGCCCTGGATCGCTGCTGCCTCGTCCTCATCCTCCTCCTCTTCTTCATCCTCCTGCTCTTCGTCCTCCTCCTCACCCCCCCCTTCACTGGTGGGCTGGGAAGTGTCCGTGGTGGTCGATGGAGTGACCGTGGGATCACCACCAAGTATCGCGTGCAGCTCCTTATAAAATCTGCAAGTCACCGGGGCTGCCCCGGAGCGGCCGTTTGCCTCGCGGGCTTTGCGATACGCATTCCTAAGCTCCTTTACCTTAACACGGCACTGCAGAGTGTCCCGCTCATGGCTTCTTTCCGCCAAGGCCCGTGATATCTGCCCATAGGTGTCAAAATTCCTGCGGCTAGACCGCAGCTGAGACTGAACAGCCTCTTCCCCCCAGCAGCTGATGAGGTCCAGCACCTCACTATTGCTCCATGCTGGGGATCGCCTATTGCGAGGAGGCATGGCACGTGGAGTCATGATGATCAATCAGAATGATCACCTGCAACGATTCCCTGAGACCACGCCACGCAATCAATCAGATCAATGAGAATGATCACCTGCAAGGATTCCCTGAGAGCACGCCACGCTTGGCTGGAGCAAACAGGAAGGGGATTTTCAAATTTCCCTGGAACTTTAAAGGGCGAGTCTGACGTGTGGTCACCTGAGGACAGGACAAAAGAGTTTGCAAGTGATGACCAGAGTGGCTCGAACGGGAATTATGGGACAGGCTGGAGGCCAATTAATACGCAGTGGGTGTCCACATTCTTCCTGTAGCGCTACAGCAGGTGCGCTACAGCCCTTATTCCCCATGAGGAGGTGGATTAATAATAGTGCTATAACTCTGCGGTTATAGCGCTATTAGTGCCTTGCCAGTGTGGACGGAGAGTAGGTTATAGCGCTCGTAGGGGCTTTATAGCGCTATAAAGTGCCAGTGTAACCATGGCCTTAGTTGGGCTCAGAAGGCTAAATTAACCCTTAGAGCCAAGGCAGTCAGTACTGAGCTTCTCTTCTACTGTAGTGGATCTGTTTGTTGTAATTACAGTGTACTTCAGCCAAACAGACAATTAGCCATAAGAAATAGTTTCTGTAGCAGTGGAATAGAGTATGTGCTAAAGATGAGTCAATAGCTGAAGTGTGGTAAATTACTTAAGCCAAATGGCTTGGATTCTTAGAAGGTGAGGTTAAGGGTTATGTAGGGAGTTTTAAATGAAATTCTTGGCTGCCTGTAGTTCTTGTTGATACAGATGGAATTTTAAATCTGACTGTTTTCTGACTAAAGTTTTAACATAGTTGTCTGGAGCTTTTTAGCTGGAACATCGATTATGTCTTCAAAGTTAGGAAAATGTACCTTTGTTAAAATGTTTTGCCAGGAGTGAAAATAATGGATGGACTTTTTGAGATAGCATCAACTGCACCAGTTATGGATTACATTCCATCCTGAATCCAGTAGTCTTCAGATGTGACTCATTAGGTCATATTGCCTTGTTTGAAGCATTGTGAGAATGGGGATTCTCTCTGACATGATAGAATGAAAGGCAAGAGAACAGCAGAAATTCATGTGTTTCACGCAGAGAGTCATGCAGCAGGTCTGCCTTTTTAAGCACTATGTTCTCCTGCTTAATCAGAGGAAATCTATTGAAGATAAGTCAATTATAGCTATTCCTAGGCTGGCTAAAGTTATATTGCCAGTCAAGGATGGGGAATAATGAGCAAAACTTTACATTGATGTTCTCAGAGTAGAAATCCTTGGAATCAAAATGGGAACTACTTTTAATCATTTGTATGTTTGAGGGAGAAAAGAGAAGACGTTGGATAGACTGAATATTAACAGAGAGTTGCATCTCCAGAAGGATGAAGGAAAAATAGGTAATAGAAATATGGGCATCATTACAATCAGCTTTTAGGAATGGCGTTAACAGGAAGTTTGGAGAATTTCAAGATGAAGCACTGGAAAACATTGTGCATGAAGATCTTAGCCCCTTGGCTCTGCTACTGTTGATTTAAATCTTTCCCACATAACACTTGTCCTGAGATAAACAGAAAAGCCATTTCTTTTCAGTGAGAACTCTTTATATGAAAAAGAGTTGAATAGAAAGATCTGAGTAGATTGACTTCTATTTTATTTGTTGGGATGGTGATACCTCTGAAAGAAAATATCTATCTTACTGTCTCTTGTCTTCTTCGAGTGATTACTCTTGTGTATTCCACATTAGGTGTGTGTGCGCCCACCATGTGCATCTGTGCCAGAAGTTTTTCCCTTAGCAGTACCCATAGGGGGAGCAACCCCCCGCGACCGCTGAAGTGGCGCAGCCCTGGTGTGTTATAAGGGACGCTGCGTGCTCCCCTACCTTCAGTTCCTTCTTGCTGCAAGTGAAGGTGCGTTGGAACTTCGCAGCTCCAGCGTTGCTGCAGCTCGTCCTTAGTGTGCTTCTAGTACCTGCAGTTACTCAGTTTTCAAGTTAGTTCAGTTAGACTGTCTGAGTCGGGGCATGCCCCAACCCCTGGTTTTAAGCTGTGCAACATTTGCAGGCGTTCTGTTCTGAGGAGTGACCCGCACGTGGACTGTTTATGCTGTTTGCAAGATCTGCAAGTCTTTCAAGCCCCAGACGAAAAGAGAAAGGGACATTTGACTCCGGACCATCCTGATGGAGTCATCGCTGACCCTGGCTCCAACGTGCTGCTCCGAGCCAACACTGGGCAGAGACCTCTCCAGATGTCCAGATGCCTTCCACGCTGGAGGCCTTGCAAGTGGCCTGAGATGTCTTGTCCCTACTGGTGCCCGGAGCGCCACTGACGTCGGTCCTGTGCTCCAGAGACAAGCCACTGGCCAGTCCAATGGTACCAGTGGGCACCATGGCCCCCGGCGCAGCCCCAGGTGGGGTCGTGCTCGGTGGCTGGGGCTTTGGAGGCACTGTCAGCCTCCCTTTCCAGGCCCCCCATGTAAGACATCGGTGGGGCGTACGTCTTCGGTGCCATGCCAAGAGGCCGACCAAGTGGTGGACCTTCCGGTGTCTATGGACACCCAAAGCTCAGTCTCGGCCTCCTTGCCCACCCAGGAAGTGGCAATAACGGCCCTGCCCCCCTCAGTCCCGCAGGAGGACTTTTGGCCCAACCAGGACCTCCTTAAAAGGGTGGCCTCAAACCTCCATCTCCAAGCTGAAACGGTGGAGGAGCCCTCGGACTCACTGTTTAACGTGCTGTCCTCTTCTACCCCAGGCAGGGTGGCCTTGCCCCTCCATGATGGCATGGCAAAGATCTTGCATGCTGTGTGGCAAACGCCAGCCTCGTTGGCTCCCATATCTAAGAGGGCAAGAGCACAAGTACTTTGTACCGGCTAAGGGGCATGAGTACCTGTATGCCCACCCAGTGCCCAACTCCCTAGTTGTCGAGTCGGTCAATCACAGGGAGCGGCAGGGCCAGCCGAACCCTACCCCGAAGAACAAAGACTCAAAGAGACTGGACTCGTTCGGGGAGAGAGGTTTATTCATCTCGACTTTCCAGCTGCGGGTGGCGATCCACTAAGTTCTATTGGGCAGATACGAGTTCAATTTGTAGGGCTCTCTGCCAAAGTTCGAGGCTTCCCTCCAGGCATGTGAGAGGAAGGAGTTCCAGGCGCTGGTGGAGGAGGGTACAGCGGCCACAAGAGCAGCTCTGCAGGCGTCATCGGATGCAGCCGTGGCCTCCTCTGTCTCCATGAGAAGGGTGTCGTGGCGATTGCTGTCTGGGCTGTCTAGCAAGGCTCAGGATGCAATACAGAACCTCCCATTCGACGGCAAAGCCCTGTTTGCGGAGCAGATGTATAATAAGCTGCACTGCATGAAGGACTCCCGCATGACCCTCCAAACCTTGGGTCTCTATGTGCCACCTCCGGCTAAACCCAAGTTCACACCACAGCCGTCCCCTGTGCAGCCTGCCCAGCAAAAATTTGAGTCCGCCTATAAGAAGTCACAAGACTATAAAAGGCACAAGCAGTTGTGACCAGCCCTGCAACCTGAGTCCTCTAAGGGCAGAAGAAACAGTTTTGATGGGATGCTTGAGGGTGTTCTACCAGTTCCGCTCAAGGATCCATCCTCAATAAAGCCCCCACTTTTTTCCAACCAGTTGTGTGCTTTCCTACTGGAGTGGTCGCAGCTGACCTCAGACCAGTGGGTCCTCAACACCATCTCCAGGGGATACCCCCTGCAGTTCATTTGCTCCCCACTCAACTATCCTCTGTCCCTGCTCTGTCTTAGGGACCCCGCTCATGAAGCCCTGCTCGAACAGGAAGTGGGGGTGGCTTCTGGGCCTGGGAGCAGTGGAAGTGGTACCTGAGAAATTCAAGGGCAAGGGGTTCTACTCCCCCTGTTTCCTTATCTTGAAGGCCAAAGGGGGACTCAGGCCCATTCTGGACCTGTGGGGTCTCAGTCATTTCATGGTAAAGCTCAAGTTCTGCATGGTCTCCTTAGCCTCCATTATCCCCTCTCTGGATCCTGGAGACTGGTCCACTGCCCTCAACCTTCTGGACGCGTACTTCCATATCCACATATTCGAGGGACACAGAGGTTCCTCCGGTTTGTGGTAGGTCGGGAACATTACCAATTTACGGTTCTCCCGTTTGGCCTGTCCACTGCCCCCAGGGTGTTTACCAAATGTCTGTCGGTAATTGCAGCCTACCTCAGGTGCAAGAGGATGCAGATTTTTCTCTACCTGGACGACTGGATGGTAAAGGGCAGCTCTTGGTCGCAGGTGAGGGACCATGTGACACTCCTTCTGTCCATGTGCACCACCCTGGCCTGTTGGTAAACAGCGGAAAATCCACGTTAGTCCCAGTACAACGCATGAAGTTTATCGGAGGCCTCCTGGACTCCTCATTGGCCACAGCTTCCCTCCCGGGAGACAGGTTAAAAGTGCTCATCGCCACAGTCACGAGGTTCCCGACAACTATAGCCAGGGCATGCCTACAGCTCCTGGGACACATGTTGGTGTGCATGTATGTGGTCCGCCACGCCAGACTCCGAATGCAGCCTCTCCAACTTTGGCTAGCTTTGAAATTTTCCCAGGGACAGGATGGACAGGGATCTCACTGCCCCGACTCAGTGATCGCCTCCCTACAGTAGTGGTCCATCCCCGAGAGCATGATCCAAGGGGTCCCGTTCAGGGACAGGGCCCCATCACTGGAGTTGATGTCCAACGCCTTGGACCTGGGTTGGGGGGCTCAGGTGGGAAGCATTCAGACCCAGGGTCTGTGGTTGGCGCAGGACTTGACCCTACACATAAATGTGAAGGAGCTACAGGCAGTATGTTGCCTTTCGCTCGCACTTGAAGGGGAAAGTGGTCCGGGTCCTCACCGACAACACGGCCTCTATGTTCTACATCAGCTGGCAAGGCGGGGCGCAGTCCTCTGCGGTGAAGCCCTCAGGCTGTGGGACTTCTGTATAGCCCACAACATCTCCCTAAAGGCCATCCACCTATCAGGTGCTCGCAGTGAGCGAGGAGACTGCCTGAGCAGGGCTTTCTCCTCCCAGCACGAGTGGTCTCTCCACCCAGAAGTGGTTCACCAGCTTTTCCAAGTGTGGGGGACTCCCCAGGTGGACCTGTTCGCAACCCTGCAGAACCAACGTTGCCCCCACTTCTGCTCCAGAGGGGGTCTGGGGAGGAGCGCCATCTCAGATGCCTTCCTCCTGTCCTGGTCAGGCAGTTTTCTCTATCCTTTCCCCCCATTTCCTCTGATCAGCAAGACGCTGGAAAAGATAAAGACGGACAAGGCCCGGGTCCTGCTGATCTCGCCATTGTGCCCAGGCAGAATTGGTATGAGACCCTCATGAGCCTGGTGATCGCCCAGCTGCGGCCATTGCTCTCACCCGGGCCTGCTTTCACAGGACCGGGGCTGCCGCCTCCACCCCAACCTGGCAGCCCTCCCGAAGGTGGTCTCCGCCTCCCATATGGGCCAGGCCATCTTCCTGACGGTCCTCTGCCCCACACACGTCCAGTGAGGAGCGCCGTCTCCATACACTTGACGTGCGACGGGCTCTGGCTTTCTACCTCCAGCGAACGAAGTCGTTCAGGAAGTCCTCACAGCTGTTTGTAGGCTTGGCTGAGCGCATGAGAGGCCGTCTGATTTCTACACAGCGACTCTCCAACTGGATCACTTCGTGTATCAGTACTTGTTATGATCTGGCAGGCATCCCCACATCGCCAATTGTGAAGGCGCACTCGACTCGGGTGCAGGCCTTGTCTGCAGCCTTCTTGGCTCACGTCCCTATCCAGGACATTTGTAGGGCTGCTACATGGTCACTTGTTTATGGATAAAATTACTTCAGCAGAGTTTTAATGATTAGTTTTCTTTAATATATTTAGGGTCTAATTTTCAAAAATTCAGCATAACTGAACAATGGGAGTTCCTGGGTGCTGAACTCCTTTGAAAATCTGCCAAATTCATATAGATTTCTAAATAAGATCTTAGCCATCTTGAAAATTTAGCTCTTAATGAACAGATATTTTGGAGGGGTAGAGCTGCTCTGATTACATGACTGGTGCATCTTGTGTGATAATATTACTTGCCATAGTAGTTATGTGTTACTTAACTCTTTCATTCTGGTCATCCATACAGTGCAGCAGCGTTCCATATGCTTTACTGGGGCATAGTTCTAACACCATAGTGAAACTTCCTCTCTGTGTACTTGGAACATTTAAGATTAGTCACGTGATTGATTACATAAAGGTGTTCTTGGGGCATTACTTTTTCTAGCTGCAGAACAGTAATGAAAAAACAGAGGAAATGTAATTGTCCAAAGAGCTATACAGTGTACAGCATTAAACTTACTTTTTTTTTAAAAAAAATATACCTACTATAGAACTTAGTGACTTTTTCAGCTTTGGTAAAAATATAAATAAGAGCATCCATCCAAAGTGCTGGGCACCCCGGCAATCTTTTAAATTACAGAGTTATGCAAAGAAATATGTTTCTTTGATCAGTTTTTAAAAGCAAAGCTCTGTCACAGAAAAATTTAAGTCCACCATCAGAGTTCCTCCATAATCCAGCCTCACCAGTGTAAAAGCCAGGGACAAGAGAGAAGCATTGCTGTTTACCCTGGAGGCCCAGAAACTGAAGCTGTTTTGACCAGGGAGAGTGGTACTAAATTCCAAAGT
This sequence comes from Dermatemys mawii, assembly GCA_007922305.1. Classification (NCBI taxonomy): domain Eukaryota; kingdom Metazoa; phylum Chordata; order Testudines; family Dermatemydidae; genus Dermatemys; species Dermatemys mawii. Next base: position 14,182,443 of record ML677360.1, on the reverse strand, counting down.
TGACGAGTCCTCCCAAAGAACATCTGTCACTTCTCTTTCTTACACCTGAGGGGTTCCAGCTCCAGAGCCTCCAGATGAGTGCAACTCTGACACTATGGCTCAGGGACAAAGGCAATGTCTGAGAGGTTGTAATATGCATTTTCGTAGGAGCAAGTTAACATCTATTCTGGGAGGAGTTCAGTGTCTCCTAAATGTGATTTTGCTTCAGCACATCTTTGGGAATTACTGTTTAAGAGAAGTTCAGATTTCTTGACATGATTTGTGTATTATAGGTTAAATGTAATAGGCGAATTAGAAAGAGCTAATGAGACAAAAAATACCTTTATAATGATCATATTTTTCGCTCAGGCATGCCATCTAGCACATACTGTTTGCTACAGAAATTCCTGTGCACTAAAATATGAATATGTGTGGGCAAGCTGAGGAAAAGATTTTTCCAGGATTCATGGGTGTGCTACATTGGGTAGGGCTGAGCCCTTGATATCTTTAGTATAGTATATAGATATTTAAGTCTTTCCTCCCCTAGTCTTACTTGTTGGCTTTAAAAGAAAGGCCAGCAAGATTTCTATTTTCCAATTCTTGATCCTTGGAGAAATTGCAGCATTATTTTATGTAGAACAAAGGGAAAAACTGTTATGTTTGTGTTAGCCATTCTCTTTGAGTTGTTCAGAGTTGCAGACTATAATTAGAAAATAATATTAATACATTTCAGTTAGTCTGCATTTTCATTTCATTCTAAAATTAAGTAATTTTACTAAAAAAAATCATTTATGAGAATATTGGTGGTTTTCTTTACCCCTTAAAGTATCTTTCTTAATTAAAGAATTTTTTATAATGTCATTTTAGATCGCAGCAAAGCTGAGATGGATCTGAAAGAACTGAGTGAATCAGTCCAACAGCAGTCTACACCTGTGCCGCTAATTTCACCAAAACGACAGATTCGCAGCAGATTCCAACTTAATCTTGACAAGACAATAGAGAGTTGTAAAGCACAATTAGGTATGCCCAAAGTCCATTAAATAAGAGGAGCGTGAAACCTAAACTCAGTGGAAACTTTGATTTAAGGGTTGATTTTGTTAACAAACTTGAGAAGTATTTTTCCATGTTGTAAAACCTTAAACACTTTATACCCTAAAATGTAAAATCATTTGATGATGATGTTTGAATACTTCAGGGAATACATTTTGAATGTGTTAAGCTGGAACAATCTAACATATAATAGAACCTGCTGTTATGAATCTCTCTTAAGAACTTTCACTTTTTAACCTGTATTCTTTGCACCTTTCTGATGTAGATTAGTGTACTTATTTTTGTGGTCTTATTTTTCCTTGTCACATGAACAAATCAAGAACTGTAGCTAGTTTACTAAACACTACCTGGTATTAACATATCCAGTTACACACGGTAGGGGGTAGTGATACTGTTAAATATTTGTATTGCACTGTTGTTTTGCATGGCACTTCATAGGGGCAAGGCCAGATGGCTATAGGAGGGTGCTAGGGAACAGATATGTTAGTTCCAGGCTAAACAAATCCCTGGTACCTTTGGAATCAAATGGCAGTTGTTCAGGTTAATCAAGACACCTGGGGCCAATTAAGAAGCTTCTAGAAAGCAGTAGAAACAGCTAGCCTGATTGGGACACCTGAAGCGAATCAGGGACTGGCTGAAACCAGTTAAAAACCTCCCAGTTAGTTAGGGGGTGGATGTCAGGAGCTTTGGAAGGAAGTTGTGCTGCTGGTGAGACTGAGTGGTAGACAACATATCATATGCAAGGAAGGAGGCCCTGAGGGAAGGGTGAAGTGGAGTTTGAAGAAGCAGAGACTGCTGTGGGGAAATAGCCCAGGGAATTGTATTGTGTTTTGTGGCTAAAAGGTCAGCCATCTTAGCTGATACTATTAGGGTCCCTGGGCTGGAGTCTGGAGTAGAGGGCGGGCCCAGGCTCCCCCCTTTCTGCCTCCTCTAATTAGTCCCTGAGGTTGAGAGACGAGGGAGACTGTGCCAGGAAGGATAGCTTCTCCTCACTGGCTTATGATGAAAATGGCTCAATAGGCTGTGACCTTGTCTCTAGAGAGAGAAGGGCTACGTGGAGGGTCACAGTGAGCCTCTGAGGCTAGTGAAAATCCTTCAGGAAACGCAGGATCCACAAAGATAAGGACAGAGCTTTGTCACAATAGTGATTTAAAAAACACCATCACCTCTCCTTGGAAAATATTCCTGTCTAAGGTCTTGATTTGGCAAGCATGCATGTAAGTAACTTTAGTCACATGAGTGGTCCCATTGATTCTAATGTGATTACTTTTGTAGTTAAATTTACACATATGCATGATAGCCAGATTGGCCCTAGATTAGACAAATTTAGAACATGAAGATAACTGATAAATGAGTAGGCAGGGAAAGAAGGGCCAAGGGTTAAAATCAGTAAAAGTGTAAATCAGATTATGGAGAGCGACACTCAAACATTCTGATATTCTTAAATAGAGAGTGAGATAGGACACAAGAGGAAGAAGCTGTAGCTTAGGAATGGAAGTCAAGGTAGTAATACAAATGTACTTTCCAGAATATAGAATTATGCAATATATTTTATTTTTCTGTCATATCACAGCGCCACTATCCAGTTAATGGGTAACAGAGTACATTTGTTTTGTGTTTTTTCTGTTAGGAATCAATGAAATCTCTGAAGATGTTTATAATGCGGTAGAACATAGTGACACAGAGGATTCTGAAAAATCAGACACCAGTGACAGTGAATATATCAGTGATGATGAACAGAAATCAAAGAATGATCAGGAAGATGGAGAAGACAAAGAAAGTGGAAAAAGTGACAAAGAGTCACTGACCATGAAAAAAAAACCTAAACCCCCAGCTCCAGCTGAAGTCAAAGAGGAAGTTAAAAGCACAAGCCCGGGAGTGGAGAAAACAGATGTCCCTGTCAAAGAAAAGGCTAATACAGACTCTGAGAAAGACTTTTCTGAAAAGGGAAAAAATTTGCAGCATCCTGCAAAAGAGAAACTGAAAGGTAAAGATGAGACAGACTCTCCAACTGTGCATTTGGGTCTGGACTCTGATTCAGAGAGTGAACTTGTCATCGATCTTGGAGAAGATCCTTGTGGGCGTGAGGGACGGAAAAACAAAAAAGAATCTAAAGAACCACCTCCTAAGCAAGATGGTAAGTTTAATTTATTTTCTTCTTTCATTTTTGTGACCGACATAAAAGCAATGAATCCATAGCTTTTAATAATTGCTGGTCTCAGTGAATGATCATTCACAGGAGATAAGTGCCTTTCACCAGTGCTCAGTATTGTAGTACATATATACTGTACAGCCTTGCATGAATTTGGAATTTAATTTGAAAGTTTTTCAAGATTTTTGAATTTCAGCCGTAACCATCATTCTTCTGTGAGCACCGCAACAATATAATAATCCAGGAGATATTAGATTTCATCAAGCACTCCCAAATGTGTATAATCCCACTAAAGTCCAGTTAACTGCTCCCAGTAGTAAAAGTCATAAGAGCCGGTCTGTTATGTATAGTATCAGTTTATGTTGTCCATATGTTAATCATGGTAATTGTAAATTGCAATTACCCATTAAGAAAAGTACTTTCGCTAGCTGAGCTTGGCATTAGAGCTGTTAGACAAAAAAATATTTGTCTAGACCAATCTATACTGTGGTGAGATGTGTTGTATATAAGCCTAGCTAGATCTTATATTTAAGTTCTTTATTTTTCATATTAGATAACTTTATTTTTTTCCTTGTTGATTTTCTAGCTTTTTACATAGTTTAGGTAGCATGTTAAATCAAGCATCCTATGTAATGAAAGCTCTATAAGTTTTTTCATTCAGATTGCTAAGTATGGTTGAGAAGATGGATGCTTATTTGGTGCTTTTGGACTTTGAATCGTAAGACCTGGACTATAATAGATCATTGTCACTATTAGCAAATCAGGGAAGCTGAGAACATGTGTCGAGTAGAAAGCAGTATATGATACACTTTCAGATATGGATTTAGTTTTCGGACTGTTTATAGTTATCAAGGTTCTTCTTTAATTGAACAGTTGGTTACTCATGGCACAGATGTATTAACTTCATTACGGTTATTGAGTTATACATTAGTTAATACACTAGAAAAATTTATCAGTAAAATGACTAATACTGAAAAGCTATAATTTTTCTTATAGATGCAAATTATATTTAACATTATTGAACATTTTTCTGATTTAAAAATAATGTAGTATACAAAAAGTACATAAACAGCCAATAATTGATTTAAGAATTGTTTACTGTTTGTAATGAATCTGAAATACTTCCAACTGCAGGTGATTCAAAGATTAGATTCATAATTTTTTTAGTCAGGATAGAGTGGGGTTTTCTTTCACTGCAGTGCCTGAGAAAATTTGCTTTTTGACAGTTCTTTAATGAATGGATCATAATTCATGAATGGGTGATATCCTCCTTTTCTTCTTTTGAGTGAACAGAGATCTTCTCACACAGTGATTGTCTGTATTGTATTGGCTTTACTATTTGCTCTTGCTCTAAAACTCTTGCCCCAGAGTAGGAAACCACATGTAAATATTTCATGATGTCAAAATTAGTCTGCAAAATGTAGAGTATCAGCCTGGGGCTCATAGTAAATCTTTTCTGGTCCAGCTGTTTATGATTTGGTGACCAAAGGAACTATTATTTTGTTTGGGACTGACTTTTGCAGTTGCATCAGTAAAACTTCTGACTTGACAATGCCAGCCATCATATGTAAGAATGGGATATCCTGTTTCAGTTCTGGGCTTTTGACACTACACTTCAAAATAAAGATAAGTCTTCCTCTCTCACAGTGGTCTTCTGACTGACGTGTTTTCCAATAGAATTCCACTCGTTTTCTTTCTGACTGGTTGGCTTAAGATGGAGTTATCAATTGTCATTTGATTAGAGAGGACATTTTTTAAGTAACATTGGTCATGTCAAAGCAATCTGTGTAAGGGCATGCATTTTGGAAACCTGACTATGCAATGATAGTGGTGAAGAGTTTATTTTTAAAATGAGTGTTAGGGCTTGGCTACACTTGCAGCTGTAGAGCTCTTTGAGTTAAACCAGCCTTCGGAGAGTGCACTGTGCAGTCTGTCCACACTGACAGCTGCAAAGCGCACTGGCGTGGCCACATTTGCAACACTTGCAGCTGCATTGGGAGTGGTGCATTATGGGCAGCTATCCCAGCGTTCATATGGATGCAACGTCCTTTCCACCCCCCCCCCCCCCGCCGGCGGAATATGACAGGGAGTGTGTTGTGCGTATGTGTGTGGGGGGAGAGTGGATTTTTGGGTTGTTGAGTGTGTGTCAGTACACTGTCTTGTAAGTTCAGAACCCCCTCACCGCCTGCCTCTCTCTCACTAACTTAAAGCAAACAGTAAATGTTTGTTTTGTCTCTGTCTCGGAGCAGATAAGCAGCCAGCTGTCAGAAATTGAGCTTTGAAAAGGCACTCTGCATTGCTATAGCCAATTTCACAGCAATGAGAAGAGTGGCCACTTGACTTAAGACTCTGGACATTTCCAGAGATCAGTCAGAGCTCAATAATGCAACTCCTGATTTACATTGATGCTGGGGCATCTCACGCAATACACATCAGATGTGAATTCTCTTGCAGAGGTGGAGTACCAGGAGTGCTCAAGCCAGGGAGTCAGAGCGCTCTATGTGCCTTGCCAGTGTGGACAGGAAGTAAGGTAGAGTGCTCCGGGAGACTTTATTGTGGTATAACATTTCAGTGTAGCCACGCCCTGAGTTTTTCTGTGTCGGACTGCAGAAGAAAGCAGTCACTTCTCCTCTAAGAGAGAAGATGGATTTCTTAGAGTCGTTATTGTCAAAGATTCATAGTATTGGCCTAAAAACTGTTGTGATCCAGTAAGAAGTTGTGGGAGATTTCCAATAAATGTTGATGCCATAAATCTCCGATGTGCTGTACACAATACATTAACTTAGAGAATTGCCAGTCCATTTTTGATTCAGGTGTTTTCTGAATACCTGATTCTTTCATTTCTTTGGTTTTGCTTGTCTTCAGAAAGTAATCTCAAGTGTGGGGTAAAGTTGCATTCCCCGTAGTTGATGTTCACATTACACCTACATCCTAGCAGAGGCTAACTTGTCACATTTCTATCATAGTGAAGCAAGAGATGTTTTATAAATATCTAGTAGCTGTGAATTGAATCAAAATACAGGTAGGGGGGAAAACGTTTACCCATGGGGGTGTGAATTTCATGTATAGGAAAATAATTTGTTTTATTGGAATATGCACGTGTGTCTTTTCTTTTACAAAACTGTGGCTGGAAATCAATAGACCAGAAATCTGAGTGAAAAGTCAATATTATGTTTTATTTTTAAGTTGTAGGTAAAGTTCCACCTTCTTCCAGTGCAAGCAGCCAGCCTCCACCTGAAACTCCTGTGCTTACCCGGTCTGCAGCCCAAACTCCACCAGCTGGAATCACAGCTACTACTAGTGCTACTTCTACTGTCACTGCTCCTGCAGCAGCCACAGGGAGCCCTGTGAAAAAGCAGAGGCCTCTTCTACCTAAGGAAACAGCCCCTGCTGTGCAGCGAGTAGTGTGGAATTCTTCAAATAAATTTCAAACATCGTCTCAGAAATGGCACATGCAAAAGGTACAGAGGCAACAGCAGCAGAGCCAGCAGTCTCAACAGTCACAACAACCTCAGTCTTCTCAAGGGACAAGATATCAGACAAGACAGGCAGTAAAAGGTATACACTTGTAACAAAAATGTCCATGGTGCCCTGATTGCCTACTAGTGTTCATGGTGATCCAAGCCCTTCTAACCAGGAATTCTACCATGAAAACCAATTGAAAAGTGACTCTTTAAAAATGTAACAGCCTACTAAACTTATTAGCTTCCTGTGGTATGTCTTTAGAATCATTTATCCTTACTTTAATTACAATTAAGTTTGCATACTTTTGCCATTGTCAACCATCACAGCTCTAGAAGAGTGAACTGAATTATTTTCTGGATCATGGAATCATAGAAATGTAGTGCTGGAAGGGACCTCAAGAAGTCATCAAATCCAGTCCTCTGTGCTGAGGCAACCATCAGGACCAAGTACACTTAGACCAGTGATACTCAGACTGAGCCTTGGGAGCTGCAAGTGGCTTTTTAATGTGTCTCTTGCAGCTCATGATATTAAACATGGTGTGACTTAATTATTAACCAATCTAAGTTATTACCCTATCAGGATTCCTTTACTATGTTATTAACCAATTGTAGTTGATAAAATAATACTTGATCAGAATAACCAAGACTATATAGATAGATAATAGTAAATTAAATAACGAATTCACACTCCTGTGGCTCTTTTGGGCAATGTTATTCACTAATGTGGCTCTTGAACCATTGAGGTCTGAGTATCACTAACTTAGACCATACCTAAAAGATGTTTGTCAACCTGTTTTTGATAACCTTCCATGATGGGGATTTCACAACCTCCCTTGGAAGCCTATTTCAGAGCTTAACTACCCTTGTAGTTAAAAGCTTTTCCTAGCAGCTAACTGAAATATCCTTTCCTGCAGATTAAATCCATTACTTCCTTTCCTTCTTTCTTTGGGGAGCAGCATGTGCAGGCGAAGGGGCTGCAGGGACACGCTGGCCCGCTTCCCACAGCTGCCATTAGCCAGGAACAGGGAACCGCGGCCACTGGGAGCTGCAGGGGATGGTGCCTGCAGACGGTCAACTCAGCAAAATGTCTAGCGGTCCACAATCAGATTATCCAGATGGGGAGCATGTGGCCTGCGGCCCGCAGGTTGCCCATGACTGCCTAAACATATTTGAAGATTGTAATCAAATCCCCATTCAATCTTTTCTGAAGACTAAACATGCCCAGTCTTTAATCTTTCCTCTTAGATCAGGTTTTCTAAACTTTTTATTATTGTTGTTGCTCTCCTGGACTCTCTCCCAATTTGTCCACATCTTTCTTGAAGTGTGGCACTCTGAATTGGACACATGACTCCGGTTTGAGGCCTCAGCAGGCCCAAGTAGAACAGGACATTTAGCTCCTATGTCTTCAGGGGTGGCCAACCTGAGCCTGAGAAGGAGCCAGAATTTACCAATGAACGATGCCAGAGAGCCATACTAATACGTCAGCAGCCTCATACACTACCCCCCTCCTGCCCACTGGCAGGCCCACCAATCAGCATCTCCCACTCCGTCCTGCCGCAGTCAGCTGTTTTGCAGTGCGCAGGAGCTCTGGTAGGCAGGAGGGGGAGGAGTGAGGGTATGGCAGGCTCGGGGGAAGTGGCAGGGGCAGGGGTAGAGTGGTGGTGGCAGGACCTGGGGCAGAGTAGGGGGTTGAGCGGTGAGCACCCCACAGCACATTGGAAAGTGAGCATCTGTAGCTCTAGCCTTGTAGTCAGTGCCCATGCAAGGAGCTGCATAGTTACCTCTGAAGAGCGGCATGCAGCTCTGGAGCCACAGGTTGGCCACCTCTGTCTTACATGTTGCACTCTTCTTAATAGACCCCAAAATGATATTTGTTTTTTCACAGCTGCATCACATTACTGACTCTTGTTCAATTTGTAATCCACTGTAACTCCCAGATCCTTTTCATTGGTACTGCCACTTAGCCAGTTTTGTAGTTGTGCATTTAATTTTTCCTTCCTAAATGAAGTACTTTGTAGTTGTCTTTATTTAATTAAGTTTTGTTGATTTGAGACCAATTTTTCAAAGTAATTTTGAATTCTGATCCAGTCCTCCAAGTGCTTGCAGCTCCTCCCAGCTCGGTGCCATTCACAGATTTTATAATATATTCTCCACTGCATTATCAAAGTCATTACTGAAAATGTAGAACAGTAGTGGACCCAGGACTATCCCTTGCAGTACACACTAGATACATTCCCCCATTTTGATAGTAAACCATCCATGATTACTCTTTTGAGTACAGTCTTTCAAGTTGTTGTACATCCACTTAATGGTAATTTCCTCTAGACCGTATTTCCCTAGTTTGTTTATTAGAATGTCAAATGGCACTGTGTCAAAAGCCTTACTAAAATTAAGATATATTACTTCTACTGCTTCCCCCCATCCAGTAGGCTAACAACCCTGTCAAAAAGGGAATTTAGTTTGGGTCTGCATTATTTATTTACAAATTCATGTTGGCTATTCCTTATAACTTTGTTATCTTCCAGGTGCATGCAGATTGATTGTTTAATAATTTGCTCCAGTATCTTTTCAGGTATCAAACTTACACTCACTGTTCTATAATTTCCTAGGTCCTCTTAGTTTCCCTTTTTTAAGGACAAGTACTGTGTTTGCCCTTCTCCAGTCCTCTAGTACCTCACCAACCATCAGGAGTTATCAAAGATGATTGCTAATGGTTCCAAGACTGCTTCAGCTAGTTCCTTAAGTGCTTTCATCAGGCCTTGCCAACTTGAATGCGTCTACTTTGTCTAAATATTCTTTAACCTGTTCATTCCTTATTTTGGAGAAATATTTTCTCTATATGTCAACAGAATTGTCAACTATATGTTCTAGTTGCATGACTCCCTTTGTGTCCCCATTGTCTTCAAATTGGGCCTCAGTTACACCTGGACAAGCCACAGAAGACTGATTTGCACATATGTAAATACACATTGCATATATGTAATTTGAGGATTTGATTGCACAGGTGTTAAAAAGGCAGCATTTGGTTTGTGGAATCTTTTTTGCTGGCAATGATACATGAGCCAGGAAGAATCCAACTTAACTCTCAGATCCCAGGCTGAGTTTGTGACACCGTCAATTAAAAATATGAAACAGAAATAATTCTTTACTTGTAAACTGAGCAAATTTTATACAGAAAATTTATTGAGAAAAATGTGTGGAACCCCTGTGAAATCTTTATTTTTAATAGAGTAGAATCATACTTAAAATGATCATACTTAAAAATTAGTCCTTAATATCTGCATCAAGTTTTCATATTCAGCATATTTGGATGAGATCACAAATTATATCCAAACAATTTATGTTCCATTTTACATATCCTGGACTGGAAATTATTTGTGATGCTGCATAGAGACAACTTGGCAAACTTCTTTCACATTTTAAGCAGCCTAGGGGTCCTTCACATCATCGCTTGTTTTGAAAAAAAATTAGGTTCAAAGACTTTGTCTTAAAAAAAAATCTTAATCAACAGGTATCAAATTGTTATACCCTAACTCACATTGACTAGTACCTTATTCCTAAGCCCCAAACGAACAAGCATGAGCACGGGTATCTCAAGTCTGGCTCTAGGTTTACAGTAGAGAAATTAACAATTTTGTGTTTAATTCAATTACCTCTGACATCACAATCCCCACTGTTCAACCAACAGATGGCAAAACTAGCTCACTGTTGATTTGGACTTAGATATGGCAAAAAATTCCTCATAAAGGGGTAGTGAAAATTAACAGCCACGATGAGGATGGCATTAATCACAAAGGAATAGAAGTAATGTCAGGAAATGAGACCGAAATGTGCTTTAGAATGGCTGTACAATGCTGTACAATGGCTCGGATAACATGTTTTCAAAGGCAAAAAATTCCTGTCAGTTAACATTTCTGAAGTCATTTACTGTGGCTAACAAAGCCTTGTACCACAGACAAATGAATACTAGAGCATGCAAACTGCAGGCATCCTTTACAGTGATTCCAAGATGGAACGTTCATATTGTACATATGGTGGTAGCTGCTGAAAGCACAGCAGGCTGGAAGTCTAGTAAGTGGGCCTGTGAGAAGCAGGCTGAGGGAGTCCTGGAAATTCAAGTGAGACACAGATTGACAGGAAAGAATTGTACTGTGACCAGAATTGAAAGTGGCAGGTCTCTAAGCTGTATTTGCATATTTACCTATAGGTCACATATAAGAGCTGAGCAAATGATTAATAAGGCACTGTAACATTATTTAATGAATATTACAGTTTTATAAATAATAGTAGCAAAAGCATTCATAACTTAGATTAGTGAAATGGCTAGATGCATCCATTTACTAAAGGATGCTTATTATCAGCAAGCTAATAAACAGTTTTTTAGCTGTTTGCCTATTAATTTATTTAAATGTTTAATGTATACAGTGACTAAGTTTATTTGTATATTTTGTTTTCTTAGCTGTACAGCAAAAAGAGATCACCCAGAGCACTTCAACATCAACTATCACCTTGGTTACAAGTACTCAGCCTGTTTCTATGGTTACCAGTTCTGGATCCTCAAGTACACTTTCTTCTTCAATTAATACAGATTTGCCAATAGCAACAGCTTCAGCTGATGTGGCTGCAGATATTGCAAAGTACACTAGCAAAGTAAGTTCTTGAGCAGGGTTTTCTTTAAAATATTATTTTGAAATAATTTGTCTCTCAACTAATTGTAACGGCCTTATTAAAGATGTTATAATTTGCTGAAATTCAGAAGAATGGTTTATTATCTATTTTAGCTGGTATTAATAAGGTCACAAAGTAAAAGACTTTGAAACATCAATCATACTCAAAAAGATGAATTTCAAATGATGGTTTTATTTTAATCGTGGCGAGTCATGTCATATATCATTCCCCTCTTGAACTCTCAGGACACTGACCTAAGCAATATGAACCAGGTTTAATTAAAAAAGAATGAGAGAGAGAACAAGATACAGTAAAGCTTTGTTCATTTTTGCTCTTCAAAGGCCAAATTCTTGTTCCTTTGACTTCAGTGAGACCAAATTTTAACCCTAAAAAGCTTGTCTTCAGTGCACCTAGAAGTCACCAACTTTCACCAGAGGTCCTAATAAGTCCTTTACCGTAGGGCTAAGAAACATGTGTTAAGTCTTTGAGTCTGACTTGCCCCTCTTTCATTTCACTTTGTGGGACTACTCTTGTGTGCTCTAAAGAGAGGACAGATTAACCAGTAACAGAGAGCATCATGATCCAGTGGCTAAGACACTGAACTGGAAATTAGGAGACCCCAGTTCTATTCCTGGCTCTGCCGTTGACATGTTGTATGACTATGGGCAAGTGAATTCACTGTTCTCTCCCACAGTCCCTATTTGTAAAATGGGCATATTTTGCTTCTGGCTTGGTTCAGCAATCTGTAAATTTCAGCCACAGATCATATATACCGTATACTGTAGTTACTTGACTACCACTCTACTATTACAGTAGTGTCTCCTCCCATATCCTCATAAATGATAGGCAATCTGGACCATATTTTCTATATTTTTTCCTAAAAGAGTAAATCTATACTCAATTATTAAGAAATAATTCTTATTAACACTGTGGAATTGACTTTCTATAGATCTCTGTTAATAAATAAGTATGTTTCTATTTTAAAACAATGTATATTTTCACCATATGAAACTTCATTCAAGGTATAGGTTGGATATTGCTCAAAGAATGAAGCAGTTATAAGTAAGTGTACGTCCTTATTTGGATATAATTTATGTATACAGTATAGGTTTTTACATACCATTGGTTTGATTTGGTAAAGAACAAAGTTTCTCTTCTAAAAGAAGCATGAGACTAGAGCTTCACATATATTAGTTGAGCAGAAATGCAGTATTTTATAAATTCAATATTTATTATTATCTTGGCACTAATACACAGGATAATGCATAGAGATTGACTTAATTTTAACTACAATGTAAAATGCAATTAATATATATACTCTACTTGTGGATTTCTTTCATGTTATTTGGGAAATCCATGCCTCTAGTTACTTGCCAAGATGAAACCTCAGGGATCTGTGGCATTCTTACATGTTACCTCTGGAGCTGTTCTATTCATAATCAGACTTCCCATCTCCTCCTCGCTGCTTTTCGGGTCCATTCTTCTGAGTGCATTAAAGAGCACGATTTTTATATATTTCTGTATCCTGCCTTTTTGTAACAAAGGAGCCAGCAGTTAGTGTGTGGTGTGATATGCTTGTAGTCATAAAGAAACCAAGCTTGCTATGGCATTTTGTTGGCTAATTGTCCAACAGTGCAGTAAGGATGCCATCATCCTTTAAGAAACAGATGAACATTGCAGAATCAGTTGGACAGTTAAAAACACTGTATTTCAGCCTTTTTAAAATCTGGGCTCAGTTTTATATCAGTCTTGGCAGTATCCCTTGGAAAATCATTTCAAGATGATGATTCAAAATCTCTTCATAATCCTAAGTAGAAGTTTTTTAAAATGTACTCTGATAAATGTATATAAAGATATGTGGCATTGTTCACAGCAATATAAATTCATTCATGCAAGGGAAAAAACTAGTAAAATGAACGTATTGGTCATTAAAAAATAGATGTTAGAAAAAAGTGATTTCTCTTTTTCAGATGATGGATGCAATAAAAGGAACAATGACTGAAATATATAATGATCTTTCCAAAAATACCACTGGAAGTACAATAGCTGAGGTCAGTATTGCTTTCATCAGAGCATATTGCTTTTTTTAAAACGTAAAAAATGATCAAACATAAAAAAAAATTCTTTATTTAAATAATATGGAAAACTTGGCCTGTATCCGTGCCTAAAAGAAATTCTGAACTACGGCTACCTTTGGACCCTAGCTTCTTTGCTGTCAAAGATATGACTGTTGTCACAAATACAAGTACCATTGCTGCTGTTATTCGGTAGCACCTAGGAGTCCTTGTTAGAGACCATACCACATTATGCTAGGAGCTCAAAAACATGGAACATTACCATAAAAAAGTTGAGTATTTCAGCCTATCTCAAGAGGGGATTTTTTTTTTTTGGATGATTTAAATTCAAAACTACGCTCTATTGTAGTGTAGCATTTTATGTTTAGTTTCATTTTGCTTTAGACACTTGCCTTATAATAGTTTCTCATGATCACATTGTAGAAACCGCACTTTCCAAAGACTCCTGATTATTTTATCATCATTCATTATTACATAGGATTTTTTTGTTGCAGTGTAAAACTGCATTGATTAGATGAAAGGATTGTATTCTGTATTAACTGCTACACACAGGTAGTAGTTATTTTCAGAGATGATATCACTGCTTTTATGTGTTTTCTGTTTTCTTTTAAAAATGGAACAAACTGATTACATAATGCAAGCTGCCTTAGAACATAAGCAAGAGAAAACTCTGGAGCAGGAGTGACTTCTTTTAACCTAGAAGTGGAGAAGTATGTCTACACAACAACAAAAAAACCCAAGGCGATGAATCTCAGAGCCTGGTCAATGGACTCAGGCTTGTATTGCAGGGCTAAAAGTAGAGTATAAATGTTAGTGTTTTATCTGGAGCTCAGGCTCTGAGACCCTTTCCCCTCATTGGTTTTCGTCTGGAACCTGGGCTTCAACCCAAGCCTGAATATCTACACTGGTGTTTTTAGCCAGCTAGGGCAAGCCCCCGTCAGTTGACAAGGATTCTGAGACTTGCTGCCACTGGTCTTTTATTTTTTGCTGTGTAGAAACATATCCAAAATCATCCATGTGAGTGATTATGTCCCCAGCCTCTACGCTTCTTAAATTAATAAGAAACATACTTTAGAATACTTGGGCCATTTAAAAAAACAACTACAAGACATAAATAACTATAGTCAAAACTGAGGGATGTGGCTTAGGTTCAGATCAGGTACATTTGAAGGCTGACAAATTTTATTTCAGCAGTTTTTAGATATAAGGTGCCTGCTACTCCATTTTCTTACATTTGTGTAAATTGGGAATGACTCCATTGATGTCAGTAGAATTATGTTGATGTAAAAATGATGTAAATAAGAGAAGAATAAGGCCCAAGTTGAGCAGCACTGTTCTGAGTTTTAAAACAAGTCTCTCCTTTGTTTATGGTAGGAAATGCCTGCAAGAGTTTTCTTTGTATCTCTCTTACTGATGTTTAGCAATATTCTGGAACCTTGGTTAATTGGTCAGAATGCTTCAGGCCTAATTCTCATTTACACTTAAGACCTCTTTGCCAGAACAATATAAAAGACCTTAGTTTAAAGAGAACAGGTCCTTTGTGTGTCAGCCCAATTTTTCTAAATGATTAGGTAACTGTTTTATATGCACCAAATTTATATTTTCCATTTTATTAAATCTTATCTCTGATATTTCAGATTCGTCGTTTGAGAATCGAAATAGAGAAACTTCAATGGTTACATCAACAGGAACTCTCAGAAATGAAACACAATCTTGGTATGAAAAGTACAGCCTAAAATAGTATTATTTCAAGGACTTGTTGAAAGTCCTTGTTGAAGTATATGTTTGCTTCATTTATGTGACAGTACAAATTGTCCATGTGTGAAGGGTTAGAAAACAGAACAGAACTTGCTGTGCTGATGCTACTGGGCATGTACCTAGTAATTTAAACAGTTGCTGTTTTACTGAAAACAGCAGTTAAAAATAGTTTTGAGTTTAACAGTGAAATAGAGTTACGCTTGGGAAAAACTTTCTGAAGAAGAATATAGTAACCTAGTTCTCACCATATGGATCATTGGATAACCTCTGTTAAGAGACCTAATTCATTAATGAATGTTTTGATCTGTTTTTTGGGGCTATCTGTTCATAGACACAGTACTAACAGTAATTAGAGGTATGCAAAAAAATTTCAGCAAGTAATTCATCAAAAAGGTGCTTTTGTTGAACCCAAAACTATTTGCATATTCGTGTTGAATTAGCTGGATTGTTTCAGTTGGACCAAAAAAATTTAAAATATTTCAGAGTTGTCAAAACAAAATGTTTTGTTTTGACTCAAAATATTTTGATGAAAATAAAGGAAACTAGATTCACAAAATGGCCAAGTTTGGAGAGAGAGCCTTCCCTATAACTTTTAGCTCAATGGTTGCGGACCTCACTTGAGGGACCATGGTTTTGTTCCTCTCTTTCCCTAATATGGAAAAGGGATTTCAGCATTGGAGTGGTTCCTAACCACTAGATTATGGGCTATTGTGGTCTTTCTCAGTATCTCCTGCGGATGCTGTTCTATTTTGTATAAATATAAATAGTTACCAGTTCAAGGACTTGAACTTGGGTTCCCTACATTCTAAGTGAGGATCTCATTTTTCAGCCAGCCTCTACTAATGTACCCACAAGGTTTGGGCCTGCTCCCGATGAAATTGGCGTTTGCTTGTGTGCATGTGGACGGGGGAGCTTATTGGTGACTTCAGATTCTTTTTTGACTCTGTATAACTGTATAATTGACTCTGTATACCTGACTCAAGGACAGTATTTCTCAAATGTGTCCATCAGGGGCTTTTCTTGCAGCCATAGCCTCCTGGGTGGGGAAGGGGAGGGATTAAAGCAGCAGCCTGTCCCCTGGAGCTGCCAGCAGTGGTTTGGCTCTGGCCACCTCTGGAGACAGAAAACTGGAGGAGCAGACAGCCAGTACCTGTTCCTCAGCTTCCCAGGTGTGTTGGGGTTGGGCTTCAGCCCTGGGGTGATGGGTGGCAGGCTCCATCCTCAGACATGGGAATTTGGACTCCTTTCTCTGGCTGTGAGGTGTCAGGCTCTGGCCCCGAGCTCACCCTCCCCAACCACCCTTGGCCCTGCTGCCTCCCCCAATGCCCCATCGCCACGACTGCCTCCATAACCACTTCTCCATCCAGGGCTTAATTTCTCTCTGGGCTTGCCGTGACTGAGTAAGTCTCCTGTGAAAAGTGATATTTGTATTAGGGCTGTTGATTAATCGCAGTTAACTCACACAATAAACTAAAAAAAATTAATCATGTTTAAAAAGTTGTGATTAATCACAATTTTAATCTCACTGTTAAACAATAGAGTACCATTTGAAATGTATTAAATATTTTGGACATTTTACTACATTTGCATATATATTTTATTCTGTGTTGTAATTGAAATCAAAGTGTCTATTATTTTTGCTTACAAATATTTGCACTGTAAAAATTATAAACAAAAGGAAAAGTATTTTTCAATTCACCTCATACAAGTATTGTAGTACAACCTTTGTCATGAAAGTGCAACTTACAAATGTAGATTTTTTTTTGACATAACTGTGCTCAAAAATAAAACAATATAAAACTTCAGAGCCTACAACTCCACTCAGTCCTACTTCTTATTCAGCCAATCACTAAGACAAACAAGTTTATTTACATTTACAGGAGATAATGCTGCCCTCTTCTTATTGTCACTAGAAAGTGAGAACAGGCATTTGCATGGCCAAATATTCTAAATATTTGTATGCCCGTTCATGCTTTAGCCACCATTCCAGAGGACATGCTTGCATGCTGATGATGATCATTAAAAAAAGAATGCATTAATTAAATTCGTAACTGAACTCCTTAGGGGGGAGAATTGTATGTCCTGTGCTCTATTTTATCTGCATTCTGCCATGTATTTCATGTTATAGCAATCTCGGATAATGACCCAGCACATGTTTTGCATTTTATACCGTTGGGGGAATTCTGTACCAAAACATTAAAAATTCTGCGTCAAAAAATTAAAATTTCTGTGCATGATGATATAAAATTCTGCAAAATTCTTCATACTTTATTTGTCAAAATAACACAGTATAATCACTCTAGTTTCAATTATTTTGGTAATTTCTTTAAACTACTATAAAATGGATGGTGAATGGAGGTGGGGAGCATTGGAGGAAATTCCCAAATCCCCTTGCCTATTAGTAATGTAACTAGGTTTGACTCTCTATTTCTAGTTATTAAACAACAAATATATGCACCCATATGCTCAGTGTTACATCATAGCCAACTGGAGACCAAGTGAGGGGTGAGGAATCAAACTCACATTTTAGTTCAAAAATTTAGACCAGTTCTAATCACTAAAGCACCATCAGCATTTATAAGCCCATCCTGTCCTTTACACCACTCTGGCTATGTAAAAGAGCTTTAAAACTTTTACACCTATTTTTGTGAATTCCACCAGGAGTATAAGAGAATGAGAGCAATTCACTAAGCAGGTAGACTGCTACATTCTGCTCTTCCTGATAGGTGTACCTGTCCAAGCCTGTCTCCTCAGAAACACTCTAAAGCCCTGCCCCTCCACATCAAGCCTGCTGTAATAGCGAGCAAGAGGGACAGAGTGTGTGTCTCTCTCAGACACGACTGCACCGCTCCCCCGGGCAGTGATTTTCATCTTTATTGGCTGCTTAGAGTGCCTGAAACAACCTACCTGTGCTGCCTGGGAAAAGTGTGTGACCGCGTTTGCGGCTTCCCTTTGCTTCCCCATCAGAAGTCATTTTTCTGTGGAGAAGCAAAGAAATTTGAAGGGGACATGAATTCTGTGCATGCACAGTGATGCAGAATACCCCCAGGAGCAAAAATTGTAAGAATACTTTCACTGCAGATTTCACAGAATGCAAAGAAGGTACCAATGTGAGATTTCTAAAGATACCTAAGTCATTCAACCCAAGATTTAAGAATCTGAAGTGCCTTCCAAAATCTGAGAGGGATGAGGTGTGGAGCATGCTTTCAGAAGTCTTAAAAGAGCAGCACTTGGATGCAAAGACTACAAAACCCAAACCACCAAAAAAGAAAATCAACCTTCTGCTGGTGGCATCTGACTCAGATAATGAAAATGAACATGCATTGGACTATACTGCTTTGGCTTCTTATTGAGCAGAACCCATCATCAGCATGGGCACATGTCCCCTGGAATGGTGGTTGAAGCAAGAAGGACATCAGAATCTTTAGTGCATCTGGCTTGTAAATATCTTGCGACACCGGCTACAGCAGTGTCACGAGAACGCCTGTTCTCAATTTCAGGTGACATTGTAAACTAGCGGGCAGCATTATCTCCTGCAAATGTAAACAAACTTGTTTGAATGATTGGCTAAACAAGAAGTAGGACTGAGTGGACTTGCAAGCTCTAAAATTTTACATTGTTTTATTTTTGAATGCAGTTTTTTTATACATAATTCTACATTTGTAAGTTCAACTTTCATATTAAAGAAATTGCACTACAGTACTTGTATTAGGTGAATTGAAAAATACTATTTCTTTTGGTTTTTTTATAGTGCAAATACGTGTAATCAAAAATAAATATAAAGTGAGCACTGTATAGTCTGTATTCTGTGTTGTAATTGAAATCGATATATTGGAAAATGTGGAAAACATCCAAAAATATTTAAATAAATGGTATCCTGTGTGAGATTAATTGCAATTAATTTTTTTAATCACGACAACCCTAATTTATATATTTAATATCACTTTTTACAAGACTTACTAGCTAGCAAGTCTCAAAAAAAAAAAAAGGCAACCAGAAAAAAAAGCAAAAGAAACCGTAACGAAAAAGAAAAGAAGGTACAAAGCACCTTGTGTTTCTGTTCTGTTTAGGACCACCAAGGAATAGAGACAACTTTTCATTAATTTTATTACTGAGTCTGTAAAAAGAAAACCCTACATAAATAAATTATAATGATTTGGACATGCATATGTACATATTTATTTGTTTTTCCTTAAGTTAATTAAGTATTTTAGGAAAAATTGTCAGAGCGGCCACGAGCAGGAGTTAGTGGCTGCACTCTGAGGCCACCAAAAATTTATTGTGAGAACCCTTGGTCCAGGATAAAAAATGTATTTTAAAAACTGACTGACAGATACTCAACCCTGCACCCTGCCCTTTATGTTACTCTGGCATTGCAAAGGGGCCAAAGTACTGACTTAAACGGGCAGTTGAGAATTTCGCATCATGGGAGATTTTCAGTAAGCACACAACCAGCATAGCTGGCTATAGGTCACCTCTTCCCAGTCCCCACATCACCACCACCATGTAGCCAGGAAATGAGGGCATGGTTCAAGTACTGCTGCACTTCGGTGATCATTGGCTGATGTAATGACTCCTAGGGCACAATTGCAGCGAAGCACAAATTACAAAATTCCTGTATCCCTTTTAAATAACGTGGTGTTGAACTCGCCTAAGGTCTAGCGGACAAAGTTGTGTAATGGTATCTTATTTCATCCCTTTGTGTCCTGTGAAATTGTGCTGGAAATGAAGATTAGGGAACTGAATTTTGGCAGATACATAATTCTGTGTATGGATTCTGTTTGTTTATCTCATTTTATTCATCAAATTAAATATGACTTTCAAAGTTTTCTGGAAACATTTTGGCTTTGGAACTTTTACCTTGTTACGATTATGTCCTGGGAGAGCCATATTTGCAAAGACATCCAGACTCTTCTGTCTAAAGGAGCCAGATACAATACAGAATTGATGGATTTGTGTTTGTGGGAGGAGAGTATGATCCATAGTCCTGTTTATTTGTTGAAAACTAGTTCCCAGAGCAGTACTGAAACTCTTGGCTTCTGAGACCAAAGGCTGTGCAAAGCAGCTGCAGTAGGTGGGGAGTACATCTTTGTACTGCATGTAGCACAACTGAGACATCAAGTAGCTAACTGTAATAGAAATAATAAATAATAATAAAGGGTAAAGATGATGGCCCCGAGATTTTGAGCCTGGTAATTTGCACCTTACCAATGGAGAAATATAGACTCATCTTTCTTTGTGTCTCAACTAGAATTGACAATGGCGGAGATGCGGCAAAGTCTTGAGCAGGAGCGTGATCGTTTGATTGCTGAAGTAAAGAAGCAGCTGGAGTTGGAGAAGCAGCAAGCTGTGGATGAAACCAAGAAGAAGCAGTGGTGTGCCAATTGCAAGAAAGAGGCCATTTTCTACTGCTGCTGGAATACTAGCTACTGCGACTACCCCTGCCAGCAAGCTCACTGGCCTGAGCATATGAAATCCTGCACACAGTCAGGTAATCTGCCTTTGGGAAGCCTACCTCACAGCTGCTCAGAGTGAGGAAATATGGGGCCGGTGGAATTGGGGTCCCTTTATGTATGCACAGATGTGCCAGTGGGGAGGGATGAATGTGAATTGCTTCACATTGCCAATCGCTATATTGTATAAAACTTTTTTTTTTTATTTTAGCTACTGCAACACAACAAGAAGCAGATACAGAAATTAGCCCAGAAACATTAAATAAATCGTCCCAGCCCAGCTCCAGTGCACAGCCTCCATCCACAGAAACAGCCAGCACCCCAAAGGAAAAGGACAGTGCAGCCGATAAAAACAAAGACTGTGTTACAGTGAGTATCACTGCAGTCACTTCAGCCTAAGAATGTGTCTGATTTCTCTTAACCTGAGGCTAAGGCATCCTTAGGACTTCAGTAATTTTTGGCCCCTTGTACATTTCTAGAGGGTCATTTTGTGAGAGATAGGAAATAGTATTTTTTCTCCATCTTGACAAAACTATTCCATTGGAGGGAGAGAAGCAGGATGTCCTCCAGGATCACCCCTTCCCCTCCACTCATCCCCAATAAGACCTTTCGTTGACTTGACATCCTTCCAGCCAATGGGGACTGGACCTGTCTCCCTCCGGGGCCTATCAGTGTTGCTTCTGGTCTGGATCTTTCAAATACAATACAAATTGCCTTCTGGGCTGAGCAATACTGACTGCAGCACTCGCAAACACTGCTGGATCTACAGTTAAGAGAGCAGCGTGCAAGCATGAAATCCTCCCTGCCATCTACTCTGACAGTGTTCCGCAGGCAAGGGTGAGCAGGTACTCTGATGCAAAGGGCCCCATCACTGTATATACAAGATAAATGTCTATAATAAGGATTCCACTTTATAGGCGGGTTTTGACTAATAATCATTTCAACAGTAATGCTCTTCTTCCCTTCCAAGAAAAAGCTATTAAAGCAACAACTTTATTGGGGGCTGGCCCCTCGCAATATCTCCCCCCACCCATTCCCCCACCTCAATGTAAATCTCATTCACAATGTTTGAAAATGTTAAAAACAGAAAATATTGTGTTATAAAGTATTGTGATTCCAGCATGATGTCTCATTCAGCTAGTCCTCTAGAGTGGGAAGTGTGGTTCACTAGAGAAAATGTGTTTGTTTCTGGCATCACTGGTAACATCTGGAATTAGATCTCCAGGTTTGATGTGGTTTCTAAGGGAGTATCTTGGGGTGGAACCATATTTGAGGAGAGAAAGAAGCAGTGTATGTTTCACTTGAATACACTAGTAAAACTGGTGAACTATATTGAGCTTCACTGGCTCAGCTGATGTCCATACGCATTGTTTGTGTCAATACAAGCTTCTTTATCATGCAGTGTTATTGCAGGGAAAGGGAGGAGGGAAAGTCAGTTACCTAAAAGTTCTGCCATGGAATGTTCCATTTTTTAAATTTAGAATTTCTTTCACATAGTTGTTCTACCTGAAACATCATGCTGTATACATTGATCATGTTCATAATTTGAATTTTGTTTTATTAACAAAAGTAACCTGTGAATTCATTAAGATGCAAATTTTTAACACAACATCCAACATAAATTTCATATTATAATAATAATAATAAATTAGGTGGAATTTATGTAAAAGCTGAGACTTTTACTGAGGTTACCTGTGCTGTCTCTGCAGATAGCAACAGGTGTGACAAGCAACCAGCCTATAAAACTGGTCCAGGTACCGCAGACCACCACCTATATTCCAACTACTCAACCCACAATTGTAAGTACATCATCATCATTTAAAGTCTGCAGTAGAACTGTTCCTGGCATTAAAATAGCTCAGTATCTTTTGGGGGTTGTTTCCTGTCTTTTCCTGTATCAGGATATGAATTCACTGGTATCAAGTCTCAATTTGCAGTGCAAAATGCCTTATTTTGCTGTGCAACATTCCATCTTTCTCATACCTTCCATTTTCATTATTTGGTTATTACAAGGAACTGGGAAAAGCCACTGGGCATATACTTAAGGCACTGAGGATAGTCAGACCGTCATCTGCATTAGAATGTTAAAGTTGTTTACCCTTTTGATTTTGGTTATGTGACCAAGAGATCATGGTAAATATAGCATTTATTTTATGTAGCATCTTTCCTGTGGTATCCTAAAGAGCTTTGTATAATATTGCTATATTAGAGTTCTAGCCTGATGTTGCAGTAATGATGAAGGCAGAAGGAGCAGCTAATCTGCATTCATCAGTATTGGGTCTCAAATGTGGCCTTGGACATCAGGACCTGTCTTACCAAGAGAGGGAATGATGGATATGTCACTGGGATTATCCCCACTATTCTTTTTTCCACTCCTAATGTGCCAACGGCACTTTAATTTTGTCCCAGTGCACTCACCAGGGATGAGACAGAATCGAGCTCCATTTAATGTTTAAAGCTCTCTAACATAGCACTTTAAATTCCATGTAATGCTCCCTAATGCTGCACTTCGGTTTCAATGTGGAATCTGAGCTGAAGTTCATCATACCAACAGGGAAAAATGCTAGTGTCTCACTGATACTTAGCATCATATATTCCCCATTTTTGGGTGATGGACAGTAAAAGTAACTCAGTCAATGTTCATGTAACTGGTTTAGTTTATTTTCACACTGTGATCTTAATGGTTGCTTTATTATATAAGTTATTTGTGGTTTTTCATACAGTGTTGCACAACCATCGTGTCTCATCCATTAATTCTGTCATTCTCAGGATATTCTTGCTGGATGTCATGACTTTAAAAAACAAAAACAAAAAAACTTTCCCATCAGCTGTTTCATTAATTTAATCACAATTGAGAGCATTCAGCACCTCTCAAAAAAGTACTTAGCACCATAGCCAGGTTGGCCTTATATTACCCTGACAGAGTCCCAGCACCAATGAGAAGCCATTATAACTGTTCTGAAACCAGACTGCAGGCATCAAACCGAGTTCGTTTCTTTGTGAAAAATGCCAATGCTTCAATATCCTAAATTGGCCTCTTCAAGCATTCAGGAAATGGCGATAACTTCCACTACTGACCTACTGAATATGGAATGTTTATATGACTTGAATAAAAAGGAATCTGAAAACCCTAAAAGGTTTTAGGTGCTTGCTTGTACGTGCACATACTTGCATCTGCTCTGCACAGCTCCAGATTCGTATGTGCTAACACAGCCACGTGCCCTTTAAATAGTCTAATGCCTGAGCATGCACAAATGTGTAATTTTGTGGACAGGCTTGGTTGAAAATTTACCTCTCTGAAGAAATAACCACAATACATTTAAGGAGTCTTAACACATACTACACCTTGATCAGTAAAACAGGGATTAAAAGTTAGGACTATTCCCATCTAAATATGTATTTTTAAAACATCGAGATAGCAAATTTAAGTTCCTTACTTTTAACACTAATAGACACTTTTCTAGTGGCGTTCTCCACTTGGTCCACACTTTATAAGTTACGTCAACATAGCTACATCTGTCAGGGGTGTGAAAGAACCCACATTCTCACCAACATAGCTATGCCGACCTAACCCACAGTGCAGCTATGTCAACGGAAGAATATTTCCGTCAATGTGGCTAACTTCATTCAGTGTTCCTACACTGATGGGAAAAACTCCTTCCATCGATATAGGCTGTGTCCGTGCTAAAGGGTAAGCCAGCATATGCTGGCACAGGTTTTGTTTATACTCGCACTTTTATTGGTCAGTGGTGTAAAAAAACACTCTGCTGCCAACATAGCTACTGTCACTAGTTGGGGGTGGTTTAATTATTCCAACAGGATAGCTCTTCCTTCGGCATAGTGCAGCTACACGGGAGACCTTACAATGGTGTAGCAACAGCAGTACAGCTGTGCCACTGTAAGATCTCGAGTAGACATAGCCATAGTCTCTGTAGCATAGACATAGCCTCACTTTCTAGTTCTCTAACTACTAATTGATTTCTCACTTGAATGGCTTCCAATAAATCTTTGCACATCTAAAGTCATCCTGATTACTAAATGGCTATAGTCTTGAGTTTACTTAGCAAACTTATTCCATGTTTGGTTTTTGATTCTTATTGGAATCAAAACAGTGATAAACGGTGCTAAATCTGTAATCTTTCCATTTCTGTGGAAATGGTGCGGCTTCTGAAATGAATAGAATTTATCATAAACATTCCAGAAGTCCTACCTAGCAAGGACAATAGCAACATTTTCTGAGTACTACCAAGTCCCCAGTATAAAACACTATGAAACACTGTGGAAAATGTGCATTTCTCCTTCTATCTTCCGTGAAGTTTTATATACCATGTCAGAGGGAAGACTTGTGCATCCCTAGCAATTCCTCAAAAAGCCTTTGCTCCTTGTTTCTTTCACTTTAAAGCCTTCTGAACTGAAACTGATGCAGCTATTTGATCACCAGTTGGGCTTCAGATGTGTGTCAGAACATACTTTCCAGATTGCTCAGTACTGCAGCTTCTAAACTGACTTACATTGCTGGAGGAAGGTTAAAATACAGAGAGCTGATTCCCAGGTCTGCCAGAGATTTGGTGTGACCTTGACCTTTTTGTGCTTGTGTGTCTAGCTACAGAATAAAATAACTACCACATAGGGTGACATGAGACTCAATTTGTAAATGTGTATTATGCACTTTGACACCTTCAGTTGGAAACCGTGACAGAAATTCAAAGTTTTATTCTAAATTAATGTTCTTATTAATGCTGTGTCTACACTATGGACCTACAGCTGTACTGCTACAGCTGTAAGGTCTCCTGTGTAGCCACTCTTTGCCAGTAGGAGAGCACTCTCCTGCCATTATAATTAAACCACCCTCAATGAGTAGCCTTAGCTGTGTCAGTAGGAGATGCTCTCCTGCCTACATAGCCCTAGCAACACCAGGAATTTTGCTGGTGAAACTTATGTCGGTACAAGGGTGTGGTTTTTTTCACAAGAAAGTTTTACAGACAAAAGTGGTAGTGTAGACAAAGCCTAAGAGTAGCAAAAGGCAATTCCCAATAATAGTAGGGTTTTGTTATGAATTGATCTGTGCAAAGTAAGCTTGTAGTATTATAAACACTATTATTTTTATCCAAACATATATTTTTCATTCTCACCTACGCTTAAGCACACACGGGGGCTCCTTTCTGGGGAGAACAGTATGAAATGCTAAATGCACCTGTAAACTCGTATTCCAATTCAGTTAGTCACAAATATGTTTTTCCAGGTAACAAAGGATTTTCACCATCCCCTTCTGTATTAGTTTTGGGAAATGTACTACTGGATGGGCTAACTACTGAGTACTGAATTCTTCAAGAATAGGCAGAATACTTACAGTACCCATAGGAACCACCTGTCCCCGTATCTGTGTGTAGCATAATAATTGGCTGTAGGGAAATTGAGGGGATGTTGCACTCTGCCTTTTGGTGGGGCAAAAGTGTGGTAAGAAGATGACAAAGCTTAAATAAAAGATCCTACTTCTAGTTTTTCACTGGAAAATAATGGGCTCTATTTCTGTGGTAGTGTGAATGTGACCTTTAATATAACAATGTGTGTTTTGCTTGGTTTTAATCCACAGACCATTCCTGTAGTGGTAAGTCCTTCTGCTGGGACAGTGGCAATGAGAACTGGAGTTCAGTATGTTCAGACCACAATGCCAGTCCAAGTACGAAGAGTCTAACTACTAACAAGAAGTCCAGGCGACTGTTGGAATTAATAACTAATAAAAATCTGTCTAATAGAAATGTGAAAATAAACACAGTTCTTTGGATTAACCTCAAAGGTTCAGACTTTAGCTTTGTATATGTGTACAAAGCATTAACTACACTACATTAATGTAAAGCATTAGCGCTGGCTTTAAAAAGCTGAGGACAGGTAAGATCCATGTTAAATCTATGCTTCGGTTGTAAATAATGTAAAATTTGTGGATGTCATTAAAGTTAGAGTACCATCTCCTTTTTATATTTCTATTGACTTTAACTTATAAAGAGCATTTGAAGTTGGTAAACGAAAGATTAAAACAGCCTTATCACGAACGAACATTGAAAACTGGACTTAAGGAACTGCAGTTGCACATAAAATCACTTACTCTTTAGTTATCAAGACAGAATCTGATCTTCTTCATTTGCATTTGGTAATGAAAACAATTGTGCACTTTGAAACTCAATTAAAATTTATTTTTGTGCAACTAAACTTGAAAATGTACCTTTTACAAATTCATTTTATTAGGCAAATTATGAAATTTGCAATCTGTGGACCTGAAGAGGCTATTTTTTTTTTTTTTTTACAGTGACCAGACTCTTAAAAATGATATTGTTTACAGGAAAGCAGCTTAAATTTCATTTGGCCTAACAGCAGAAGAGTAGAACGAATAATACCAACTAGTTGGTAACATGATTTCTGATCAATAGTATTGAATGTGAGAAAGGTGGATTTTTTTTCTATGGTTTATAGCTTAGTTTTTTTTAAAATCCTCTCTAAAGAACTTTGAAATGCTTTTCAAATGGAACAAGAACTTGATTTGGAGAAGACTATATATCAGGAAACATGGGCAAAGGACTTTTGATGCTGGGCTAGAGCATGTATTATTTATATGACGGACTTTGTTTTTATGTAAGCATGAAACAGTACAGTATGAGAGAAAGTAACCCATGAAAATTCTGTCTGTTACACTTATACTGTAGTATCATTTTGTATGTTGTGTAAAACGAAAGCATTGAACAAAGCAAAGGTGATGTATGTATATGAGAAAATTAATTGTATTATATCATTCCAGTACATTTTGTTGTACATTTTTAGTCATGTTGATTTCTCCTATTGTTTATAAAAGGATGCAGTTTGTACAGTCTCCAGCTAGTTACCCACATTAGAGGAAAAAAAAGTATTAGAAGAAAAAAATCGAGAACAGAATATTTGTGAATTGCAGTTGTGTCAAAAATAGCCTAGCTGGCCTTATTTGTGAAGCATAATTGCTTTTAGCATATGGAAGTATTTTTTCACATTTTCTTTGTATAAAATTTGTATTAAACTTAAATATCTTTTTGATTATTGTGTTTCTTTGTGACTGAGACAGGTGACACACTCTATGCTTTAGGTTTCCCCAGTTTTTCAGGAATCGTCACAATTTTTTATTAAACTGTTTTAGAAAACTGGTTTGTGTTCCTAGATCTACAGTTTCCTTTCATCTGGATGAATGTCTATTTCTGTAGTCTCCAGATCATGAAAATTTTCTTCATGTAGAATCTTCAGAGTGAGAAGTTTGGCAGCTTGACCAATGACCAAATCAAATCCAGAATGAGAAACAAAGCTTAGTTAGCAATTTGTCCAGTGAACAAGGGGCCATATGTATAAAATGTGCAGTCACCATTTTTAATAGATGTGTATCCCAGGGAGACTACAGGCCCCAGCATTTATTGTTCTAACACAGGGGTGGGCAAACTACAGGCCACATCCAGCCGGCCAGCCCCTCCTCATTGGCTCCTGAGCTCCCGGCCCAGGAGGCTCCCCACGGCCCCTCCCCCAGTCTTAGCGTGCTGTGCAGATAGCATTGCAGCACATGGCTGGCTCCAGCACCGCTGCGTGCTTGTGCAGGGCAGCGGGTCTAGCTCCAGTGGGTCACACAGAGCCAGACACGCTGCTCTGAGCAGCATGGGGTAAGAGGGCCAAGGTTGCGGGGGGGGGGGATAGATAAGGGACAGGGATCAGGTGGAAGTTCGGGGGGGGGGTTAGGGGAGGGAGTATGAGGGGGTTGGATAGGCGTGGGAGTCCCAGGGGTTTGCCAGGGGGTGGGGGTATGGATAGGGGTCAGGGCAGTCAGAGGACAGGGAGCAGTGGAAGTTGGGGGGGGTCCCGGGGTGACAGTTAAGGTGGGGGGTCCTCAAGTAGGGGGGTTGGGACAAGGAGCTGGGGGTTTAAATGGGCACTGGGGAGGGGGTCTCAGGAGGGGGCAGTCAGCAGACAAGGAAGGAGCTAGGGGGGTTGTGAGTTTTAAGGAGGGCAGTTGGGGGTAGGAAGTGGGTGGTGGGTAGGAAGTGAGTGGAGGGGTCACATAGGGGGCAGGGCCTTCCCAACAATTTTGTAAGCCCAGTGTGGCCCTTGGGCCAAGAAGTTTGCCCATGCCTATCCTAACACCTCGTCACCTGAATCAGGGCTAAGCATTACATGCTATTTGTTGTCTCCACAAACTGTATCCATATGCTTAAAAATCAGGGTGGCTGTTGGTTATATAGTAGAACTTGTGGGGAGAGCTGTATTTCGGCAACCCAGCTTTGCAGACTTAATGTGCTCACTAATTGCCATGTCCCAAAATAATATTAAAAGAGCTGCAATGAAACTGAATATAATTAATAGTTGGGCTTACCAACTCATGCTTTTATTGTGAGTCTCACAATATTTGGTGTCTGTTTAAAGCACCAGTTTCAGAGATGTTTTACACAAGAATATCAGCTTACTTTTTAAAGTAAGTGTCTAGTTCTTATGGTCTCGAAGAAAAGCTTTTATAAAAGCAAACCCTAAAGGCTCAAAAAACAGAAGGCAAATGCCAATCCCAACCCCCCAGAAATTACTATTTTAATAATTATTTTGAAGCCAATTTCATGTTTTCTGGTTTATGATTTTAATTGCTTAAGATTGATAATACTGTAAAGTTAAGAGTTCCAAAGAGAGGAATGCATTGGCAGGTATATTCTAGGTGTCTGCAGTTTTCACTTAACCTGCTTACATTTTAAAACTACAAACTTCCTTGTCTTCACTAAGATTTTAGCTCCTGTTAGTTAATATAAAGGAGCAACATACCTTTTTTCCTAGTGAAGGGTAGGTCTGTTTTTAACTATTACTGAACAAAGTTATGTTGCCATCTTGTACTAATGTGTGAAAGGAGGTTGGGCCAATCTACACTGCAAAGTTGCGTTGGCATAGCTATGTCGGTCAGGGGTCTGAGGAAAAAAAAACACTCTCCCTAGCTGACATAGCTGTGCCAGCAAAACCCTCACTGTAGACACAATTGTGCTGGCAGAAGAGTACTTATGTCAGCAGAGTGAATACCATTTGGACAGGTGGTTTACAATGCTACCGAAAAACTCCTCCTGTTTGTACAGGCTGCATCTACACTAAGGGGCTCTGCAAGTACAGCTATACCAGCAAAGCATTTGTAGTATACACAAGTATCTCAAATGTGAATGTAACACATTCATGTGTTCTTCAATAAGCATGTTAATGTTGCAACTGGGATGCTCTGAGGCCCCATCATAGCTTTCAATCCTGCCATGATCCATGTTTGGGATATTGGGCTTTAAGATATGACAAAACTTCCTAATGTGGACCAAAAACACCACAGTTGATGATGGATCACTGCAGTTTATATAACTTCAGTTTCATATTTACTGTGAATAACTTGCATTAGCCTACATTTTTCCTGATTCCCTAACCTAGAATAAAGCTCTGTTACTTCCTCTTTATCATGGCATAACAAAGATGCTATCAGACACCCACTTTCCTTAGTGAGATGAAGGGGGTGATAAATTTGAGTTGGCTGGAATGACAAGTACTGTCAGCATAGCCATAGAGCACAGTAGGAGCCAGAGGAGTCTTTAATATTCATAAAGCAGCAATAACTAAGGGGGCATTACACTAAACACTCAAATTAAAACTAGAGCTGCTAGCAAAGTGTATTACAAAAGGTGACTAAAGGGAGACTAACTTTGTTAATCATATGGGAACATGTATCCCGGGTTTTTCCCTTCAGAGCTCTAGGATAGGAAGCAGGGATGCTGACAACAGCTGGAGAAGAATGGGGCAAAACTGAGGACTCTATCTGAAGAGGAACTATGAGAGCTCTGAATTGTACTTAACATAAATAATCTTGAGAAAAGCAAATTTGGTAAAAAGGACTCAACTCATCTGTAGCTTTGTTATTGCAAGCACCTGCCTCAGTAGGTCCTCATTTCCCATGGTAATGGGTATGGTATAAGAATCCAGATAGATATGTGGAGAAGAGACCCCAGCAGCGGAAACAGTACTATAGTTAATTCATAGGTGGCATTGGTCTCAGTATATTGACTCAGTGCCTTCACATAGTGCAAGAGGAGACTGAAGTGTGGTGTACTGCTAAAGTTGTCCTCTTTCACGAATGTAAAAGCCAGGTAGTAAACATCTCATTAATAATTATATAGAATGTTCCCCAACAATTGGAATTGTAGCTCTAGTGACCTGGCCAATATAGTCAGCTACTTAAATTTCCCAGGAAATTCAATTTGTGGTGTAGTGGACAGTCAAACAGCTGGTGAACTTTTCTCCAGACATGGCTGCATTTCAGTACCTACCAGTATGGTTTGTTCAGTCACCCAGGAGCTCTCTACAATTTCCCCATAGGTAGAAGTATCTCTGTGCAGATTAAAATAGAGAACTGTTTGACAATCAAAAGCAGTCAACCAAAATGTATATCTCCACTATTTAATTTCCTTTTCAGGTACAGCTGCAGTGATCTGCAGTGAATGGAGGTTGTTCATAACTCAAATGTTTATAACTGCACAAAACATGGTTATTTCAAAAGTTTACAACATTGACAATACAGCTTTGAAACTGTACTAGGCAGAAGAAAAATCTTATTTTTTTTAGTAGTAGTTTACATTTAACACAGTACTGTACTTGCTTTTTTCCCTCTCTCCCCTGCTGCCTGATTGTGTACTATTGGTTCCAAATGAGGTGTGTGATTGGTAGGAATATCAGAGTTACATACTGACCAAAGTCTGAGGTTTTACTACAGTTATTTTTCTGGGATAAGCTGCTCTAGCTCCTTGGGCAGCACAGTCCAAGGATTCTAACCTTCATTCCCAGTGGTTGCAATGCCTATATCATTCACCAGACCTGGGGTTGGATCAGACAGTGGCAGCGCTCAGGCACCTCCATTTACAGCTGCTTCCCTCCATCCAGCAGTGGCCGCACACTCTTCCTCCTGCATTCCTGACCTGCAGCATCTGCAGTTTCGGGTAGCATCTATGCAGGCCCCTCTCCTGTCCGGCTCTTCTACCCTAGCGAGAGGTTCATGCAACCCCACATCTCCAGAGCTGGTTACACACCAGGTGCGAGGCAGGAAGGCCTGAGGCAGGTCCTGCATGCCCCATCAGCTCTTCCCTGCGCTCCTGCCTGCAGACAGCTGCTTCATTGAGACAAAGTCATGCCCCCTCCCCCAACCCCTGCACATCCTGCCCCTTTAGAGAGGTGCCACACCTAGGGCTGCCATGCATCCAGTTTTCAACCAGAATGCCCAGTCAAGAAGGGACACTGGCTCTCCAGTCAGCAGCTCAGTGGAACTAAATGGGCTCAGCGGGTTCCCGGAAGTGGCTAGCATGTCTCACTTCCAGGAGCAGCCACAGGGGCTCCACGCACTGCCCCTGCCCCGAGCCCAGGCTCTCCAGCTCCCCTTGGCTGGAGACCACAGCCAACTGGCACTGCAGGGGTAGCACCTGCATGTATGGACAGCATGCAGAGCCCCTTGGCAGCGCTACCTAGAAGCCAGCTTCCAGGAGCTGCCTGAGGCAAGCACTGCCCAGCTGGAGTCCAAACCTCCTCCTACACCTCAACCTCCTGCCCAAGGTCAAAACTCCCTCCCAGAGACTGCACCCCCAGTATTCCCACTCTCTGCCCCAAGCTCCCTCTGGCACCCTTCACCCCCAGCCCTGAGCCCCCTCCTCCATCTAAACTCCGTTCGAGAACCAGCATCCCTCACCCTAACCACCTGCCCTAGCCCTTCATCCCCTTCTGCACCCAACCCCTTGCCCCAGGTCAAGCCCCTGCCCCCATGGTACCACCCTCCCAGAGGCACCACGTCCTACACCCTAAGCCTTGCCCTGAGTCCCCTCCTGCACCCACACGCCCTCCCAGTGCCCACACTCCTAACGCCCCGCCCTTCACCCCCTTCCGCACCACAAATCCCTTCCCCAGCCGCATTAAAGCGAGTGAAGACGGGGAGGGGGGAGGGAGAAGGGGCGGGGACAGGGTGTTCAGTTTTGTGGGATGAGAAAGTTGGCAAGTGGGGGGAGGGGGTCGTTCTTACCTCAGCACGGGCACGTAGTGTAAGTGGGTTTGTTTCGAACCCGCAAGAGCCATCAACCCGCAAAGCTGCAAGGCGCTTTGTCCCGCCAGAGAACGAGGTCACCACCATTCCCTCCCCGCCCCCCCCGGCAGGGGAGGCTCAGAGAGCCCTCAAGTCCCGTCCCCCACAAAAGCGCGCCTACGAGCGAACGCCTCAGTCCAGCCGGACCCACCGGGGGGGGGGGGGAGTCACAACTGGAAGCGCAAAGTGGGCGGGAGCCCACCCAGCCTCCTTTATAGTCTGTGGGGGGGTTAAAAGCGGATTGGGCGCGTGCCGTGATTGAACACCGGGGGGGGGGGGGGGGGCGGGAGTCTGGCTCGCGAGCGGCCCTTACGCGCGCTATAGCCGCCCTGCGGCAGCCTATCACGTTCTACGCTGGTTCCCCGCTATCATTAGAGCGACGTTGGCGCCGAGCTGGGCGCTTCCCTGTAGCGTCGGGCCCCAGGGAACGGCTCGGTAGGGACCCTCTGCACGCGCCCGGCTGCCTGGCGTGTCTCGTGGCAGGGCGACTGATGGAGCTTCGGTGCCATCATGTGGCTACGTGTGGGAACTAAACTAATGTAAAGGAGCGGGAAAAAAAAGAAAAAAAAAAACTTTATAAGCTAGAGCTGGAAGGTAACAGTCTAACACTGGGGTAAAGCCAGGGAACGCCCTTCATTAGTTAGCTTGAAAAAAAAGCAATTTTGTATATCAGGCGTATTCTGAATTAAATCTGTGTAGGGATTACTCACATGCTGGTGATGGGTCACAGTTTGGTTTCACAAAATCAAAAGCAGCGATGGTTCAGGTCTGGATTACATTTTAATGGAATGACTAGCGGCTTGCAGAGAGAGCGAGCTAATAAAACATATTTCTGGTTCTGTTACATCTTGTCCAACTGTTATATATGATTTAAGCACTACTGCTAGGGCCTATGTGATCCACAAAGTGCTTACTTGGTGCCTAAAGATGCAGTTAAGTGAAGAAGTATGGATAGCCCCCGAGGATGATGATGGGTTAGGAAAACTAGCTGTTGTGTGCATTTGAGGCTCACAGAAGAAGTAGGTGTTTAAAAGGGCTCTGAATAAGAGGCTTGGGGGCTTTTAGTACTGGAATTAGATCATTCTGTCTATATGCAACATGGAAGGGGGTGTAGAAAATGGAAGTGGGAGAAGAAAACAAAGGTGATGAAGGGGATTGCCACCAGTTGAGAAAAGGAGACAAGAAGGGGAATTCTGTAAGAGAAAGATACATAAGCCAGGGTGGAGCTTCATAGGGCCATGAAGCTGAGAACTTTAAATTTGATGGAATGGGCAAAAGGAAAAGCAGGGGAGATATTGGAAGAGGAATTGCAATGGCTGTTCTCTGCTGAATTACACTGTAGCCAAAGGCAGTGTTTGCAAGGAGAAGGTGGGGAACCAGGCTTTTCTGCTTATGGTTCCCCTCCTCCAGCAAATAGAAGAACTATCTGAAACTCGGCTCTCAGGGACCACATGGACTCCAGGCTGGCCTGGAGCCATGCTGAGCTGAGAATCCCCTTACAGCTCTGGCACTTGTAGCTGCACTTTTATCATCCATAATTCTGAAGACAAGATGGCAACAATTTGGCCTGTTACTGATGTGTCCCTCAACTATTTCCTTCTAATGAGTCCAACTGGCATGCTTTCTATTGTTGGGGGTAACACATGTAGTAGTGCAGCTCTGAGCACTCTTACTCATTTTTCCAAAGATGATGATGATAAAATATTCAGTAGGAAAAGGTGAAAATTGACCAGGTTTGGGTTTTTTACATTCATTTACACAGAATGCCCTAACATACACTTAGCATCTTTGTTTTTAAACACTACTACTACTCATGTTTAGAGTCATGGCATGCAGGTAAATACCAGTCAGCAAAGATAGAGAAGAGATCTCCTATGTCCTTCATTACCACAGGGAAAGCCTGCTCACAATTATTGTAGTGAATCTTTTGCATGATGTCCCATGTGTCTGTTGAATACCTGAGGTGAAGACCTGTGCCCTATTGAAGTTAGTGGACGTTTTGCCACTGACTTCAAGGATGAAATCCTGGTTCCACTGGAGTCTGTAGAATGTGGACATAAGAACAATTAAGTAAAGAAAGTCCCAGCAGATAGAAAGGAGATGGGGGTGAGTGAAGCATAAATTATCAGCCAGAAAGGAAGGAAAGCACTAATAAACTAATATTTTAGTACTCATATAGAGCAACAGTATGAATTAATCCAGCCCTAGCAATCTGCCTTTTAGGCTGACAAGCTGTAACATAGTTGTCAAAAGTAATTTATTTAATTTTAATTACAGTGTTTCCCAAGTCTGTTACAGCCCTGCAGCACCTGTGCTGCTCTGGTAGGCAACAGATTCAGCAAAACATCTACAATAAATCAGCATTTACAACCTTCATCCCACCCAAACTATGTAACAGATGAATGATTGCCCTTAATTGCAGTAGCATCATAATACAAGTTCAAACTGGATCACAAAGTTTTCTTCCCAAGACCTCTGAGAAGCTTAATGAGGCTTGAAGTAAGGGACCTGCTGCTCTGCATCACCCACAGTCAGCATTTGCTCATAAACACTTATTTCTGTGTTAAAAATGCTTACAGCAGTGGCCCCCAAGCCCAACAGTAATGGTGTTGTGAGGCTATAGCTGTTGGTCAATATCTCTAGAACACTAGTATATTCTTATAAAGTCTGCATCCAGTTTAAAATGAAGCCAGCAGTAATGATCAGACAATCTGAATCTGTGGATAAAAAAGTATTCAGCAAGAACTTTTTTCATGGTTAAAAATGTATTTTGATTCTTATGCAAATGACTTTGCTCCTGAGTCTACAGAGAAAGTGACTTTTCTGAGGCATGAATCATAACCCACTAAAGTCATTGGGAATTTCTCTATGGCCTTCCACAGGCTTATGATCAGCCCATTAGTGCATGTATGCTTATTTGAATGGAACAGATGGACAGCTTATATAGCTAACTATTGTTGCCAGTTATAAAACAGCTCTGTCTTTAACAGCACATTATCTCAGTCTCAACTATAAGTGGTGCTATCACTCCTCTACCATAACCCTAATAGGCGGTTTAAATGCCTGTGGCTTCTTTGAATTTAAATATATATATATATATTGTTCATTTCTTGACTTCTGGGAGCTGGTCCCTCAGCCCTGCTGTTTTACTGCAGTAGGAATGCTTAAATGTCTTTGGGAGTTCCCATGACATAAGTGAATTGAGGTAGAGGAAGGGGGGGTTAGTTTAGTAACTACTTAGCCCATTTGCTAAGCTAATGGTTTAAAGCCCAGTTTGTGGCTGGCCTAAATAAATGTACAACCCTGAAGTTAATGGAGTTTGTCCAGATGCAGTCAAGATGGCTGTATGGGCTTTATTTTGTGACTGACACTTGAAAAGGGCTCTTCACTTCCCTTACAAGATATTTTAAACTTTGAAGGAGAAAGTAATTTTCAAGCTTGTGCTATGGAGTGAAGATCAATATAAAAAGGATTATTTAATCAACAATAGGTGGGAAGATACAAATTCTTCTAAATACAGTGCTACACAGTAAAAAAGGAACACAGCCTGTGCCTAAATAATGGAACAAATGGTTTCTCTGGAAATGCAAGCCAGTGACTAAACAAGACCTAACTTAGTGCAGCTTGTTTTTCGCTGTTTGGAAAGATATTTTGCTCCCTGAAGTGTTGACAAGTCAGTGGCAACAGCATTTGCTATATTCTGCAACTCTTATAGCCCCATTCAAGTCTTAAGAGGCCAGAATAAAATCTACCATACAGGAAAGCTATCTTTCACTGCCTCATTTTTACTCAAGTGGACGGATCAGAGGGAGGAGTGCTGACCCTCTGTAAGTGGAGAGGCTCTGATTATTAGCAGTCCTATATTAGTAATGTCATCACAGTATGTCTGTTAGGCAAGTCTCAGTTTACTCACCTAGGGCTCAGTGGTGGCCTACATTACACCTGACTCAGGGGTCTTGGTCACCTCATAGCTGCACCTCAGCTGGTTGCTAGTATAATTTAGAAAGAGCCTTAGGCTGCAACAATGTTTGAAAATATTTTTAAATGTGGCTACAAACAATAGTCTGGACTGTGCCCAGGGTGTGAGTATTCCCAACTGCTAACCTAGGACTGATGTGTATTGGCTGGTAGCCAGCTATTTGCAGAACAAAAATGTTCCTAGATTCCCACAGACAGGGATGGCTTAGATCACATTTTTTAGTGAGAAGAGGACACCTGTCACTCCATGGCGGAAAGCTGGTGGCATGTGGCACATCATTGCTCTTGCTGGCATATGCCACTCAATGTTACTGAGACACAGGAGAGATGCACACAGCCAACTGGGAGAGCAATGAATGACTATGGATAGAGCTTTGCAGCAATACACAGGGGAGAGCAAGGGTAGGTGTGTATAAATATGAGACACACAAAGCTCTAGGACTCTGTTGGGGTGGAGAACAGGGGGCGATGGAGGGTGCAAGGAAGTAAAACCACAAGCACATAAGTGAGCCTGAGAATGTCTGAACATGTTCAGAAAGCAGAGTCTCTTAACTCGCTTCAGAAAGAATGAGCTAGTGGGTAAAATGAGACAGCCAATGCCTCCAAATTCCATGAGAAACAATTAGTTGATTGGCAAGTTCCTAAAAGCTGCAGCTTCGCTGTCTGTCAGTGGCCTACAATTCCTCAGAGTGGCTGCCTTTTGGAGGTTTTACTCACACTTGTGTTTATCTCATGGGAGCCTGTCTGTCAGTCAGACTTTCGCCCTGCCCCTAATTTCTCTGGTTTCTTGTTCTAGTTTTGTGGTCAAATTTAATCTCTATTTATGCCAGCCAAACCTATTGCAGAAAGACTTTGCTTTGTCCTAGATTCTCTCTCTCTCAGCAGGCCATAAGACTAGTTACTCCGCCGCTACAGAACCACATTATGTTTTTGTTTTGTGCTGTGCCCAGACCTGAAACCGATTTTTTTCCCCCTCTTGCTTGTTGTAGGTGAGTGTGGATAACGTACTTTACAGATGTTGCATGGCTGATAGTTTTGAGCCAGATGCTGAGATTAAATTATTCTGTGGTCAGTACTCCACAGTCACCCTGCAGGAAACTCTCTCACTCAGAACTGGCAATGGAGCTTTATTTCCCGAAGCAGTTGCTTTGAGATTCTCATCCAAGGCTTTATAGCTGTAGCTCTTGTATCTTTAAAACCTATGTAGCGTCACACCTATGTGCAAACAGTAAATATGCTGCATACCTGGTAATGAGGCCAATACATTGTTACACTGTCTCTCTTCTGGGGAAATGCCCATTTAATCACCTCCCATTCATCCTTCCTCTAAACCAGGCCTGCACAACTTGGAAAGCAGGGAGGGCCATATTACTGCAAAAAAACCAGCTGCGGGCCAACAAGCCCTGTCCTTGCCCCACCCCCATCTGCTTCCCCCCACTCGGCTTGCCCCACCCCTACTCACCCCCCCGCAGGCCGCACAGTGAGCCTGTGCGGGCTGCATGTGGCCCCCGGGCCGCATTTTGTGCAGGCCTGCTCTAAACCTTCCTCTGCTGTGAAATCTACAAATTACTCCCATCTGGCACTGGGTAGATAAGGTGCAAACTCTGACTTCTGCTGATCTGCTAAACTTTGTTTTATTGTTACTATCTCCTCCCAACCAACATATACCCAATTTGTCTGTTCTGTTCACCAGTAGTATCCTG
The DNA here is from genome assembly GCA_007922305.1 of Dermatemys mawii. NCBI lineage: Eukaryota > Metazoa > Chordata > Testudines > Dermatemydidae > Dermatemys > Dermatemys mawii. The sequence goes on along the minus strand of ML677360.1, from coordinate 14,144,036 downwards.
TATGACATGTAGATTGTGGGCTCTCTGGGGTTGGAGTTGTTTTACTTGTCACATGTCTGTAGATTGCCTGGCTCCATAAGTCCTGATCCTTGATTGGTATTTCAAGGTGCTACTGTAATAGAAATAAATTATAATACAATCTTTGTAGAGAATTAGAGATTTATCCAAGCCCAGGGAGCCAAAATGTTTGATATTGAGGGTTGCCAAGGCAGCTCAGCAGGAGCTTGTAGGCTAAATCTAATTTGCATATGCATTTATTTACATAAATATTGTTAAAAATAAATGTGCCAGGCTGTAATATTTGCCTGCATTTTATCTTCCCTTGATAGATTAACAGATGTTGTCTGTTGGCCAAGTTCTCTGGCAATTAACATATTCAGGTGATTGTCTTTGCTCCTCATCCTGCTATCACAGGGAGTGCCCACATACTGTAGTCTTTGCATCTCCAATCTAAGTTATCCTAGTCCATCTCTAGGTCAGAGGGAAAGCAAAAATTCTACACATCTACTGGGTCCAACAATGCATGGAGAGAAGAGAAGTCAGGTGTTCTATTCCCCCAAATGTAAACGTAGTTTTATTTAATGCCTTTCATTCATCACAAGCTACTTCTCCTCACCCACGAAAAACAAGATGGCAGTATAAGGCACCGTTTAGACACATGCACAGTCCACATACCATCTAGATCAGGTTTAAAAAACATAGCTATAATTCTTACCATCAGTCCCAAATGTCCTCAATATTAATGTACACAATATGATTGTCCACAGAGTTTATCATGGAGAAAAGAACTATTAAATTAGAATTGTAGTACCCTCTGCCCTCCCCCCCCCAAAAAAAGATTAAAAACAGATACAGAGCTTAATACCAGAGTAATAGGATTAGTTCATAAATTAAAAAAATACAAAAAACCCCAATTATTTCACTCTTATTTTCAGAAAGTCCCACATGATGTAATGAAGAGTCCAGTGAGCATGCCCAAAATTCCATGCTGTGTCCTTTCCCCCCGTTTCAAAGCAAGAAAACTGACAAGTAGACCCAGGACTTTTAGTCTTTTGTGTGCTTCAAAGTCATTCACACGGCAATAAAACAGTCAAGAGTCTAGTATCAGCTCTAAGAATCCATTTTAGCCATAAAACTGCAGGATCCCTACTGGGTGAATTTGAAGGTTTTCCCCTCCATCCAATGGAAGACGGATTTGATGCATTGCTTTCTTGATGCAGATTCTTAAAAGCTTTGATTCAATGGGTTCCCCTTGAAGATAGATGACTGCAATTGTTGTAGAATCAGTTATATAAAATACCAAAGAATAGGTTGAGCTGATGTCTCTCTGAATGAAGCTTGCTCAGCGCTGAGACGTTGGAATCTGCTACAAGTACTCAAGTTCCAGGGCGTGCCTGAGAGCCTCCAGGTCAGCATGACAGGAGATTCTCCAGAATGGCATGTTGTGCTGGAATGAAATCAAAATATATTTTTTAAACATAAGGCTCAAAAGATCTTTCATGGTTTTCACCCTGAAGAATGGGACATGTTACACCCTTAGCCGTCAACTCACAATATTTCTGTAGAGATAAAGGATCATCTTAGAAATTAAAAGAGGGGGGTTTGGTGTCCACTCTGCAGGTGTGGTATGTCTGTAGAGACTAACAAGCATTGCAAAGTGCTGGAAATTGCAGGAACTTCCTGAGTTCATGAGGCACTTTCACATGCTGTCTTGCTTCGGAGGAATCAAGTGGGGCAGTGCAAGTTTCTGGATGCCTGCAAAGATTTTGTATTGTTATACACTAAAAACTTTACTTCCCATTTTCCCACTGAGCTTAGTGTGAATGTTTCTAAAATAATAATGTTCTTCAAAACAAAATCTTGCTGCTCCTTCCTGATGCCTAAAATCCATTGCAATAGGTGCCTTAGCAACATAACAGACAAGTGCTATGAGATTCTCCACACAGCTCTGCAATCCTTTCCTATAACACATGCTCCAAGCCACAAAAACCACCTGTGTGTTGCCACCTCCCCATAGATTAGGAGCTTATGCAATAAAATGAACTTGTTTACATAATCAAAAGCATGAACCATAAAGCAGTTGGTTTTCTAACGATTACAGTTCACTTTGCAGGAATGACAAATCCCACAGCAATCTGTAAGTACATAGGAATGCCATAATAGATCAGGCCAGAGGTCCATCTAGTCCACTACCAGCTGTTTCAGATGAAGGTGCAAGAAACTGTGCACCGGGCAGTTATAGGATAACCTCTTGGCATATATCGATGAAGTGCTCTTTATGGCCCAGGACCCAGGAGACCTGGCATCGGTGGAGACTTGCTAAGCCATCTATTTGGCAGCCTCCTTCACCCCAAGTCAACTGGGTCAAGAGCTCTGGCCTGATGATTGGGGACAGGTGCCAGACTGGTTTCTCCCACTCATGCACCAGACCATCCAGTGGAGGTGCGGGTCCAATGTTCTATCCTGATGTGCACCTCTCTGCCACTGATCCCTCCCCACTAGAGACTTGGATCAGTCTGGAGGCCAGGGTGTCTGACCAGCTGTGAAGATGGATAGGGCTGCTCTGGTTCCTTTCCCTTTGAAGGAAACTCCAGTGCTCGTAGTCCAGCATGGAGTGTCCTGGCATACGCCTTCCTCCACCATCTCTGAGGGTGCCAAAGTGACCAGCAGCAATTCTATCTCTCCACCTGTGAGTTCTCCCTCCTGACCTTTCTGAGCTTCCAGTCTTCTGCCAAGTCCTCCTCAGGACCTGGAAGCTATTGTCAGCAGTCAGGTCTACTGCGCACACTGAGGGGGAAGATTTCCCAATAGACCCCTGCTATACAACCCACACCTTCATGTGCAGGTAGTGGAGTCTCACTTGGTGCACCAAAGGATGGTCCTGGTTGAGGCCAAGAGAATCTGAGACCTCCTAGACTACAGTTAGGAGAACACTGCAGTGCTTGGCTAGCACATGGGGTTGCCCACTCTGTACACCCCCTTAATGTGCTCCAGAAGGAGAAGGCAGTCTTGTCCCCAGCTTCTTTCAAGCGGGTCTTGCAGGAAGGTGCTCCCTGCCCACCTCTCACCCTCTGGAGCTCTTCAGGGGACCCTGCCCCACAAACCTCTCTGGTCCCCCTCAATATAAACCACCTGAGTTGGCTGAATGACATCTCCAAACTGCACCCAGAAAACATATGTACACACTTGTATTTCATACCATCCACTTCCTCGCCCTGACATCCTGCCCCAACTACAACCAGTGGGGACCTGCTGTTCCACTCTTGTTCTACAGCCTGCCAGACCACTGACTCTTTAAACACCTCTGAGGAGCAGTGGGTGTTGTTGGGAGGTTCTTGGCTTGTGTGCCCTTCCGGTGCCCTCCTTTTTTAACTTTTGACCTTCACTCCGTTCCTGGTTTTTTTCATTTATTTGTGGCCTGGGTTCAGTAGTTGAAGGGGCAACCTTTAGTACTGGGCAGGCCTAGGCCTGCCCATCCCACTACCCATAATAGGTACAGGACAACCCATCCCCAAGGAAGCTTCCTCTTGACTCCCATTTTCAGTGGTTGGCTTATGCCCTAAAGGATGAAAATCAGTATCCTTTCCCAAACCCCTTGTTTATTTTTTAGTATTTACTATTATTACTCTAAATATGCTTGTTCTCCATACAATTATCTAAGTCCTGGCAGGTCCTTCCCTAGTGAAATGTCCCATTTAAAAATACAGTAGACCCTCAGAGTTATGAACACCAGAGTTGTGAACTGACCAGTCAACCACACACCTCATTTGGAACCAGAAGTACACAATCAGGGAGCAGCAAAGACAAAAAAATTAAAAATTACAGTTAACTACTGTGTTAAACGTAAACTATTAAAAAAATAAAGAGACAGCAGCAGTTTTTTTCTGCATAGTAAAGTTTCAAAGATGTATGAAGTCAATGTGCAGTTGTAAACTTTAGAAAGAACACTCATAATGTTTTGTTCACAATTCCGAGTTACGAATAACCTCTATTCCCGAAGTGTTCGTAACTCTGAGGTTCTCCTGGATTCAGCTAAAATCTAGAAAATCCTGCTATCTGTGACCTCCTTGTAGTCACCTCATTTTATTATGTCTCATTTAGAATAATGGAAACTATGGCTCTTTTGAAAGCCAGATTTACGTTTTCAAAAGAAAAAAATGCCAACTATTTGTGGGTGCCAGTAAACAAGTGATGTACAAACACCAGGTGGATCTGGTTAATATTCTGATAACTCTGTAGATACAGTTTTGACAATTGCAACTGGTGTTTAGTACTCTGTAGTTTTTGTGGTCACTTAATTTGTAAGGGTGAATCTCAGAAGATCTGGAAGTTACATTCAGATCTTTATCCAAATTTATTTGATTTGCTCTGGGTGGCCTAAGGTTTGAGTTGGTTCTTTTCTTATCCAAACTAGTTCACTCATCCTAGGTTTGTACCAAAGACTGAGGCTTGGTCTACATGCACATTTTGTACTGATATAATGATGTCGGTTAATGCCAAAATAGTGATATTGATACAATCCCCAGCGTGGGTTATAGAAATCTGAGCCCGCCTTAACTGGATTAGCTTACTCCCCTTCCCATATAGGAATGTTTAATTATGTCACTAGGGTAGGGTGCCCAGACAGCACGTATGAAAAATCGGGACAGGGAGTGGAGGGTAACAGGAGCCCATATAAGAAAAAGACCCAAAAATCGGGACTGTCACTATAAAATCGGGACATCTGGTCAGCCTACAGTAAGGGGATTGTATCACTTTAACTGCACCCATATAGATTGCAACTTGTATGTCTAGCTAAAGCTAGACCATTAATCTGGTTTCTCAATATTACACATTCTCATTTCCCAAGCAGACAAAAGAGTTGAAGGAAGAGGATCCTCTCCTAGGGCTACTACCTGCTTTACTGCTTAGGACACTAGTGACACCAGATGTTCATTTTACACGGTGTCTATTTACACTCCTCTCTACTTAAATACAGTTCAAGCGCCTCTCTGCTATGTTGCCTATCAGTAAAAAATAATCCTCCCTTAAAGCTATTTTTCACTTTGTTTGTTCACTTCACACTACACAGAGCAAGCAAATAAATACAGGGACATCTGAAGTGACTACAGTGCATTGCTCTGCAATTTCACTTTATGGGGAAAAGTTATTTCCTCTCCCACTCCCTCAGACCCCATGTGGATATAAAATCCCTTCCACTTAAATTATCTATCTTCCTGTCTTTAAAGAGAGGAAAGCTTGGACACTCAGCCATGCCTGCTGTTCAGCTCTTGCAGATTTATCATTTGTAGATAGGTGAAGAAAAATGACTCTCTAAAACTGAGATATTATCAGTGCTGCCAGCAAAACAGTGAGAGGCTCTCTGCCCACCCCCATTTTTGTATAAAGTCAGGTGTGTAGCTAGCAGCCCTAATGATTGTCATCAATCAAAGACTGTGACAGCTCCAGCAAAGAATGTGTTCTCCTAATGGGAGAGTTGATTGAACCAGGAGACACTAGCAAGAGGCCTCTTGAAACCCTGCCTGTAGAAGGCTGCTGAACCTTCCTGCTGCTTCATACTGCCAGGGAACCTGGCAGCCTTTGATGCAGTCATGTGCACTGACCCACTACCTTTGAAGTATAGTGCAGGGCTGTCAAAAGGGCAGGCTATTATCACTTCACTTTCAGTCCACCCATTTTGGGTTCTTCTTGGAAGGATTCTTAACCCTTAAGGAGCCAGCTAAGCACCTGAGAATCTGGCTAATTTCCAGAGTTTCTTTTGTTGGTGATGGAAATTGATGTGCCTTGCAGAAAAAGGTTTTCTGGATGCTTCAAGGCAGGACTGGGTTGAGACTCTGGGGACAGAAAAAGTGCTGGCCCACCTTGCATCTCCTGGGATCCCCTCCTCCCTGAGCCTGTGCTCCCAATGTGACCAGCCTCGCCTGGCTGCTGCTTCCTGCCTCCTCATTCCGCCTAGGAACCAGCCAGGAGAAGTTGGATTACATGGGATGGTCATGCCTGGAACAGTCTTAGATGGGACTGCAGGGAGAAGCAGGAATGCACCCTGAGAAAGACATGGTCTAATGGTGTTTCTGGCCATGCTGAAACCAAAACAATGGCAGATTTCCCATCAGGTTTCCACCCCTCAGAAAATTCAGGAACCCTTCTAATTCAAGGGTTCTTCTCTGAACTGTTCAGGGACTCCACCCCCCAGTAATAGACAGAAACCCTCACAGGCAGTAATCCAAAGATCTGCAGTTTGATTTCCCTTCTCTGGCAACAGCCTCACCATCCACACCCAAACTGATAAAGCCTTAGTGAGTGGCACCTTTGACTCTTCCTCCCTGTGTGCAAAGTCTCTGACTATGCCCTGCCATGTTTTCTTAATTATCTTCATTTTTTTCTACTGTGAAGATCACTGTCCTATCCTCAACCTCACCTCCAGATCTATCCTTCCTCATCACCATAAATCAAGCCCTTGATCTTCTCATGCTATTGTTAGCTCTTTTCTGACATCCTCACTTCTCCTCTCTTACCTGTTCCAGTCCACGAAAAAGGAAGTCACCAGGATGATCTTTCCTTCTCACTACTCCGATACTATCCACAGCAGCTGTTAGGCATGGATCATACAGGCAAGCTACACAGGGCACTATGTAAGGACACCTCTGGCTCAGCTGTCCTCCCACACTGCATTGCCTGGGAGTAGCACCAGTATGGCTGCAGCCCCTTCATGGGTGCCCACCACCACCCAGCATCAGTAGCGCATGAGAGCTGCACTACAAGCACAGCTCCAATTCAACTGCCTCCCCTCCACCACAGCTTTTCAGAAGGGGGAAATGTCTGTCTCTTTAAGGGCACGCTCCATCCCCAAAGACATACTGTACCAGCAGCCAGGGCTCAGATCCACTGCACCACCCCAGCAGCAGCATCACCCCCCTTAGTGACTGTCTTCACTGCCATGATGAGAAGGGCATTTCCTAATAGGCTGGAAAGCCCACAAGAGCCCATGTTGGATGCCATATTTCAGCAGTTTGGCATCTGGTGCCAGTGGAAAGCAAGAAAAAGAGACACACAAATATTTTAAAAGTGAAGAATCAAAATGTTTTGAACTTCAGTTAAAAAACAAATCAGTTTTGGATTCTTTAGAAATCTGGGCCAAAGTCTAGCTCGCATCTTACTGTATCTGAAATTTTCTGCTAATCCCTAATTGGAAGTCTCATCTGGCACCTAAAATCAGGTTGTGGCTTGCTTGGACTTTCCCAGTCAGTTGGTATGTGATGTAATGAACACTTGCTCTGCAGGTCTCTCTTCAGGATGCCAGTGACAAAGGGCCAAGTCTGACCAATGAGTATGTGATCATGTCCCTTTCAGATCCTTCCATTTTTGTTTTATTTGCATTTGATGTGCCTCCACAGTTTTGTGTGTGTGTGTTTGTTTGCTTGTTAAAATTAACTAAATGGCTCCATAAAATCATTAATAAAAGAAAAGCAGCCACTCACTATTAGTCTCCTTGGTATTTACTGTAACAACATAATACTCAGTGTGGTCATGGAGGCTATATATGCTGTGATAAATCACTCCTGAGAAATTCTGCTGGAGTTTGGAAATTATAAGAGTGTGGCATATAGATCAGAAACTCCAGAATTCACTTTGCTTTCTTCAGCTGACATCACACAAGTGGGGTTTGTTTCTTGTCATGTGTCTGGTACCATCTTTATTAATCAGGAACAATTCCGGGAACATGTAATAGAAACTAGCAGTGCTTGAGACCACCTGAAAGGCTGAAATGGTTGCCAGGGCTATGAAAGTGGGATTTGCAGTAGGAAATTGCTCAGGATGAGGTGAGGATTTGCAAATGGGGGAAAGAGCCTAGCTGTAAACAACGTGGAGGGGAAGAAATTTCATTTAATGCTCAGTTAAATAAAGGGCCATTGAACTGAAAACTTGAAAAACCCAGAATGTACATACAACTGTACCTTTTTTGCTCCCTGTTCCTCTTCAACACCATCTCCTATTACAACATACACAGCTTTTCTTCCAAACCTCTGCATTATCCGTTCAAAACAGCTCTCTTTCCCTGAGCAACAGAAGAAAAGAAGTGTTCATTATCTAAGAGAACTGGGCAGCCAGGCTGGAATTCAGCTGTGAGGGCTAGGGGAGGGCCTGATTTCATTTATTTCTTTGCATTTGTAATTTGATTCTCAAATTAAGATTTAGGCAATATTCTCTGAGTTGCCAACACATGACCTAGCAGCACCTTCTTTACCTACCAGTGTTGCCAACTCCATTATATTTACAAGTCTTGTGATTTTTGGTGTATTTCTTAAAGCTCCTTCTGCTGGAGACATGCAATTCTCTGAGATTCTCAGGGCTTGTCTATACAGTGTGGTAATATGCACTACAGGGGGTATGATTTCTAAAATGTATTAGCATGTGCAATAATTGGTCTGTACAGACCAGGGGTGGCCAGCCTCAGCCTGAGAAAGAGCCAAATTTTATCAAAGAGCCACAGTAATATATCAGCAGCCCCCCATCAGCTCCACACTCCCCCGCTCCCAGTGCCTCCTGCCCACCCGCAGCCCCACTGATCAGCACCTCTGCCTCCCTCCCCTCTCTTCCCAGTTGGCTGTTTCATGGCATGCAGGAGGCTCTGGGGGGAAGAGAGGAGGAGAGAGAGCACTTCAGCCCCAGAGTCTGTGCCTATACAAGGAGCCACATATTAACTTCTGAAGAGCCCATGTTGCTCTGGAGCCACAGGTTGGTCACCCCTGGTACAGACCATGCTGGTGTGCACTAAAGGTTCCCTAGTGCACATTAATATATCAGTATTATGTTAAAGTGCATTAGGAAATCTTTAGTGCACACCAGCAGGGTGTACACAAACCAATTCATGCACAACATGTTAGTGCACATTAGCAATCACCCCTTCACCCCTGTAATGGACAATACCCCACCATGAAGACAAATCCTCAGTTTTAATTTTAAAAAGAATAAAGTTTTTCGTGCTCATGGTTGCAGAGAAAAGCTTGAAAATCTGAACCAAGAAGGCTCAAACATCAGACTGCAAAATAAAAATAACCCAACATTTATCATTTTTAAGTCTCTTGATTTTTAAACCAATTTAGTGTTTTGTGAATACTTGGTGTTTGCAACATGTCAAACATGATTTAGGGTTTAAGTCCAACAACCTAGGACAACTATGAGCTATCCAGTACGGCTGGCCAAAAAATTTCCACCTAAACTGTCTGACAGAAAATTGGGCTTTCTACTGCACAGAATTTTTCATGAAAAGTTTTTGCTTTCTGCAGAAACACTTCAATTTTTTGTCAAAAAGTATTCAGCTGAATTTTTTTTTAAAGAAATTTTTTTAAAAACTTTTTTTGTTTGTTTGGGGGCTTGTTTGTTTTTTGGTTGACATTTTGCACTTTCAACCTTCCTTGCAAGCTGGTGCTATTGGGGCGGGACAGATTTGTCATTTTGAGGGAGTGCAAGAACCTAAGAGGTGCTAGTCACAAGGGAATGCCAGAGGTTCAGGGAGCTTCTGGGTATCTATTCACCACAATATAAAAATAATTAATAATATCACAAAAGGGGAAGAAGGGATATACAGCCTCTGGAGGAGGTTAGGGCTTTTTGGATATTTGGCCTTGTATAGTTCTTTTTGGCTGGATGGTAGTGTGGCATTGTGAGATGCTGAAATTCACATTCTTATCCATATTTTTACCCACAAAGGGAAACCAAAAAGTACTATCTGGTCATTCCTGATGTGGTAATATGATATACTAGTGCTGCTTCACACACATTTACAAAACAAATTAGAAATATTAATCTTTACATCACCATGGGAAGTAGAGAATTATCATCATCTCTTTACATACAGGGAAACAGGGACCCCCAGAACTTAAGGCCAATATTCTCAAACTTTTTTACATTTAAAAAGTTTAATTAAATTGATCTGACCATGGTCACACAGTGAGTCACAATAAGAGGATGAAATCTTGGGAATTCCTTTTTCTTAGTCACATATTCAAAACACTAGACCATCCTGCTTTCTCTATAATCTCTGTATCTTTTCTTCTGGTCACTGTAAGAATGTCCTCGCCAGACTCCTGACCAAGACTTTGGAAAGTCAAAGAAGTCTTCCTTCCCCCAGAAAATCCATCACATGTCTTATATTGAGCCTGGTGCATGCAGGAGGAGGAGTTTAGTGGGTACAGCATGTGTACTCGTGTGGTACACATGTGATCCATGAAATTCATAGTTATGTATCTCAGCGCTGAGTCCATATGCTTTGATTTAAAGGAGCTCCCAGTCAGCTGTCACACAACATTAAATATTCTATTCTGCACCTTCAGAGTGTCTCTTTATTTTTTTTATAGACATTTCTTTTGGTGCTCATGAAGTGTCTCAGCCTTGCAAACAATGAGGTATTCTGCCCAGCACTGCTGTGAGGTAGGTGAGTATTATTAGCCCCAATTTAGCAATGGGAAGCTGAACCACAGAGAGCCTAAGTGACTTGCCCTGGATCATACAGAAATTGAGCTCAGACCTCCCGTTCCTCAGTCCAACACTTGAACCAAAAGACCATTATCCTTCCTTCCTTAGGCTCTGTCTACATTCAAAGATTGTAACCAGGTAAAGCTGTAAACATGGTCTATGTTAGCAAACAAGATCGTTAATACCTGTTAGCAACCACAGCACACGACCATGGTTTTTCTATCTTGATCCATGTTTGCTTTTCTGTAACTGGTCCAGTCCACTGTCCAGCCCATCCCCCCATTGTAAACAGGCCCTTTAGCCATGTTTTTGTAACAGGTTCGATTAGAATTCATTACTCTCAGATGTGTGAGATAGGATGTCCCAGAACATATGGCCCATAGGCTGCTAATGCTGTTGGGCATGCATGTCTTCTAGGCATTGTATCGCCCACTGAGGCACTATGGGAGAGCTACCCTGATTCTTCCCATGGTGCACTGACACAAACATGGGCAGTTAGATGTGGACGCACCAACAGGAGGAAAATGCAATTGTGTTGTGAATAAAGCTGCTGCAGGAACAAATCCAACCGTGCTTGCTGTAAGTGGGTCAGATGCAAGGGCCACAACTTGGCCACAACAGCCAACTGCACTTTAGACGAGGCCTTAGCTGCATTGCTCTTACCTGTCTTTGTTGCACTATAGATGTTTTCAATGGGGAAGACTGTGCCCAGTCCATATAGCAGCACTTTAGCAAGAGCTGGTATGAGCTGAGTTGTGGTGACCAACACGTTTACACAGTTAGGCCTAGAAAACAAAGTGGTTAGTTGGAATTGCAGTGAGAGAGACAATCTGTGTCCTCTTCTCCTATTAGCCTCCAAGCTGGGAGCACAGGGCAGGTTGCAACCAGAGAAAGCTCCGGAGAAGTTGGTGATTATGAGATGGAAGGTGACTAAGGTTTTTTGTACAATCTCTTTATTAATTTATGAGAAATGAAATAATTTAAAACAAACCAGTGACAAAGACGGAGACTTACAGTGAATATCGCAACCAACCACTGAGGTGCTTTACATGGTGGTATATCTCCAATGTCATTTACACTGGGTCCCTTGGGTGAACTAAGTCAGGGTTAGTAGTGCTTCTATTTCCCCTTACTGGTCTCCTGCAAATCTGTTTAGCACCTTCCTGGGAATGCTACAAATGGGATATCCAGCAGCACGGCAGGGAAACCAGCTGATTTTCTTTTGTTTGGTCCTTTGTATCTGATTGAGCTCACCCCTACCCTGGATAATACAAATCTGGAGAACATGTGCAGATGGGCCTCCCACAGATTTGGCCAGCAAAATCCTATAAACGTGCCCTGATTTGTTTGGAGGAAAAGAAGGGAAGCAAAAGAACTCTTGGATCTCATATGTAGGTGATTCCTTAAGCTGTTCTTACCGGGAATGTATCAAATTCAGAGCCTTGAGAGCGTGAGTGAGCCAGAGATCAGTCAGAGATTCCAGTTCTGCTCTTAACTGCAGCCAGGTTTCCCTCTTAGGAGCTCCTATTAAACCTGCAAGCAGGGAAATTAAGCAACATTATTTGTAGCTGCATGGAAAGGGAATGACTTGCACAGCTTAGTACACAGTACAAACGGCCTCCTGCTCTCTCCTGGCCATGTTTGAATCCTATCCAACCTCTCGAGCTGTTCCTCTTACATTCCTGGTGGAGACTCCTTCTAATCCCACTGCTATGGAGTGTTTCAAGACCCTGCCCTGAGTCCCCTTCCCTTCTCTCTCTGGAACCTGCTGCTAGCCTTCCTTTTGGACAACACTTCAAAGAATGCTCCCAATGTTTCTCACTCCTATTGATTTACTTCCCTCATTCCCCCTCCCATCTTGACCCCAGTCTCTTCTGCACAAATCACAGCTGGGGGACTTTAACCTGTCACTGGTCTCGTTTTCAATCCACTGAACCTCTAGATAGCTGCTGTGCAGAGTGTTTCACAAGTAAGGCCCTGTTGTATGCAGAAACCTCTGAAATACATTCACCTGTGTGGTAGCTAGCACTGACACATTTAGCCAGTTCTTTGCTCAGCTCCGTCTCTGTAGTTAGCAATTTGCATGGCTCAGATAGAATACTTTTCTGAAATTTCCTATGGAGTTTATGTACAAACTAAGCAATAATGATTGAGGTGCTGAGAATTAATGACCAGAGGGGATAGAGGTCTGAGCAGAAGCAGATGACTGTTGGGTCCTGCTGGTCATTAATCCCCCTGAAAATCTGTTCACAAGGTCATTATTCCAAGTATATATGGGAAGGTCATTATTCCCGCTAAAGACGTAAAAGGCAAATATTTAAAATACCTTTAGGAATATTATTATTTCTGGTTATATGTTGTTCTGGTTCTAACTCTGGGACATCTGTGCTGACAAAATTCCAGCCCAACCTAAGAGAGAAACTAGCTTAGCTAAATCAGATACTGGGAGATCCAGAAGGCCAGAATATTCCATTGTTTTGTGAGATCATTTTGACGGGATGTGGGATCAGGAACTGTGACTCGGGAATACTCTTTCCTTCCGTATACACCAGGGCTCATCTATGCATCCCTCTGTGTGAGACTTGAGATATTGGTTTTAGGTTGTTTGAAAGATGCATGTGCATTTTATTTATTGTATGTTTGGGGAGGTGATGAATGTAATGTTTTCTGAACTAGCCCTACTGTTAATTTACTGGGTCCCACAGCTTTCTTTTGGCAAAGATATGTGGGTTTAATTGTATTTGTCAGGGATCCCAAGGATTTTTTGGAGATGGGGTGCCCTTTATTTAGGTGCACAAATATCAGCGTGAATGAAATGTATATTTTAAAAATATTTGGTTTTTTATTAACTTATTGCCAGATTCATCTCATGGGTAGGGAATTAGTGCCTAGGCCATTATTATTAGAGTGCTGAGTGTACTAGGCCCTGTACAACAGAGAACAGAAATTAGTCCCCCCTGAAAGACCTAACAATAATTTTATTTAGAGTAGACACAGCACGCTGCGTGTAGGGCTCTTGAAGCAGGGCTTGATTTCTCCTCTCATATACAGGGGAACACAGAACTTTACAGAGCCCTCTTAAGAGACATAATATTTAATTTCCTGCTAATTAGAGATAGGCCTGAACCACAACCTCTTGTCTGATCAACTCCTGACCTTGGGATAGGATGACCAGATGTCCCGATTTTATAGGGACAGTCGTGATTTTTGGATCTTTTTCTTTTATAGCCTCCTATTACCCCTCACCCCTGTCCCAATTTTTCACATTTGCTGTCTGGTCACCCTACCTTGAGAAGGGTGTGTGAAATCTAGATCCAGATTTTGTAGCTTGGTCCACTATCTCTAATGCCTTTCACGGGACCTCAGAGCACTTGGCAAAAGCTAACCAAGCCTCACAACACACTCATGTGAGCTAGGTATTAGCCCCAATCTGCGCATGGGAAAACTCTGGTGTAGACAGGCTACAACTTACCTATCCTGTGTCACAGATGGGAACAGGGTACAGGAGCAGCCTTGACTCCCAGTCCCTTGCTCTAACCATTAGATTGCACTTCCCCCATAACAAATCAGTTTGCTCCTTGCTTAGGGAGTGCCTAGGCTATTCTGTCATGAACATTGTTATTTAAGGATAACCCTGCCGAATTCTGCTGAAACACTTGCCTAGCAGTTGCGTTCTACAAAGATCAAGGTGCCCTAAATATGCTGCTCGTTACACACCTACCTTGTAGTGAACAGAGAGCGTTTTTCTGAAACATGGAAGGAGCCATTCCCTAGCTGGAGACACTCACCTCCTACATTGTTTTTGTAGGTATTGTACATCTCTTTCACCCGCCGGTAGCGGAATGCTAATTTCCTCATCCAGTCAACTCCCCCGTGAACTCCAGAGCCCAGACATAGATTTGCACCAGCAGCTGAACTGTGAAAACCATCTGCTGAGAAGTTATATGTGCTGGTGGTGGGGAAGCAGGGGAAAGAGGAGGCGGAAGAAACGGGAAAGAGTGTTAGTGCAAGTATATAATATGAGGTTCCTTCCAACAGGGTGTGGAAACAAGTGAAGGGAGTGGGGGAAGAGTGACACCAGATGTTGCTGGAGTGTAATGGAGGCAGCTGGTAAAGCACAGGAGGAGGGGGCATACATCTATTTTCTGCCCTACTGGTGTTTCTGCTAATACCTATCAATTTGTGGTGTGCCAATTTATTTTGCAGGAGGAGACATGTCAGGCTAAATCTTCAGTGAATTCTCATTACCACTTCTGCTGAATTTATGGGAACACCTATTTGCATGCACAACTCTCCCCCAGCCTTCCAACACACACTTATACAAGAAAATTAGGCAGACTGACACAGAAGGCCAATTTTTTATACAAATGCAGGTATGTAATTCCACGTGCATTTTACACTCAATTATGCATCTGATGATTTTAAACATCTGGCCTGATAATGCCAGATCTGTACAAAAAAGGTATGGTTTTCCATGTGCAACTAGATACAACTACTGATTCTATAGGGGGACTAATGGGGTGAAAATTTTGCTCCATTAATATTGACAAGAAAAAACTATTTTCAGGCACGAGGAACCAACAAGATTGTCCAAGATGTGGAACCCAGCACTGCTCCCATATCTTCACATGTCTACTTTCTACACATTTCTGAAAACAATGAGGAATTTATGGGGCACAAACAGTGAAAAAGCCTTCTGATGAAAACATTGTATATGTTGATTACTACCACCCATTCATTGTGAGAGTCTTAAAACTACCTTGAACACAGAGGAAAACAGGACTGTCAACTCATGAAAATCACAAATGGGCACTGAATCACTGTGCATGCCTGGCTTACTGAAATACAGCTGCTAATTCAACTATCTGTCTGCAGAAATACTCAAATCCTAAAGAAAGTAATTCCTATGTAGATTTTTCCAATTGTTTAGCATTTTGAACCTGTTTTAGAATAAGAAAAGAATTAACAGTGGAATGAAAGAGCAGTGGCTGCTTACAAGCATGGTCATAAACATTCCCCACCAAAATCTCTTTAATACTGCCCAAGCAAAGCCGAGAAGAAGAGAATAAAATGGGTATGGCATATAGGAAAGATGACAAATGCCTTGTCTATGCAGTAAGTTAAGTCAAATCAACTAAAGCTGAGAATTTAAAGCATGTTAAACTCCTGCGTTGATGCACTTATTCAGAAGTAAAGTGACATTTTATTTCAATTTAGCTTAATTCACTTCTCAAAATTATTCTGGTTTATTTTTCCTAAGTATATGAGAAGTATTTGAAAAGCAGCAGAGATCTTTTGGGCTGGGGCTTATTGCAGGATGAAAAGAAATGCTGTTATCAGATTGCTTTCCCATATATTCTCAGAACAGGATTATTTGCACTAATTTACTTAAAGTAAAATCCAGTTTATCATTTGTATATGTCTGCACTCGTACCTGGATTTGCTATGCAGTAGAGCCTGCTTACAGGCTAATAAAACAGCCTGAAAGTCTCCCATTCTTTCAGTGCTTTGCAAAGCACAAACTATACTCCCAAATGACCCGAGACTTCCTCTCCAGGGCCGGATTAATGCAGGGGCTTTTGGGGCTGCAGCCCAGCATCTCGGAGTAAGAGGGATCCCACAGGCCCACGGGACAGATGTGGTCTGCTGTGTCTTTTCATCCAGTCTACAAGTCTCCATGCTGTGGGCCTGACACCGCTCCCTGAGCCTTGATGCCCTGCCCCTCTCCAGGGGCTGGCTGCCAGGAGCCCCAGCTCGCTGATGTGCCGCTGCAGGCGCGAGGTGAGGGAATTTTGGGAATCCCCAGAGCCGACTCTACAGCTCCCATTGGCCAGGTACCATGGCCAAAGGGAGCTGCGGGGTTGGTGCCTGCGGACATGGGCAACATACACCATGCAGCGCAGCCTGGCCCCTCTGCCTAGGGGACAGATGTTGGCCACCTTGGGGAGCAGAGCAGTGTGGAGCCAAGGCAGGCAGGGATTCTGCCTTAGCCCTGCTGTGCCGCCAATCAGGAGCCACCTGAAGTAAGTATCTCCCGGCTGGAGCCTACACCCCAACCCCCTACCCCATCCCAGAGCCCCCTCCTGCACCAAAACTCCCTCCCAGACCCCCACATCCCCACCTGCACCCCAAACCCCTGTCCTAGCCCTGAACCCCCTCCTTCACCCCAACTCCCACCAAGAGCCCACACCCTGAACCTCCTGTTGCACCCCAGCTCCTCATCCCAACCCTAGCCTACCCCAGAGCCCACCCCCCACAAGATGGAGCTGCACTCCCCACCTCACCCCAATCTCCTTCCCCAGCCCTGAGCCCATTCCCCCACTCCAACCCCCCGGGGACTCCACAAAATCTAATAGTGCTGGGCCAACAGGAGAGTTAATCCAGCCCTGCTCCTCTGAGTGAAGCTTTTCTGTGTGGGGAGAATTGCTTTCCTTATGAGGCTTCCATGGTACTCTGTACCATGTAGCTACATCCATTTATCATACAAACAATCCATCGGAAAACAACTTAGTGTTAGCATAGGTCCCGGTTGCCATACAATGTAGGTGAACAACTGCACACCCAATATATACCGTGAATGTACATGAACACTTGGCAAATGCATATGCAAACACTTTGGTAAATGCCACATGCAAATTTATCATGTGCATGATTACCCGATTTACATGCACACAGCATTGGTGTATGCAAATTTTGAGTAATATTTTCATGACAAAGACAATTTTTACTGGTCTACCTGCCATTCACAGTGTAAGATTGCTGGACACTAAAAATCACTCCTTTAAATCAGAGGACATTTTTTTGTGACACTGAGTTCTGGCTGTACCATTCTGTGCTCTGTGATAAGTGACAGATAAGCCTTAATTGCAGGGTTGTTTCACTGAGGAATATGTCCAACACCTTCATGAGTTTCTGGAAGCAGTGATCAAAGGTACCACTTTTTGGGGAATAATATTCAATGCAGCATGAAGGAGTCCAAAACGCAGAACTAAATTTTCAAAGTACCGCAGAGTTCTTAGCCATGAAGCTCATGTCAAGCATAATCAATGCTGTGACCAAGGAGTTGTCAACATATACCACATAAAGAAATGTTATGTGGAAAATAAATGGTTGGGATGCATAGCTGTTACAATCGGAGGACAATGCATTGAGGCAATTATTTCTCAAATTATATAGTAAGTAGAGTGGGGTGATGTGTTAATAGTACAGTTGCCACAGTAAACCCAACATCTTACAATAAATAACAATACTGTATTCAGGAGTCAGTTCCAGTGGAAAATATAGTTACATTGTAACCCATAACCATACGATTTCCTTGTAATACCACAGAATATGGGGATACATATAGGACCTTCAACTGCAAAAGTGGGAACTCTTCTACTAGTTTGGGCAAAGCTCCTGAAAATTCTGGGCCTCAGTTTCATACAGTCCAGACATAACACTGCACAAGTCTAAAGCTCAGGAATGGTTTTGAAATGGTTTGATCTAATCTACATTGGTTGGCCAAACAATATTTGAAACTGGTGTAGCTGAGCTGAGTTCAACCCATTTTCAAACTTCTTTTCCAGGATAAGCTTAGTATGGACAGGGCGTGAGAGTAAGGCCTGGGCATATTAGTGTGAGAAAGAGGAGTTTAGTGCTCCTATGTGTTGATGAATGCAAGGAGTATAGAAGGGGAAAACAGCAAGATCAGAAATGTTATTTATATCATTGCTCATCCTCAAGCCATTTCCAAGGAATTGTAGACTGTTTGAGCTGGAGGTTCCAGTCCAGAGATTACCTACCTTAGATCTTGTCCATTGTCATCTGATGATACGTCATCTATGTGTATTTGGTCACATTCCTGCAAAGCATAAACAAACAAAAACAAAAAAGCCCCAAATGAATTAGGAAATGATATTGCCTTGGAATAACAAATTTGAAGGAAGAATTTTATCATAGAATAATCATAGAATCACAGGACTGAAGGGGTCATCTAGTCCAGTCCCTTCACTCATGGCAGGACTAAGTATCATGAAATGAAAAACTCATTAAAAACAGAGAGTCCTGTGGCACCTTAAAGGTTAACGAAAGTATTGAAGCATAAGCTTTCGTGAGCTAATACCCACTTTGTCGGATGCATGCAGTGGAAGTAGGCAAGAACCAGGTTAGAGATAACAAGGTAAGTTCAATCAAACCACCTTGTGGTAGTTCAGCCTGATTGAACTAACCTTGTTATCTCTAATCTGGTTCCTGCCTACTTATTTATACCTGCCTCTGGATACTTCCAAAGCATTCACCCAACGAAGTGCGTATTAGCCCACAAAAGCTTATGCTTCAATACTTTTGTTAGTCTTTAAGGTGCCACAGGACTCTGTCGCTTCTGCAGATCCAGACTAACATGGCTACCTCTCTGATTCTTGACAATAAGGACAGATATTAAGGTAAAATCAGGTCCTCCATGTATTGCTTATACTCTGAACAAATTCCAGTCACTTAATTAGATTACAAGCCAATTTCAGATGCTGCTTGGCCACAACATGAATAGAACTACTGTGCATAAGCAACAATTGTCTGAGATCACAATAGTTCTTGAATTGCACATTAAGGCAACAGTGCTTCCTATTCATACAGAAATGAGTAAAGTTCACGCAAAGGAACTTGTTTGTCTCTTAACCACGAAAACAGAGAAATAGTAGTAGTTTATATGCATTGTGTGGTATCAGAATCAGCAGCCTTCCCCATTAAAGAGCATTACTGTGCCAATAAGAATATTCAAGCTTAATTTAAGGGAAAGAAGAAAATCCCTTTTTCTAGGTCTTTCCACAGAAATTTCCTGTCTGAGATGGGTCTTGCTCCTATAGTGTTTCCCCAGTGCTTGCTGGGGTTTTACCCTCTCCTGCCCCTGCACCAAGAGGAGAAGGGACCCTGTCATATCCCCATTCCACAGACAGAGTTAAGAAATAATGCACATAAGTAATAAGGAAATCAACACACAGGAAATTTAAACTGAATAGATTATGTACTTGGAGCATGAAATATGCACTCTAGATTGTATCATCTAAATTTTTCATTGTTTGAGTGGTAAAGGCCTTACCTCAAACTCTCAAAAAATGTTTTTTCTATGGTTTCTTTCTCTGACTTGATGTGATTAAAAAGGGGAATGGGAAAAAAGTCAGGAAGCCCTTTTCTCTCTCTCTTCTTTGAGTCTTGCATAGAAGGGACAATGTATGTTGCAAAGGCCCTTGGAAGTCAGCAGATATTGTTCTGGTTTTTTGGCTGATCTTCCACTGAATTACAGAAATGGAAGGCGACTCTAAGCAATACTGATGAGAATTAATATGGGTTTATCTGATTCACTAGTCACTCTGTTATCTACATTATGAAGCTTGTAGTAGTCTCTCTACACAGTCAAGGATTTTCTATGAGCTATTTATATCCACCCTTTCACCCCCACACAAAAAATCTTGTGGCTAGATTTCCAAAGAGATAGTTCTGTTCACATATCCTACATTTCTGCAGATTAGGTAAAAATTTCAAAATCACTTAAGTGATTGAGACCATTTTGAAAGTAGAACTTAGGCTACTAAGTCCCATTTTCAAAAGTGATTAATTTGCTCAAGTGCTTTTGAAAATGTTACCCACCATCCCTATCTAGGAAGGCAGAGTTTCCTGAGCTGCAAATGCACTTGAGGGTTGTAATGCAATGGAAATATATATAATTTTGTGCACACACTTTCCTTTGAAAATGTAGCCCTAAAATTTCAAGAATCATCATGTCAGAGATGTATTAATGCTGCTTCCCTTATGGCATAATGCTGGATCCCTTAAGATACAATTCCTGACTTTTGCTGAGTAGGGGTTTCTAAAGTATCTAATCCAATCCGGTTCCCATCTCCTCTCTTCCTTGCTCTATAATTGAGGCCAGTATCTTAAGTGAGCGCCGACTATACAAATGAGAGCTGAGAAAATAAATTAATAACAGATCTCTGCTGGCACACACACACCCTAATTCTAAAATTAAAAAAACATTCCCAACAGTGGTTGTGAGCTGTGAAAGCCACGCTGGAATAATATTGTCACAGCCTACTCAGCTTCAGTTGCATTGTGCTGTGCATTATGTAAGGGGAAAGGTATTTGTGGGGGATCTGCTTTTCTCATTTACGAATGAATTGTTCTGTACACTGAAGTGTGACAACAGTAGCTATCACATTTCTGACTTAATAAAATACCATGACACTTAGTGAGACGCTACCTCATAGTCCACCAGCCGACCCTATCATGTTACTGGGTAAAACACAGAGAAGCTGAACAAGGCAAGAATGTAGACCATGCTTTACTTCTTGGTTATCAGACTAATTTTTCATTCTCACAGAATTTACTTGAGACCTTAGTGAGAGGGGAAGGAATATCTGGGCAGCTGAACAGAAGATCCAGATTGTTTGAATGAAAGTCAGCAGTGAGGATATTTCCAAACCCTAGTTTTCACATCTGTTGGTTGTTTTAAAAATGATTCTCTGGGATCTCCTAGAGCTACATGATTAGTGTGGTGCATACAGGCTATACCTGATTCAGGAAATATAAGGCCCCAACCACCATAATGAGCCTCTGAGAACTGAACGTTTTCTAAAGTTTTGAAATGTATGGACCACTCTTTTATTTACTTCTGCATCTAGGTGGGACTTGATGCAGACAAGCTAAAATAACAGGAAACAGCCTGTGCTCATGAGATGCCCAAATTTTACAAAAGGCTCCAGAGGTTTGGAGGAGGATCCAGACTTATTTTCTTAACCAAAGTAAACCAAAACTCTGAACATCTGGAGGGTGCACATGCCCTTACAATTGACATCATGTTGTGCCCCTTACGGTTTTCTCTGTAAGTACTGTAAATATTGGATTCTCCCAAATAAAACAGCCTATGACCTCTCATGCATGCGTAGACTACAACAGGTGATATTTAGGATATCCTTGGTTAAACAAACAGCTATTCCTCACTGTAGCAACAGGGCCACTGAACAACACTCAGAATGCTTAGCCCCCCAGGGATGGCTTCAAAAGGTAGGTTTATAAACACTGTACTAATCTCTCTGACACTTACATGTTTTTCTGTTTTGCATTTTCTAAACTGCCCACCAAATAAATGTGTAAGAGAGGGATGCATATCTTTCTAGATAGACATGCCTAGGGAGCCAGCAGGGTCTAGTGAAATAAGCATGGAACTTGAAGCCCAAGACACCCGAGTTCTAATTCTGATCCTGCCTCATTATATTGCCTTGAACAAGTCACTTATCCTCTCTGCTCTTCCATCGAATAAAATGGAGAATGGATAATACTTGCCTCTTAATGGATAATACTTGCCTCTAATTCAAACTGTGAGAATTAGTTCATGTGTGTGCTGTGTTTTGTAGAGGTAAAATGATATATGATGCATATATATACAATACACACACACACACACACACACACACAATATACTGCGTCGCCTGCATTTTTAGACTGCTGGCATATAAACATGGGCATCTAATTTGTATGCATCACAGTAACCGTATGCAGATGATCAGTTACACATCTAACCAGAGAGACAAGATAGGTGAGGTAATATCTTTTTATCGAACCAACTTCTGTTGGGGAAAGAGACAAGCTTTCGAGCTACATGTCTGAAGACATAAAAAGGAGCTCAGTGCAGCTTGAAAGATGGACTCTTTCCGATAATAACAGCATACCCATGTGACTTCTCTAACATCCTGGGACCAACATGGCTACAATACTGCAAAAAAATCTAACCAGCCATTTGGGCAACAACACTACTTGAGTGTACAAGCTAAAAATGCAAAAGCATACACATAGTTGTGCACACACACTTCTAAAAATCTAGGCCTTGTGTGACTGCATCTGGGTTGCACTGACAATGGGTTCTGATTGAGGTGACATTTGTGCCACCATGTATGATGGGAACACTGCACCTTGGAGAGCCCTCTTGAGGTCCTGGGTCCTCTGTTATGGTTCACACACAGCACTAAGTCTTGCTGTGCTGGACAAAGAAATAAATCCTACTTTTTAAGTTACTTAAACCAGGAGTTAGCTAATCTACGGTGAGTTGTATCACTGTGTGCAACAAGGAGGCAGTCGGCACACAGTGATCAGGGAAAGGCTCTAGGTTGAAGCTCCTCCCATCACCATCTAGGTCTGATGATTGGTGATACTTTAACCATCTCCCTTTACTCAGGGCCATGTGTTAGACTGCCTGTCCGTCAATCTCACAGGTAATTTGGCTTATTTAAGTAGGTTGCCAACCAAGTGAGGATGGCTTGAGTCAGGCTGCCTGAATGCTACTGCTGGTGCTCTTTCCTGCACATATACAGGTTGGTCACTCTTTGTCAAAGCAATGGCACCAGGGTACACTCTCAGACACAAATAAGTTATAGACTGAATGCAGGACACAGACCTCCCCATGGCCCTTTGGAAAACTGCCAAAGGCATATAAAAAGGACTTGGTATAAGAATAGGCCCCTGGTTAACAGGCTATCCTTGCACGAGGCAAGCAGGGGAGAGAGACTTGGCCAATAGTCACATGTGTTTTGCTTGTCCATGGCACATGCAAAGGTAAAAGCAGAGAAAGACAGAACAGCTGTGCCCTGGCTGACTATAGAGAGCTGTATACTGTGTCTAGTTGGTGCAGCTATTAAATCAGTCTCTGGAAACAGCTACTGGCAGAGCTTTTGAGTAATTTCTCCAAGGGTGATGGAATTTTGGGATTTTTGGGACCCTCCTGATGGGTTCATGCTTTTGTTTCATTGCCATGCTCAGTTCAGCCAGCAAGGTCCAAGTTCCACAGGCAAAGAGCTAAAAATTCAGCTCCTCCACAGTGGAACAGCAGAAGTTCGGTGGCTCCA
Organism: Dermatemys mawii; assembly: GCA_007922305.1. Lineage (NCBI taxonomy): Eukaryota > Metazoa > Chordata > Testudines > Dermatemydidae > Dermatemys > Dermatemys mawii. The sequence continues at coordinate 14,120,688 of ML677360.1, read as the reverse complement.
CATCACTTAAACTTGAGCTGTTTGCAGCTAATAAAAAATGGATGAAATTATTTTTGCAGTAATATCTCCCCCAAAATCTGTCAGGCTCTCTTGGCTTTGTTCATTTTTCATGTGAGAGCATTACAAAAAAATTTGACTGCTTAGTATTTCCTTAGACAAGCTGGCAGCACAACCCCTAAGAGGACAACACTGCAGTTCTCTTCAGCTTTGTCAAACTGTTTAACTTAGAATGTCATCACACAATTGTATATCAGCCAAGCAGTCATGCTCTTCTATGAGCAGATTAGCTTTGGTGTGAGCAGAAGGCATCCTCCCTGAGACATCTAATTCAAACTGTGAATTAAGCATTTTGCTATGATAGGAAGCCACATCCTAATCCAGTTTCAGATGATCTACACAAGTGCTAATTGGGCTGCAGAAAGTTTGCAGCCTGACTGCAATGCTTCACAAATGTTTTTCTCTCCTCATGCATCCTCTAGGAGTGGTTTAATAGGTGACATGTTATCCCCTATAGCCAGCACACTCAGCTTCCACTGCAGCCCTGAAAACTGCAGTTTACAGCGTAAACAGTTCCCCATCTATTAAATGGGGATAAAACTCATCCTGTAATTGCCATGTCTACTTAGATTATACACTCTTCAGGGCAGGGAAATGTTTGTACAGTGCCTAACACAAATGGGCCTTGATTTCACTTGGAGCTGCTGGGTGCTACTGTGGCACAAAACACACAATAAATAGCAGGGGGTATCTTATCCTCTTCCTGCTGCTTTAACCCTCAAATTGCCAGCTGGATCTTTGCTGTTGTTTTAGTTATTTGTAAATAAACCTTACTTAACAGTGTTTTCTTGGTAAGGTAACCAGTGAATTGGGGCTTTATTAAGCATGGACACAAATATATCAACTACCTGCCATTTAAAAGATTCATCTTATGCTGTCATGGGGATTAATTGCCACAAAGAGCCAGTGTTCTAATAGAATTTAAATTAATCTTCTACTGTGCCTTGCTAGTGATTATTAGTGAAAACCTGCTGCTAATGGAAATGAGTATGCAAATGACAGTCACACCCAATTCTAGTTCCAGGAGTGCTGTGTGTGAATCATAAAGTGGTTACTGATACAGCTTGCTGCTTTAGAGAACCCTTGGAATCCCAGGATTTGGCAGTCTAATTCCACAATCTAATCCGGTCTTCATGCATTTCTTAAAGTGATCACCATCCTGGAAGAACGCCATAATTGAACCGCAAAATTATATCTCGGGGTAAAATTTCCTTTCTAATGCCTTTGGGTTAGAGACAAACCTTCCATACACAGTATATGGGTACTGAGCCATAACTGGATAAAACAAAAACACAAAACCAAAAACCTTTATTTGAGGGAAGCTCATAAAATGGATGCTAACCAGTGTCTAAGCCACTAGCTCCTATTCCTCCTGGGCAGGGCTAGATTAATGCAGGGACTTTAGGGACTGCAGCCCAGGGCCTCGGGCTAAGGGGAGCCCCACAGGCTGGATGTGGCCCACTGCTTCTTTTCATCTGATCTGTGGCAAATCTCCGCGCCGTGGACAGGACACCAGTCCCTGAGCCTTGGCACCCTGACCAGGGCTGGAGCTGTGAGCGCTGGCTCGTCAATGTGTCCCTGCGACCCCTAGGTGAGGGGCATTCAGGGAATCTCTGTGTGCTTCCCCTGCCCCCAGTGCCGGTGCCGCAGATCCCATTGGCTGGATACCGCTGCCAGTGGGAGCTGTGGGGGTGGCACCTGCGGGCACGGGCAGCATGCACCACACAGAGTGACCTGGCCCCTCTGTCTAGGGACAGAGGGGCTATTACAGGTACTTTCACTAACAGCTGAGAACCACTGTTCTAAGAAACTCACCTTGCCAGGAGAGAAGATGGGGAGTGTATACAGCACACTAGTCTGAATTCTCTCTCTGTGATCTGATAATATCTGTGGTTCCAGTACAACATCCATATGCAAGTCCTGCAGCTGACTGCAGGGAAAATAGGGCAGTCAGAAGCTTTGCTGTGCCATTGCCTTCCTGGAAATAAATAAATGCTCTTTGTGGACATTGAACTACCACTAATGAGCTCCCTCAGTTTCTTCATTTGCCTTAGGGCTTGCTCAAGTAAATGGTTAGTTTCAGTTCTTCTGGCCTTTTTCAGCTGTGCAGAAATGAAGGCAGCTGTGCTTAAAATGACTGGCCTGAACACAAGGTCTCTTGCTCTGGGGTTTAACAGTATCAGATATCACGTTCACCTTCCTGCAGTTTTCTTGTTGCTTAATACAAGCTCTCACTTTGCCTTTCTTCTGTATATGCCTGAATACAGGGCAGCTCCACGGGCAGTTTCGGCATTGTACCACAGCCTGGATTTAGCTCACTCAGCCCTGCTCAGGTCACCATTATGCCACTTGATGGTGCTGCTGTATACTATAATCTCAGTAGATCTAAAACTGAGTCAGTCTCTATGCTTGTTTCTCTGCTTATCTCTCTTTTTTTTAATAGAATATTGTTTATTGTATTTCTCTCAAGCCCAACAGTTGGTGGCCGTACAATCTTCAGCTATCAATCTGCGAATACGCTGGGCTGAAAGTCATTCATTTATCATCTAAGATGCAGGAGCAGCATGGCTAGTGAATAAAGATGGTTGAAATTTTTGAGTTGCTTTTTAGGGTGGGAGTAGGATGAGGCAAACATTTTTGTTTTCAATTCTTCTGAACATTTCAGTTTTTAAATGAAAAGTCTAATGCTTCCTCTTCCCCCGCAAAAAACTGAGGTTGTTTTCATTTAGAAAACTGGGAAAATTCTACAAAAACAGTATGGGAAGAAAATACAATTTCATAGAAAACACCTACTGCTTTCCAACCAGCTGTATTACTGATATTTGTTCGCAGTTCTGAGCAATTCATGTCCTGCAGTCAGACCTTCTCTGCTGAAGGCTCTTGTACTGCTATTTACTCCCACTGACATGTCCATCAAAGCCATGATGCAGGACTCACTTATTCAGTTTTTTATTTGTTGTTCTTGTGTGTTACATTTCTGAAATAAAGCAGTCAGACTGACAAGTGCTATAGAAATCTGTAAAATCTTTTTTTTTTTTCACCAGTACACCTGCATCCCATACTCAACAACTTTACTATGGATGAGCCAAACTGGCTCAGATAAAATAAAATTACCCCCAAGCCAAGAATCAAGATTAAGGTTTTTAACAGCACAGGTTTGCTGCTCCAGAGGGCTTGGACTGTTTGGAGAAGGAAGCAGCTGGAGTCTTGGTGAATTTCTTCATACCAAATAGGACCCTTGTTGAGATTTATGCATCAACACATATAGTGGCAAAAATAAGAACAGAATATTTCACCCTTTGTGAATTTAACCTGGAGCCAACAGGTTGTGATGACTGTGGACAAACTTAACAGAGACAAAGCAGTACTCCAGGGAATGGTTTTACTTAGGCCTGGTCTACACTGAAAAATTATACTGGCATAGCTACATCAGTCTGTGGTGTGAAAAAACACACACCCCTGACTGAGATAGCTATACCAACATAACCCCCGGTATAGAGACAGCTATGTTGATGGAAGTGGTGTTCTGTCAACATAGTTAACTTCTTTTGAGGAAATGGCATTCCTACACCCTTCTGTTGGTGTAGGCTGCGTCTACGTACGGGGCTATGCCAGCATAGCTACGGTGGTATCGTCTCCATAGTGCAGACGTAATCTTAGCATTTACGTTGTCCTCTCCACCTTCAGAGGGGCTATGGAGATATTAATTAATTACTCACAGTACCTGTCTGAGGTAGAAGGGTGCCGTTATCATCCTGTTATCATCATCCCATTTACAGATGGGAAAACTGAGGCACAGAGGGGCAGAGACTTACCCACTAAGTCACACAGAACATCAGGTCTTGCAAGGACTACAGACCAATACTACAGAAGCAACAAAGAGTCCTGTGGCACCTTAAAGACTATCAAAAGTATTGAAGCATAAGCTTTCATGGAAGTGGGTATCCGATGAAGTGGGTATTAGCCCATGAAAGCTTATGCTTCAATACTTTTGTTACTCTTTAAGGTGCCACAGGACTCTGTCACTTCTGCAGATCCAGACTAACACGGCTACCCCTCTGATTCTTGAGACCACTTCTAGAAGTTTTTGTGATAGCCCTTCATTAAGGCACCAGAAGCTAAGACTGGAAATCTCAAATGCTGAGTCACGTTAAATAAAATATTTTACCTTCTTCCAGTAGTTATAGGTGAATTTTAAGAATTTTTCACCTGCCAAGACCTGAGCTAAGAATTCTGTTCTGCTTGCAGCAGCTGAAATCCTCACTGACATTTGTAATTGTGGTGGCAGTGACATTCCTCACCCTACTCTAAGGTGCTTGGCAAACCATCAACTGAATTCAGGTCTTGAAGGATAAGTAAAACAAGGGGGGAAATGTTCTCAAATGTGATGATGTGCAAGTTTAATTCTTACACAGCTGTGGTACAGGTCTAATGGAATGAGCATGGTGCCGCTGCAATGTAAGCTTGGACAAATTGCTTCCCCCTGCCTCAGTTTCCACACATGTGAAATGGAGTTAACACCATCTACCCACCTTGGATGAAGAGTGTTGGGTATGTGCTAAATATTATCACTTTTTAGTTAGTGCCTTAAACAGTTTCTTCCTCTTTTTCTCTAGGAAAGATTTTCACTTCACACTCTATGTATCCCCATCACTAAACACGTCTTTGGAAAGCTGGGAGAGGAAGGAAATGTCAGTTCAGGTGCTACAGACCATTTGTCTTTAAAGGGAAATGAAAATTCTTAGCAAGTGAAGTCCCAATTTCTATAGAGAGTTGTACTAGGAAAGTTTTAACTCCTTGTAACACACATAGCAATTCAATACAGCTGAGAAGTGAAGGACAAAGGAATTAGAAGTCCTCATGGGGCCCATTTCAGGCAGGCTCTGGAACAGTTAAATTCTTACTTTTCCAAATGCATAAACAGATTGAGGAGCGATCTCTGCCTATGGGATGCAGGCACAGAACTGATGTCCCTCAGTTGGGGAAGACTTTCTGGCGTTAGTGCAAATATGCACACATGCTCTCATTCATGCCATGAGTCTGACAGTCAGGAGCTCTTAATTTTACCTTTTGTGTGTGCAGAATAGAGCTTGTAAAGGAACAGAGACCATTTCAACAGGTTCTGTACCGGCTCAGAACTAACTGTAAACCTAACCCCATAAGATCTGTGCTAATTTAGTTTAATGAAATTATTAAATAGCAAATTTCAGAAGAACAAAGCAACATTGTCCTCATTATTACGTTTAGTAAAACTACCAATAGACATCACTGTTACTCTGTTGTTGTTGTTTTAAAGCTTTAGCAGAACAAAAATGTCAGAGAGATGTGGCAAGCTATGCTTCCAATAATCCATCTTAGGCACATTTCTTTGGGTCAGTAATGAAAGTTTCAGTACCAGAAAACCAAAGGTTTCTAAACCAGATGCAGGTGATTAAATAGGAAGATGTTAAATAAAATATGCAGTTACATACCTCCAGGTCATTAAAGAACAGATGTGTATCTGCAAGGTTGAAGATCATTTCTTCCATCATAAGACCTATCCGCACAGACGTGGTGGTGTCCTGTTCGAAAGAAAAAATGTGTGTGGTCTTTAGTGATTTTAATCATCCTCTTCCCCAGATTTCTGGCTATTTGGGAGTGAACTTGGGACCTGTCCTACTCATACAACCATTAATGTCATTTACTTCTCAAATATATTTATCATAGATTTCTACCCTCGAATTTTACTCTGGTGGTTGAACTCTGGCCTCTGGTGATGCATGCAGCTCCCTTTGAACATTAACACCCTGCACTTAGTACATTTCAGATGAGGACAACAGGAAGCTTTAAAAACTTTAAGCTTCCAGGCCCACATGGGAGAGCACTATTGTTCCTCATTTTACTTGTAAATGTGACTTATCTAAGGTCAAATAACAAGTCAGTGAACAGAACCCAGAAGTTCTGACTTCCAGCCCCTCTGCTCTAACCATAAAGTCAGACTCCTTTGTCTGCAGGGCATATTCACACCATTCAGTCAATAAAATGTCTTCACTGCACTGTTAACCTGGGTGATTGGACTTAAGTTAGGTTAACCTGGATCTGAGCATCCTCACAGCAAAGCCATACCTGCATCACTATGTCCTCACTGTTTCTACATTTACTCATGTGTGTCTGGGGGCATATCCCATGGTTCTTTGCTGAGATACTCTAAGATTCTTCCCCAGTCAATTGTGCGGGAGAACTTTTGTCCTTTGCGGGAATTGAGGGAAGGGTACTGGGGGGCTTTCCGCACTTCAGTGATTTAGTCTGCATCCTCACTACAAAGTAGGTGCGTTCTAGCCTGAGTTTAAGTGTAGCCTGGGTTTTAACTCATACCTCCAGCCAGGTCAAGGTATCTCCAAGCCTGAGTAAAAAGTTTGTCTATATAGATGGGGAGAAAGAAGGGAAGGGGGGGGGGGCCCCCTAAAACATGGTAAAAGCCAAGGTTTACTCTGAAGTGAAGATATACCCTTCGTTCTGTTCTTGAAATTCCCATCAGTGCAATGGGGATCTGGTGGACAGACTAAGCGTTTTTTTTTTAGGCCTCATCTACACTCAATAGTTGTACTACTTTAACTATCCCAGTACAGTTAACCCCCCTAGTGCAGATACAGTTATATCAGTGTAAGTCTGCTTCTGGGTAGAGTTAAGGTGTTGTTTTTTTTCTCCTGCTGATAACAGCTCATCTTAATTAGCCTCTCAGAGTTGATATGGCAACTTCCACCTTTTCATGTTCTCTGTATGTATATATCTATCTATCTTCCTACTATATGTTCCATTCTATGCAGCTGATGAAGTGGACTGTAGCCCACAAAAGCTTATGCTTAAATAAATTCGTTAGTGTCTAGGGTGCCACAAGTACTCCTGTTCCCATACAGGAAGTATCTTTTTACTGGTATAACTGCATCCACATATGGTCTGTACTGGTCTAACTATAAAAACACACGTGTAAACCAGACTTGTTCTGCTGTGTGTTAGAAATAGCAATATGCCTCAGACACTGCACACTCCAGTTTGACTAACCCTAGTTGTTGTTTTTTTCTGATAACTTCAAATATCAGTAGTACCACTAACAGTAATGCTTAGCTCTTGTACAGCATCTTCATCTTCAGATCTCAACGTGCTTTACAGAGGAAAGGCTCAAGTTACCTAGCCACAGATCATGCCACCTCCAGCTTTTAAAAACAAATTTATATCAGTGAAAATTACACACAGAGAGTTATCAAGAAGCCCACATAAATGTACATACCTCAGGCCCTGATCCTGCCACCAATGAAACCAGTGGCAAAATCTCCACTGAGTTCAACTCCAGCAGAACTGGGCCTCCTGTGGCACTATTATAACCTTTATCCTCCTAGTTCCCCAACTTTATTTGTTGCTTTCATTCATTGCATCATATCAACCCTTAGATCGTAAAGTCCTAAAGGCAGGGATCATGTCTATTTTACTCCTATGCAGTGCTTTGTACAATCAGAGCACTGTACATATAAGAGCAAAATTCCTCCTGGTCACATCATTCTATCACTTTGAAAACAGTAAATGTTACCAAAACAAAATTAAATGAAATAAGTTAATCACTGATTTTTCGTATCATTAATTTTAAACCAGCCTTGGAAGGAAGCTCCTCTCATCAGATAAGCAGTTTGTATCGGACCTGCCCTCTACTTGTTGGGAATGTATAACTCCTGATAACGCCTTAGTTTATTAGTTCAAAACTGACAAACAAGCACCTGACACCGCTTCTTCTGTGATTTTTTGCTCCACATTGCTCCTTAGGAATCTGCTGTGACCTATACCTCAACCTAGCTCTCCACAATATTAAATACAATTCTGTCATTTTCCATGTCACACCGTCCCACACACAGACCTTCAACCCCAAATAATTAACTTGCTGCTCCAAGCCCAGTGTGAAGTCACAGGAACACACATGACGTAGCAGAATCTTAAGTGCTATTCATGTGAAAATTATTTTCTTAAACACTAAATAAACATTTCTAAGACACAAACAAAAATACTTTGTGGTTAATTTGATAAACACCCTCCTAGCTCCCATGGATTTTGCCTGATCAAAGTTAAACAGCAACAGAGAGCTTGAGAAAGGAGAGTTTCCACAACAGGCTTTCATTTGTAATTCATCTTTATTAGGTCAGGGATCTCTCATCTTTGTGTGCCTTGAGTGTACATGTGTGGTTTTCTCCCACTGAAGTTACAAGTCCTGCTAAGACAGTACAGATTTATATGTGGACTTTGCCCTAATTTTCTGCAGATTTCTGTGGAGTCATGTATGGTGAGGTTAGTAATGAATTAGTTTGGGAGGTCTACCAGGGAACACAATGTTTAGAGGCTGAGTATGTTTCAATCAACCTTTGTGGCAGATGCTGTTGACACGGATGGTGTATCACAAAGTAACCTAATTACTACGCATTCTTGGTGTAGTTCTTTAATTAGAGAACAATGCCTGTGGTTTCAACTTTATGGATGACTCATAGGGACTGCACTTAACGAGAGAAAAGCTCCCTCCATCACTCATGTTTGAACATGCTTACCACTACCCTAGAGAGAACGACACTTTCTCCTACTGGGTGGAAAGTAAAAATCAAAAACTTCTCCTTGAACACTCCTGACCCAAAAAGTTGTCATCAGAAGTCTTAAGTCACTCACCTGCAACATCTTACATTTTGAAATTTTTGTTTATTTCATATCAGTGCAACAATTTCTCTCTGAGAGTATGTATGGGGATCAAGGCTCAGAGTAAGAGCTACATCCATGCTGGTGATTTCAGCTACTGGAAATCCTAACACAGACTAGCAAACCTGCTGTTAGTGACCATAATAAAGGTGGTCTGACCTAGTGGTCAGAGCAGGAGTCAGGTCTTATGGGTGCAGCAGGCATCCGGGGAACAGAGTTGAGCATTAACACCGGAGACAACCAGGAATCAAAGTTGAGAGTCAGAACTAGGATCAGATACCAAGAGGTAAGCCAGAGTCAGAAATCAGAGCCAGGACTGGTAAATGATTGTCAGAAGTGGGACATAAAGGCAGGAACCGGAGGAGAAGAAAGAATCAGGCATGGAGCAGGAGTGCAGAGGAAAATAGAAGCAAGGGCGAGGTAAGGAGCAGAGTAGGAATCAGGAATAGGATTAAATGCAGGCACCAGTAGGGTCTAACACAGCAGCACCAAGCAATCACCAAGTTCCTCAAACAATTTCCTGTGCCTCCCTCTGTCTTAAATAGCATGGCTGGACCAACTGGTAAAGCTAAGCGATCCTCCAGTCAGGACTCCTGTGGGTGGTACCTTGGCTGAGGCTGTAGTTCTGCTAGCTCGTTGGCCCACCAGGTTTCAGCAGACATCAGGTGGTGGCCAGGATGTGGTGGCTCTCTGGGAATTCACAGGGTTTGAGGACTGGGACATGACAACTAATATAAGTGCAATCTGCCCCAGTGCAACTTTACCTCTGCTTGAAACTAGGATAAGACACACTGGTGCAAAACGTGTCTTAAAAAGGTCATTGCCTGCCTACTCCAGGAGTTCACATCAATATACCTACCTAGATCGGTACCACCAATGGTTGAAATCAGAGCAAATCATCAGCGTACATGGCACCATCACATAGTGACACAAGTTAGTGCATGTAAATTCTCTTAAGTACACTGGTGCTTGGGAGGCTTTACTTAATATTTTGTGCATGTGTTTTGGCTATCATAAAAGCTCTATGTAAATAACAGTGAACTGAATTTTATTATCCAAGTGAAGTTACTGTCATGGACTAGCACATAGGTAGTCATATCTGGTGGTCATGCCTAGCGATCAGAGCAGGAGACAGGCACCTGGAACCAGAGGCAGGGATCAGAGACAGAGTCAGGAGTCAAGTCAAGGGTCAAATCTGGACTCAGCAGCCCGGGGAAAGAGGGAGTGTAGAACCAGAGATCTGGTACAAGGCAGGAACTAGAAGTAGACCAGGAAGGCAGGAGTCAGTCAATGTCCAATGTAGCATCTAGGCAGGAATTCATCTAGGTCCTCAGAGAACTTCTTCTGCCTCCTTCTGGCTTAAATAGCGAGTCTGAGCCAATCGGAGAGGCTGGATGTCTCCTCTAATCGGGAGCTTCATGGGCAGTGCTCCCATTTTGAACTAGGATCCATCAGCCCACATTCCCTGCTGGTACCAACAAGCTGCTAGGTGATGGTTGCATTTGGGGCAGGGATACCAGATGCTTCATAAAAGTGGGGGGCCATGAGGCCCTGCCCCTCCTCTTCCCCCTGAGACCCTGCCCCCAGGCCTGAGGCCGGAGCCTGGCCAGGGTAACAGCTTCCTGGGAAGCTGTGGAGAGCCCCAGTCTCTCCATCTGCCCTGAGTGGGGGCCCCGAGAGCAGCCCCTGGCCCAGGTCCCCATCCTCCAGGGCTCCACACCCAGCATTGGTGGAGAGTTCAGGGCTTGCCACAGCTGCGTGCGTTCTCTGGGTGGCCCGACTCCATCTTCCGGCCTAGATGGGGCAGAGTCTCAGGGGCTGAAAAGCAGCAGCCAGGCCGAGGTAAGAGCAGCTCAGGGGGCCTGGGCTGCTGTGGAGAACCCTGGACTCTCCTCCTGCCCTGGGGGCTGGGGACATGGAAAAAGGGCTGCTCTTGGAACCCCACACAGGTCAGCTGGAGGGTCTGGGCTACCCTCAGCTGTCTGGGCCCCCAGACAGTTCTTACCTTATCAGTTCTTACCTCGGCCTGGCTCCAGCTTCCAACCTGGTTGGAAGGGGCCAGGCCTTGGGTGGAAGAGGAGGGGTAGGGCACCTCCCATTTTCAAAAGGCCTGGGTTCAAGACACCCAATCCCTCAAAGTTACATCAAGGGATCTATTTTGGAAGAAAGACGTTGCTAAGAAGGAATCAATTTTTTGTTTTAATGAAGCTATTTATTTCTTCTATATACCAAGAGCCATTGCCTCTTTAAAGCTCTTTTAGCATATCTCATTGTTCGGTATTTTTCATTTGGTTCGTTTCTTTGGGTCTGTTTGCAGCTTTGCTGGTATCTATAGCCAAAGTGGAGCACGGAATGTTTGTGCAGAGTAGTGTATGAAGTTCACGTTTTCTTAAACCAAAACAATATGTAGATTAAACTGCAGAGGAGAAAAAAATCTTTCCCTTGAGATGGAGAGTGTGATGGAATGAAAATAAAAACAGAAAAAAGGGGAAGTCATTTGGGGAAATAATTTGGCATCAATGCATAGCTCTGTATGGACACTTCCTCTACAGTGGGATACTTTTCCAAGTCTTAAACAGCCTGACAAAGTTAAACAGGAAATTCAGCGCTCCCAGTATTATTTATTATATGTGTTTGTGCCCAGAAGCACCAGCCAAAGCTGCGGCACCCTTATACTAGATATTGTTTTCACATGTAGATGATGGATTTGAATTCACCCAGAAATAAGGCTGTTCAATATCTGAAGACAGGACAGACTCTGTCCTCCTCTCTGGGAGAACTTGAGTTTCTGGAAGGTCACTTTGAACAAGTTGGAAGCACTGTGTCAGCTAAGCATCAAGCAGATACGTCTAGGATAGGACACAAAATCTGTGTCCGAATACAACTGTTTGAGACCCGTGTAAGCCTATGTAAGTAGTTTGAAGCTGATGTCAATACAGGTATCAGGATACAAAGACAGATTTAAGGCCCATGGTAATTATCATATGGAGATTTTGCTCCACAGCCAGCTTTCTCTTTGCATTCCCTTCCTACCAGGACAGGCTGAGTATTGGACTTAATCCCAGGCCTGCTTTCCTTTTATGCTGGCTGTCTCGAAGCCTAAGGAGCTGTTCCAGCAGCCAGTAATCGGCCAGGCATAAGTGGGCGCTGGGTTTTGGGAGAGCAGGTATCATAAAAGCTGCCACAGTGGTTCTGTGTTACCTGAGGTTTCCCTTGGGTTATAGGGAGTTCCTCTAGTAGCTGGCTAAGCCAGCTTTCAGGCAGCTTTGTATCAGCAGAGGAGTGCAAAGTTCCCTAATGTTCTGGAATGCTGAGCCCTATAACTCTCAGGGATCTGTTACTTCCCCAGTGTGTTATGCTCGTGAGTGCTGAGAACAATTAACCCAAATTGCCCAGTTCTAAGTGACACTTTCACTTTGCACAGGAATCCACTGGGGAGACTGGGCCCTTACACTCCTAGAAAATGAATCTCCTTCCATCAACCAGTCCTCATGCTGAAAATGAATTATACAGGAAATGCAAGCCCTGAGTGTTTGTTTAGTAACATTAGAAGAGTGAAGCTCTACATTTTTGCTAATTTACTGGTTATGCTTTAGCAAAGAAGAACAATGAGGTGTGATAAAAAACAAGAAATAAACCCCTTATACATAAAATCTAGGTGATCACAAGCCATCCCTGAATGTGTCACCTCACCTCAACTATGCACAGCTACTGGAGCTTCCTTATGTGGTAAAATTAACAGCCTCAATTACCTGTGAGGCTTCGTTGTGGCACTAAGAGATGATCCAGGAGCCCCTAGGGACATCAGCTGCTGTGCCACCATTGGATGTAAGACGTGCTCCTTCCCATGGGACTGGAGAGGCTAGCATAATGCATAAAGCAGCATCAGTTTGGAACAGTCCCTTGTGCACTGGGGAATACAATACAAGGACTGAACCTGTGCCCATCTAATGCAGGAGGGAAGACCCTTGCACTCTGACCTCACCTTGCTCTCCTGCCTGGGGCTGGGCACAGCTGAGCACTTAGCTTGTAAAGAATAGGGAGGTCAACTACATATTCCCGCTGTCAAACACTCTGCTTCAGTATATTTCTTAGTAGGCAGGAAAATCTCCAACTCCTTCTCTATGAGAAAGGTGGGCTCCCCAAAATGGAAAGACATAACTACAACAACTTGGACTGATGGTATTTGAACTGGTGAGTGACTTTAAAACTGTCTGCTTGTGATGTGCTCATCCACTACTGTCATTTCTAGCCAAGGAGGGATTCAGAATTCCATGCCATTGCACCATTCAAGTCAGGTGCCTGATGCTGTGAGGTGCTTTGCACTCGCTATTCCCATTGGACTAAAGGCATCCAGAACCTCCTACGATCTGGCTCCATTGCTCTGGGGGAATGATGTTTTGTTCTCTTGCGATAAGAGCAGCCATACTGGAGAAGACCAACGATCTACCCAGTTCCAGGGCTAGCACAGCTTCAGAGGAAGGCAAAAATTGCTCAGTCCATCAGGGTGAAGTTTCTTCTTGATCCCACTTCGTGACTGTGGTGTTACTATGACTTTAAGAGAATGAACAGACTCCTCAGGGTGTGGGAGCTGATAATCTGAAGAGACAGTTCATTTTAGGCTAGACTGATAGATTGACCTGTACATATGTTCTGTATATAGGTTAACAACAGACTTTATTAGATATACAGTTAAGTTACTAGCAATGAATTATTATTAAGACCCATGGATTACTTGAATATAAAATAACACTGATCAACTAATGCAGCTACAGAGGTTAGGGGGTTGTTTGAAGCTACGTGCAGACCAGGACACACAACATCAAAGCAGCACCAGACCCTGCCAAAACAACAGATGCAAAACCTGTAGACATAGCTTCATAGTTATGATGATCAACACGCCTCACCACAACTCACCTTTCAAGATCCATGTGACCCACACATGCCCTATCACAACATGCAGTGTACCTCATCCAGGGCACTAAATGCCCCAATAACAGCTATGTGGGTGAAACCGGACAATCACTACATTTGTACACAGGAAAATGATAAAAGATTAAAAACACCATATCACCTTGGGGTGAACGCTTTTCACAAAGTGATCACTCTATATCTGACTTCTCAGTCCTCATCCTCAAAGAAAACTGCACACCACCTTCAAAAGATGAGCCTGGGGGGTTAAATTCCTATAATTTTGCTAGATACTAAAAATCCCAGAATGAATAGACAAACTGGATTTACGGCTTATTACAATCTGTAACCTACTTAAACTACCTCCCCAGCATTTTTTATTATTATTATTATTTCCTTTCGGTCCTATGACTGGGAGAGGTGTTAATGGGCCATTTCACCTTGAATACTCCCTTGAAATACGTGTTAACTACTCTAAAGTCAGAGGGGTAGCCGTGTTAGTCTGGATCTGCAAAAGCGACAAAGAGTCTTGTAGCACCTTATACACTAACAGATCCCTAAAATCTATAAGGTGCTACAAGACTCTGTCGCTTTTACTCATGCTAAACAATCTGTTCCACTTTGTATTTAACTGTGTTACTGAGTATCCTTCCCAGACCTGAAGAAGAACTCTGTGTAAGCTCAAAAGCTTGCCTCTCTCACCAATAAAAGTTGGCCCAATAAAAGATATTACCTCACCCACCGTGTCCTAAAGTATGCGTTAAAAACTCATGTATTTGTTACTGCAGCTACTACTCCTCCAGTTGGCTGGCCCATCAGCCTCCTATTTTTATAGCTCTTGGTGATATTGTAAAAGGAAGTGAGTAGGCAGATTTATCTCTGGCAATCTCTCAAGCGTAAGCCATTCTCTCCTCAGTTTCTGGTGCCAAAACACTCTAGTTCCAAGCTTCTGTCTTGTAGGTAAATTGTTCAGACTTGCATACCATTAGCAAAGGGGCAGAGCTGGCAGCTTTGATAACACATTGAAGCAGCTTGTTATCTGAATTTGTCTCTGTTTAGATATGTGCCAATTAACCTGACATTCTGGATGTTAGGACAATGTAATTCTGAGCCCACATCTTGAATTCAGATTTTTTTTCCTTAAATAAAAAAACCCCAAACCCTAGTATTTAAAACTTATCAGACTTTAACCACCTGCCAAATACCTGTTTATGCCATGAACAAATAATTACTTTTCTACAAGGAAGAAAGTATTAATTAAGAGTATTCATCAGACTTCTATTCTGTGGGGTTTATCTGATGGAAGTGTCAGCCAGAGGTGAGAGATGGATTAGTACACAATCAAGGACTTTCCAAGTTAAATCTGCTCCTTGTGGTTAGCTGTTAATAATGAAGTTGTCACTAAAAGAAAGAATTTAATGGTTTTAATTGGGTTTAATTACTTGGAAACTCCTGGAAAATGGACCAGTTTATCTGGCTGCAATATACAAAAAAGTGAAGGTTTGTAAAGAGCAAGAGAAAGAGAGGGCTGGGCCACATGTCTGAACAAAGTCAGGTTGTAAGAATCATTTTTTTATTCTTTGGCTGTTGAGTTGCATGCCTTGATCAGAATATGAGAGATGGATGTGGCTTTCTCATCCATAAGTAACCAGCAGCGGTGTGCATGGTATTATTTCTAGTGCAAGTAGGTGTGGTTCTTTGTATTGGACCGTGTTGGGAGTGGGGTCCTTCAATTGTTTTCATGGCAATATTTTTAAGGCCTGAGGGGGAGTCATTTATAGAGCTAGACTAATACTAGCTGTAGTCTTCTCCAAGCATTTTGGTTCCTCGATGGTAGAGCTATAAGACAAGACGGGGTAAAGTTTTCAAAAGTGCATGCTTAAGTGACTTAGGAGTCAAGTACCATTTCCAAAAGTGATTTAGGAACCTAATTCTTATTGAAAGTCAATGGGACTTAGTCACTTAAAAATTTCACTCTAGATATATTGTAATAAGTCACCAGGACCAGATGGTACTCACCCAAGAATTCTAAAAGAACTAAAATGTGAAATTGCAGAACTACTAACTGCAGTTTGTAACCTATCATTTAAATCAGCTTCTGTATCAAATGACTGGGGGATGACTAACTTGACACCAATTTTTAAAAAGGGCTCCAGAGCTGATCCTGGCACATACAGGCCAGAAGGCCTGACTTCAGTAGTGGGCAAATTGGTTACAACAATAGTAAAGAACAAAATTGTCAGACACATAGAGGAACATAATTTGTTGGAGGAAGAGTCAATATGGTTTTTGTAAAGGGAAATCAAGCCTCTCCAATTCTTTGAAGGGGTCAACAAGCATGTGGACAAGGGGGATCCAGTGGGTACAGTGTACATAGACTTTCAGCAAGTCTTGGACAAGGTCCTCACCAAGCATAGTATGCTGCCATGGGAAAAGAGGTGCTCCCGTGGATTGGTAACTGCTTAATAGATAGGAAACAAAGGGTAGATATAAATGGTCAATTTTCAGAATGGAAAGAAATAAATAGTAGTGTCCCTGGGACCAGTCCTATTCAACATATTCATAAATGATCTGGAAAAAGGGATAAACTGTGAGGTAGCAAAATTTGCAGATCATATAAAACTACTCAAGATAGTTAAGTCCCAAGCATACTGTGAAGAGCTACAAAAGGATCTCACAAAACTGGATGTCTAGGCAATAAAATGGCAGATGAAATTCAATGTTGATAAATGCAAAGTAATGCACATTGGAAAACATAATCCCAACTAGACATATAAAATGATGGGGTCTAAATTAACTGTTACCACCCAAGAAAGAGATCTTGGAGTCATTTTGAATAGTTCTCTAAAAATATCCACTCATTGTGCAGCGGCAGTCAAAAAAAACCTAACAGAATGTTGGGAATCATTAAGAAAGGGATAGATAATAAGTCATAAAATATCATATTGTCTCTATATAAATCCATGGTACACCCACATCTTGAATACTGTGTGCAAATGTGGTTGCCTCATCTCAAAAAAAGATGTATTGGAATTAGAAAAGGTTCAGAAAAGTGCAACAATGATTTGGGTGGAATGGCTGTCATATGAGGAAGGATTAATAAGACCGGAACTTTTCAGCTTGGAAAAGAGATGACTAAGGGGGGATGTGATAGAGGTCTACAAAATCTTGACTGGTGTGGAGAAAGTAAATAAGGAAGTGTTATTTACTCCTTCTCATTACACAAGAACTAGGGGCCACCAAATGAAATTAATAGGCACCAAGTTTAAAACAAAGTCTTTTTTCACACAATGCACAGTCAACCAGTGGAACTCCTTGCTGGAGGATGTTGTGAAGGCCAAGACTATAACAAGTTAAAAAAGAACTAAAACTTCGTGGAGGATAGGCCCATTAGTGGCTATTAGCCAGGATGGTGTCCCTAGCCTCTGTTTGCCAGAAGATGGGAATGGGCAATGAGGGATGGATCACTTGATGATTATCTGTTCTGTTCACTCCCTTTGGGACACCTGGCATTGGCCACAGTCAGAAGACAGGATACTGTGCTAGATGGACCTTTGCTCTGACCCAGTATGACTGTTTTAATAATCTATCATTATGCCAACCCCATGACCATCTTCCATGTGCTAAAAGTTCCCATTAAACACATTAACATGTATAAACATTTGCTTTATCTGAACTTTTTGTGGGACCTGAATGAACAGCCTTAATAACCACTACCACTGTAAACTTTGCCAGGCAAAAGTAAATGTCAGATAGAAAAAAATCTTCCCTGATTTCTTTTATTCACAGCTGCCTTTTTGTATATCCCGCTAATGTAATTTGGGAAGTAACAAAACAAATGCTACTAAAATCATCCAGGGCACCTGGCAGGTACCTGAATATCAGCGGTAAATCCCAAAGGCAGCTCTGAATTAAATCAGATGAGATGTTCTTCTTGATCTGTTTCATATAATTGACTTCGCTCCTAAAATCTTTTCCTACGGTGAATGTCTAATGGAAAGTTACTACAGTACTAATAATAGTAAGATTTTTTTCAAATCCATTTAAACATAGTTGCCCATAGTACGAGCCAATCTTTATGTCTGTATCTTTAAGAACTGCTGAAGTGCTTCTTGTGTGGGTTTATTCCAGTCCAGCCTCTATTGTTTTTCTTGATGGAACTCTGGGTAAGAAGAGCAAAGAACAATTTCTAGTAGAGATTGACTTGTTTTAAACACCCCTTTCTCACAGACAGTCCTGATCTTTCCATGAACATTCCACGTCCTGCAGGTTTGGCTTGCAAGGTTTAAATAAACATCTTGAAACATCTTTGGAGCTGAACTGACATTGTGATGTCTTGACACTGAGTTGCAATAGGATAGGGTGACCAGATGTCCCGATTTTATAGGGACAGTCCTGATTTTTGGGTCTTTTTCTTATATAGGCTCCTATTGCCCCCCGCCTCCGTCCCGATTTTTCACATTTGCTATCTGGCCACCCTAGGATTGTGCCAACGCCAACATATCACAACACCAGAACACAACACAGTGATATGGTGACTTCGTCCAAAGAGGCAATATTCTAAAGATCGATTGATTATTTGTATTACAGTAATGGCTAGAGGCCCTGACCAAATTCAGGGCTCCACTGCTAGGCAGTGTACACACACACAGGCCTTTACTAGACTAATACTTTCTAACTAACATACTTGCAAAGTCTTGGTAGACAAGGCAAGCTGCCTCTAACATGTGCTAAGCTGATGGTGCTAGCTAGGGATAGGACACCCTAGACTTTAAATTGACCATCTTAGCATACATCACAGTATGCACTGCCTTGTCTACACT
>ML677360.1:13880605-14102181 GCA_007922305.1 Dermatemys mawii | reverse complement strand
AGTGTAGACAAGGCCACAGTGAAAATAATCATCCCAAAGAGCTTGCAGTCTAACAAGAGAAGACTTTAAAGGTTGGAGGAAAAAGTAGCATTATCATCCCCATTTTGCAGAGGGGAACTGAGGCACAGAGAGACTTAGTGACTTTCTCAAGGTCACAAAGGACGTCTATGGCAGAGCAGGGAACTGAATTCAGATCTCTTGCCTCTCAGTTCAGTGACTTATCCACAACTAGACCATGCTGCCTCTCCTGAAGATCATCACTAACTATAATACAGAGAATGTCCTATTGAACATTAGAAAACCATTGATTTCTGGTTGCAGTCCATTTACAGGTCTCTTACTGTTAGATCCCCCATTCACAGCTTATTCAGTGTATAATGCAATTCAGAGCAGGGGTTCTCAAACTCGGGGTCGGGACCCTTTGAGGTCATGAGGTTATTACGGTGGTGGGGGGGAGGCACGAGCTGTCAACCTCCACCCCAAACCCCACTTTGCTCCAGCATTTATAATGATTTTAAATATATAAAAAAGTGTTTTTAATTTATAAGGGGGGGGGTCACATTCAGAGGCTTACTATGCGAAAGGGGCCACCAGTAAAAAAGTTTGAGAGCCACTGCTTAAGAGGACTTGAACAGCTTGTCTGGCACAATACTGCTGTGTTCTTTTCATATGGCGTTTTGCTGGCTCGTGACTGCTTGTCAGAATGTAAATAAAGCTGGTGCTTCCCTAAGCCTTGCATCTGACCCAATGCTGTTTTGATTATACACATTACTGCTCCAATTCTCTCACATTGCATTATTTGTTTTCACTGTGATCTTGACAACAACCATTGTGAAAGATCCATTCCTTGTAGGGCTTAAAAACTGGACCCTCAGATTAAAAAAAGACCTGCCATACCTTTTTGATCTAAAGGAGAATCTTTACGATTGGTCAGCAGTAATGTGGAGTCCTGCTTCTAAGTTATGGCCAGTGGAGGGCAAACCTGCTAGAATCCTGATTTCTCTTGCTTGGCTAGCAGCCTCCTCAGTCTTCTGTGCCATCCTCAGTATACCTCAAAAGTGGTAATATGGATATTTTCACATTGTTCAAAAGAAAATTCTGAAACGATTCCAAATTACTGATGCTCCTTGAGTTGTGTTTGATAAATATTTCCCGTTAGAAATAAAACAAGAAAATACACTGTGCAGTTATACTTTGCTGCCAGTGTAAGACACCTAAAGGAGCAATTATAGATCCAAAAATAAGCCTGGAGCATCATATTCAAGAGGTGATTACATCTGCCTCCTATAAACTGCAGGGCACAACCAAAGTATACACTCTCTTTTGGCAGGCAGCTGGGAGCTCTGAAGTTCCCACTTGTTAAGTCTACAATACCAGCAAGCCTTTCTTCATTGCCTTCAGACTGCAGTTTGTGGAGAGCATAGTAACCCTTGCTGGCCACACACTGAAGAATCTATCCTTAAAACACAAAGCAGGATGCAATATAAAATATTAATTGCTTTCAGAACCCGCCAAAGGCTCATTTCAGGGTACTATCACCATGTTGTATCCCTATGTCTCTGTCTTGCACCATTTTAATTTGTTTCAAAATAATTTCCAAGTGCCAGATGCACAGCCATGGATGTGAAACCGCCTTCCAGAAGACAGGCACATTTAGGGTCAAGTGACTTGGGCCGGGAAATAAAGTTCAATCTCTTACCAGCGTATTTGTGTGTGTCATGTTTATTTGAGGTATGACCAGAGATGGGTAAAAGCATCTTCTCAGTGGGCAAAACCATTGAAGCTGCCAAGAGAAATCCCTCCGTCTCATCTTGGCAAAACAAAGTGAAACCTCTTTTTCCCTTTTGTGTGTGTGGTTTGTGCATCCATGGCAGTGGTGAAACTAAAAGGCAGTTTCATTAGATGAAAACCTCTCTTTTGCTCTTTTGTTATCCAAGCAGCAGATTTAACTTGGACACATGGAGGTCAGATTGAAAATGACAATATCGTGCTATCGTGCTATCGGTGTCACTTTTCACACAGCAGCAGTATGCTGAAGTCCCGTGCAGCACTACATGTTCATTATTAATCACATTTATTACAGTAGCGCCTGAGAGCCAACCAAGAATAGGGTCCCATTATGCTAGACTCTGTACAGACACTGACTAGTAGATGGTCCCTGCCTTGTAGAGCTCTCAATCTAAATAGACAAAACAGACACAGGGTAAGGAAAGGGATAGAACACATGGGCAGGTGTGGAGTGAAGATGAGGCAAAGAAACAGTGGAGGAGGGGGAAGGTGAAGATGGGAGCAAACAGCCATTCAGCGCAGGGCAGAAAAACTCCAGTTTGATGATGGAAAGTTCTCTGAATGTCCAGAGGTCCTTGCTTCTGGTCCTTCTGACTGGCTCCTCTCCTGCAGTTTTCCCTGCAGAACCATCCTCTGGTTCATTGTACCCACAGATTGGAAGGGTCTCCCGAACCTTGATCCGGATCCAGGACATGCTTGGGGAAGGGCTGGCCCCAAATGGACTCCATTTTGCCCCCTGCTCCCCAGTGCAGCAGTCCCTTCTTTGACTGCTTCTGGTCCCACTGACTGGAATCTTGCATAGGAGACTCCTGCCTCTGTAAGCATGTATCTGTGCAGATATAGTTGGGGACAATGCCTCGAAGCTCTTCTACTTTTTATGAATAAAGTTCACTCATTGAGCAGATAGAGCTAACGCAGATGGACTACTGGGCCTGTCAACAATAGCCGCAAAAATGTCCCTACTTTAAATGTGCAGCTTATGACCCGGCAACGAGAATTTCATGGCAATTCAAAGGGTGTCTGATCAAAACCCTAGGAGTCTATTGATCAGAAAAAAACCTATCCTCAAAACTGCAGAGGCATATGGCTCTTAAGTGTGATGGGAAATAATTCCTGTTGTTAAGGCATATGAAGGACTTATACCCAAAGATTTTCTCAATCTACAATTTATTTCTCATCACCCTCTCTTCTCCCTCATCAGGAATGTAAAATAATTCTCATCCAAATTCCCACACAAAGAAAAAGGCCACATTTTCCCAAACAGCCCCTGAAGGCCACATGCAAAACACTGTGCTCTTGGGTGGAGACAGGTAATAATGGACACCAAACATTTACAACAGGTGTATCACATATAGAATTACCTGCTTGTGTCTGCATTTTACATGAGGAAGTTAAAGTTTTCAATACCTGCCCCTAAAATATTAGAAGAAAACAAAATTTCATGATTTAGAGATTCTCAGGAGCAGGTCTCCTTAGCTAGCATTGGTTTGACAATCCAGCACCATTTCTGAAATGTATTTTATGATAGAAATAATCCTTTAATACTCCTGGATGCCACGTGGGCACTCTGCTTGGAAAATCCCTGGTTTACATAAATTCTTCTACAAGAGATTAAATCTATGAAAGCTCTTCAGAACATCTCCTATGCCCATCTTTCAAACTGTTATGGGTCTATCTTCCCTGTTTTGCATTCCTGCTTTCCGTCAACAAAAACTAATACAGAAATTTGCTCCCTAAAAATAATTGAATCACTGTGATTATTTATCCTCATATAGTCTGCCCTCCCCACAATAATGAACTAATGGATACAATTATGTGTCTAAAATAACAGACTCTTTATTACCTGCAATGACTGAATTCTTTTCTTATTTAACTTAAAAAGGCATTAAATACAAAGTTTAGCCTCCAGTGGGTAAAAAAATCGCCAACTTCCTCAGAAAATCCTTCCCAAATTGTATTCATCTTGACTTAATCCAGGATCTACTGAGGAATTAGGCTGTATTTGTTTTGAAAATCTATTTTATAGAGTTCCAGGGACTCTGTTTTCCTTAGGAAAGGCTTATTCTGCCTTTTTGACCAGTATGCCTGCTAGCAGGCTTCAGCCTAGGTCTCTGCAGGTTGTTAATGTCGCGAGGTACCCAGCACATATGACTAACAAAATGTAAATAAACACAGCTGAGCTGAGGAGAAATTGGAAGGTTTTCTCATTAAAGAAATAAAATAAACAGATGTCCTTAAGCACTTTGGCTCATGTTTGTCAAAGGAACGGAAAACGCTTAGATGTTTGAACAGCAGCAGTGATATAGGGCCACATCTCAAGCAAAAGAAGAAGAGTGGGGGGGTTACCCTGGGCACTTTGCATTAACTAATAGTCCTCAAGGGAGAACGCTTTTGATTTGAACCTTAGCAACTTCTACAAATAGTTTTTAACTGCCAAGTAATAAAATGGCTTTTTATTCCTTCTCAGTTTGTAAAGTAGTAAAGGACAGATCCAGCCACTAGAACCATGAATCACCATCAGATCTGATTAAATCCCTATGGTGTTTCAATTGGATAGTAGCTTTAGGGGCCTGTATGAGCACACAGCAATGCATAGCACAAGCTGTTTTAGGCATAAAAGTGAAGGCAGAAAGAAAATTAGGGCTGGGATTTTGAAAGGGCCTTGTGTACAACTGGTCGGAAGTTCTTTGATGAAATATTTTTTGTCTGAAAATGCCAATTCCCTTTTGTCAGGAAGGTTTCTTAGGTCCAGGATGGAATTTCTGGAGAAAACAAGAGACACTCACCCACCCCAGGAGAGCCAATCATCCAGTGGCTAGGGTACTCACATAGGATGTGGGAGGACACCCACCTTAAACTCTTGCTCCAAATCAGGCAGAGCGGGAACTTAAATGCAGCTCTACCACATCCCAGATGAATAGATTACTGGCTACTCTGGGGAAGAGCTTGTTTTTCCATGAAAAAATTAAAAAGTTCTCAGGTTTGTCCCAATACGAAACCAAATGCCAAAAACCGGAAATTCTGTTAAACAGAATTCTTGTTTTCTGGACAGCTAGATAGCCAACCTTGCCTGTGTTATCTTATAAGACTAGTTGAAATTAATTTATTTCCGCAAAACACAAGCTTTTGACAGACTGACATTTTCCAGTGGAAAAACACTCAATTAGAAAATTTCCAACCAGCTTTAGTATTTGCAGTGATTACACCTGCTTGAAACGGGTAAATTCCACTGTGGTTTCCTTGCCTACCATATGCTTTGTACTGGCAGTTGCTGGCCACTGATGGTTGGAATTGAGATAAATCTGCCAGGCAGATAAGTTATAATATAAGAAAGAAAGCTAATTTTAAATTCTCTCATTCTAAAGAAACTAACATCCAGAAAATGAGTGTCAGAGCATAACTGTTTCCAAGTTTTTTGTTTAAAAATTAGATAAAATGTGCTCTGTTATGCATTTGCAGTGGTGTCTGTTAAAATCAAGTCAATCTGAGATGCTGACTAATTCCAGAAGGTGATGTGCATCTTATGTTCAAATTTACAGCTCAAAACCCCTTGTCAACTTTTAGACAATATTAAAGGGTTGAGGAAGAGCCATCAAAATTCCATGTTCTGGTAGCAATATCAGCTGTTTTCTGAAATTTTCAGTTTTGAAATTCAGTGCTAAAACAAAATCCATTCCATCTGTTCCAAGGCTTGTTATAAATAATAATACTAGATTTAGTTCATTAGTCACTTTTAAAATATATTACAGTAGCACTCAGAGACACCACCTAAGATTAGGGCACTTTCATGCTAGGCACTATACTAACAGAGTAAGAAACATTACCTGCTCTGAAGAACTTAGTCTAAATACACAAAACAGAAAAAGTGTAGAAGTAAGGAAGTAGTATTATCCCCTACTTAACATGCCAGCAGCTGGAGGGAAAAAACTTTAGTGTCCCTCTTTTTCCCTTTACCATTCATTAAAGGAGTGTTAGAGTGAACTGTCAAATAATTGTGTTTCACTGCTACTAGGAAGGAATGCAGAAAAGACCCCTAACAACTGCAAATTAAAAAATCTGTTGATAGTTAAGATTACAGAAGCTATGAGGAATAGGTTTAGAAATTTCCCAAAATTTGGGCATATTGAGAGGAGAATAGGTCGATGAATTCTCCTGACAAGAGCATTTGCTAGTTCATTCACCAAGTATTAAATTAACAGCTCCTAAAGAGGCACTTTTCTGCCCTGTGTCTGGTTATTTCAAACCAAAATTTGGAACAAGAGGCCAGAATGGTAATGTACCATTCTCCTGTCTGAGACCTGTGCGCTGAATCCAGCTAACGCTCTAGTAACATTGCAGTTGGTTTTAACTCACTTCTTTCCCCTTGTGTTTTCCTCAGAGGCCAGTATTTTGGTGTTCAGTTCTTTACAGACCTAGTAAAGAGTGCAATCGTCCTTTCTACTGCATGGAAGCTCTCTTTAATATGTGCCTGAAGGGATTAGAAAGGCTGGGTGGGGTGTATATTAAGCCATAAAAATGAACTGCTATGTCTCTTGAGCATTCTAGTCCCACAGCAAATACTCTACACCCATACTGTAAGCAAAAGCCTGTGGAACAGGTTTCTAAACTCTATTGAATACAATATTCAGGGTTCATGGATATAGCAATGGAACCTTATTTTGCTCCACATCCAGGGGTCTCCTGCTGAGAGGCAAAGTGGTGGAGAAATTTCTCCAGCTTGCCAGCTTCTCTACCACATTCAGCTAGATCAAAAACACACTTTACCTGCCCATGGAAGATATTTTGTTATTTTGATAGCTATTCCACTTCACAATGGGAACAACAATAGCACATCCCCTTAATCACAAGCATGGCAACTGAGGGACCAGCCTCTGTCCTGACAAGCTCAGGACTTTTGACTTCCAGGATGACATGGTGACCTCTCACAATACAGACACAACTCACAGGTGCATAGAAGCTTCCACTGTACAGCAGGTCTCACCTTTTCTACAGCCACTCCTCCCCCAGCCCCCTCTCTAAGGCATAGGAAACACTTCTTTTAAAAAATTCAACCCACCTATTGACATTTGTGAAAAAATACCTGGAAAGAAAGTAAAGGGAGAACTGGAGCTCACAGTCCACTTTTGATTTCCAACAGAGGGGATATGTTGCAGGGACTGCATGGGAAATCCATTAAGATTAAATATAAAGAGGCTGTATAGTCTGCTGGCCAGAGCAGAGGACTGGGGCTGGGAGATAAGTAGAAGTAGAAGTCCAGGCTCAGTCATTAACATGCTGTTTGACTGTGGCAAGTGATCAGTCCATCTTGTGCTGCAATCATGATTATTATTTATTGGTGCTCCGTGCTCAGTGCTTTCCAAACACTTCCTCAGGACAGTCTCTGCTCCAAGGAGTTCATTATCTAAGGAATGGCCTGGCTTTGAGTGGGATGTTCCCGCCTTATAGTTGTGCCTTGGAGAGAATAACTAGGAGCTCCAGCACTAGATGTGGTCAGAAAACTTCAACCAAAACCAAGTTTTGATAAAACCTGGAAAATACTGTGAATGTTTTTTCTTCTTTTTTTTGCAAAAGAGGATTTGGTCAGCTCTACCTTACTGGTATGGTCAATGAGGTACTGCTGGCAGAAATGTGCGTTTTTGGAGGTGAGACACCTAGGGTTCTAATCACAGCTGCCCCAGTAGAAGAGGGAGATTTAATAAATAATGTGTCTGTCTAATTAGAGGCATGTGTATCTTTAATATCGATTATGGATAAAAAGAATAAATTTTACGCCTGGATAGCTGAGATTAATATTTTATGTAATATTCAGGTATGCAATTTTGGAGCTCTATTCAACTCTGACTTGGCTGCTTCTCTCATATTTGTGAATTCAACTTGCTTAAACACTTCTGGATTGGGTTTATTATTTAATGGTTCCCATGACAGAAGTTTGGTGTGTGTTCCATTTCCCTTTTGACTCAGAGCCTGATTCACAGTAAATTTATTTCAGTGGGGGTCTTTAGATCAAAACTTTGGTTAATCATCATTTTAGTTTGGAGCCATTTTCCTTACAGAAACGTTCTATGGATTTCAATAGAGATGAAACCAGTAGTATCTTTAGAAATTCAATGGAGTTCTATAAAAGCTATTCAGAAAATCTTTTAGAACTTAATAACAAAGGAAAGCCTTTCTAATGACATTTTTAACCCTCTCCTCAAATTCTATAATTCTCTAGTCTACAGAATACTTAAGGACTCCCTATGGAAAGGTTCTCACTTTATTTTCCATACGGTTTATCATACTGGACAGCTTATGTGTTTTCATTTTCCTATTTTCTCCCCTCTCCATCCTTTATACAGGCAGGTTTTCAAAAAGTATTCAGGATTAGCCTAACTTTGCTTCCATTGAAGAGAAGGGTAAGACTCCCACTGAAATCAACATGAGTTTTACCACTGAAGTCAGTGGGAATAGTTATGTCCATGGTAAGTGCTTTTGAAAATCCTAGCCTAAAGTTCACTTTCTGAGTGCTCCCTAACCTTTGCATATGCTCTTTCAAAATATGCAGCCTATGCTCACATAGCTTCAGTTACAGCTCCCTGATCCAGAGACTATGTTGGCCCCAGTGCAGTAAGCTCCAGGTCATCTCATCTTAACAGAGGATGTGTATAGTGTAACTAAGCTCAACCACCACCATTGAATTACCTTGCCCCAACATACTTCTTGTGCCCAAGATGGCTAGCACAGGAGCTGACCGTGCATCTGTATGGAGTTGCCCTCCACTAGGGAAATTCTTCATTAGCCATTTGCCACCAAAACTCAATCCTCAATATGTTTGCACAAGTTTATTTTTCTCTATCTTGCCTGTTCCTTTTCTATTTTTTGCATGCAGCCAGGTGAGAACTTATATAACATTTGCTGCAAACTGTCTCATTCATTACATTCAGTGGGAAAAGAAACTATTCCAATTGCCCTGTACAACATAGGCCTGAATAAATCCCTGTTCGGAAATGTGTGCTTGATTTTCAGAAGGTGCTGCTAGAAGTGTTAGTGGCATTCCAAATGCTGCAGTGGATTTCTGCACCACAAACACCGTTTTATATCCTTTACAAGTGTGCACATCTAACAGCGAACAATAAATCTATCTTACTAATTACACATCCAGGTTGTTATAACCATCATAAATCACGTACAGCTGGTAAAGCCATAAAATGATGTCAAATCATATTTCTAGATTCTAAAGAGAAATAGCATTCTTTGCCAGTCTCTCAATGAAGTTGCAGTGTTAAAAGTCATATGCAGAAACAGTTTTAAAATAGGTTATCCACCTTTAATCAGATAATTATATTGTCTTTTTCTCTCCTCATTTAAAAATGCTTGATATTATGTAACTCAGTCATTTGAACAAGAATTTATAATAGGAAAATTGCCATACAAATAAATGAGGAATAGGTACTATTATTATTAAGTACGTGCTATTTCAGAATTCCTTAGCAGTCAACTTCAGTATATTTCAAAATTTCCTCTATTAATTACACATAGGATTTGCTAAATAAATGACGTCATCAGCTTAAATGCCAGATTTTCAAAGGTACTTATGTACCCTAAAGATGTTGACTGGGACTAGTAGGCCCTAGGCACTTTTGAGAATCCTACTATGTGCCTAAATACCTTTAAAAATCTAGCCTTAAGTGGCCATCTGAGATCATTAATGGAAAAATGCAATGCTACACTTGGGTTAATCAATATAAAAAGTCTCTTGAAAAAAAGAAATCATTTGTCTGAGATTCTTATGAAAACAATAGACCAGCAGAAAATATTACTATGTGTGGGTTAGAGTTACTATTTTCTGGCTGCTGGATAAGTTATTTCTCCTAGGAGAAAGGCCTTGAAAGAACAACAGCTCAGAGTCCTATCTAGCCGCAACTGAACAATGCAAGCTTTTGAAGAAGAGGGGCTACATACAATATAAGGGAAAACTAAATTAAATTTTCACATGTTTGAGGGAAATACCACTGGACTTATTTATAACAAAATCTGTCAGAACAAAACGGGCAGCATCTGTTAGAAAAGCTACCTTATTAACTGCCCCCACAATTCCCATTGCAATTTTGTTTGACAAACAATAATGTTAAAAAAATATAAATTAAATTTTACCTTCCCGTATCTGGATGCAAAGGTTCCCGTGAGTAAGGAGTGAAAAATAATTATGGTCTCATCCAAATCCCACACAAACACCCGCTGTGATGAAAGAAAAGAGGGAGGAAAAGAGACAAATACATTCACATGTTAAGCACTTTCAGGAGTGCATTTAATTAGGAAAGTAATATTATGTGGCTATGTCTTTTTTAAGGTAACAAAACCACTTTAAGCATTGATCATAGATGATGTTTAAGGTTGGTAAAACAAACAAAAAACCCAGACTCTGCTCTCCGATTCCATATCTGCTCTGACAATCTGCTATCCCAATATGCATAGAAATCCCAGTAGGATATTATGTCAGGAGAGCAAAATAACAGAATCCAACGCTGCCTTAAAAGCTAGAGTGCAGAATTTTGCCTACGACGATTATACTGAGACAACAATCATTTTTCTTTTAAAACTACATCAGCCGTGGTGGCTATAGGTCTCAAACATTTTGTCTATGCTTTGGCTCATTCCATTATCTAGTCTAACAGTGGATTATTTGCAAATCAGTGTAGAGATTTCTCTTGACTGGATTTACTATCAGAAAAGGAATTAATATTATTACCTCAATTTCATTGTCAACTATAGGGGAAGGATCATTGCTTCTTTTTGATCGGCCTCGTAACTTTCCATCAGACCCTCGGTGTTGCCTGTCTGTTTCTGTATCTTTTACTGGTGTGGTTGCATATTCCCCTATTGAAAGAAAAAGAGATCCAGCTGGAAGTCTAAATTTTGCAGTCTATTTCTTTTCACATGTGTTTCTTGCGATACTTTTATGTTATCCAAGAAGTATCTTTTAGCAAAGGCGTGACAACTGCTTTGGTATTTGGTACTTAGTTATGGCACAAGACACTTAAAAAAAAAAAATTTGTTCCAAAGGTTTGTGTTTCAGTGGGTCAAACAAAAAAACATTTCACAAACATGTAAGAAAATATATTTTAAAGTAGAAAAAAAAAATTTCATTTTTTGGAAAATTTTCATACTTTTTAGATTTTTATTTATTTATTTATTTTGGTATTCTGGGGTTTCCTTTCTCCCTTTTTCTCTTTTCTGTTGGAAATGAGAAAGTAAAAAAAGCAAAATTTCAAAACATGATTTTTTAAAGCGAATTTACATGATTAAAAAGGCCACTTTTAACAACAAAAAATTGTTTGCAAAACCCAGCTCTACAATACTCCCAAATACATGAGTGTTTTAATCCAGTTTATCTGTTTATCAGAAAACAGAAGGTACAGCAGCTTAGAAACACTTGAGAATAATAAACTGGAGGTGAAGGTCATTGTGTAAAGACTCAATTGATAGGATTCACTGTCATAACAATTTCTTGATATCAGTTACGTTAAATTACAAACCTTTTTCAAACATTTTTCTTTTCACCTTGCTAACTTGTGGCCTCACAACCCTTCTGGTAGAGACTCACTCTTCTTAAGGAGAGTTTGGGTTGTTCCTAGCAAGCCTTTTTGAAATCACCATTTCTCAAGTAGGCTGAGATAAGACCTAAGGAATAGAAAATCCTCCAACTGCTTTTAAAGCAATCTGCGATCCCTTTTTAAAAGCAATATTAGTTTATTTTTCTTTTTGAACAACCACAGATGTTCGGATTTGTTCCATAAGTCAGAAGAACATACAATGGGTGTATATTGTGATCATCCACAAATTATGTGGTATTTTATATAAATGTTATTGCATGCCAATGAAAACTTTAGTGGAAAAGTGACATCTGAAAGTTGTATTCAGACAGTGCATAGGAGGATAATGATCTGTCAGTAATTCCACAGACTGCTTGAGCCCTCAGAGTCTGAAAAGTAAGCACTCCAGGAGAGCTGAGATAATTTCAAAGGTATTGATGCCATATGTGGAATTCATAATTGACATTTAACTCAACCTGTTTTCTCTTGATTTTTTTAAAGAGAGAATCACTTGAATTCATTTAAACATACTTACGAAGTTGGATATTATGTTTAGTGGTTAGAAATTAGTTAAAAACTAGAAGGAGGCTGCAAAGTCAGGAACTTTTTAGATTTTGGGTGTGTTTAGATTTTGGGTTGGGATCATCACTAATAAAATCTATCAGTTAACACACTAGCCTGTTGTTTAAAAGTTGTGATTAATAACATTTTCCCTTTCTAAACCATCTTTTATTTGAAGGTGTGAGACCACGCACACCAGGAACACATTTGAGCTATGGAAAGCAAGAAATATTCATGAAAAGAACCTGGCTTATTCTTACAGAGCTTACATTTTCTAAATTGTTCTGTAAATTTGTGTCTGCAGTTGTAAAGTCATCATCCTTTGCTCCCACAGAGGACATGTGCAAAATTGCAGGTGTAAGTAACAGAACTTTGCCATGAACTTTAATTTGTTGGTGTAAATTTATACCCTCACAAATCATACAGCAAAGTTGTATTATTTGTGCCCACAGATGATTGAGCCTATAAAACAGTGAACTGGTTTTAAATAATATAATGTATCCACCTACCAGACAGTGATTCTGTGCTTTGACTAGTGATGTTGTGTGAAGACTCTTGGAGAGAGTATGTGGATGTCGGGATGGCTGATGGACTGATGCTAGTCGCCGATACATAAGGAGAGTTGTAGGAAGAGGTGTAATACTGAGAGTACTGGCTTTGAGGAAAGCTTGGATAGGACGAGTATTCCTTTGGGGGAAAAGAGACATGAGTAATCCTTCTCTATCACAGGCTTTTACTACACAGACAAGTGGGTAAGGTAAAGTATGTGGCGGGTACTTTCAAGAGTTGTAGGATCTGGGCACACTTTTTCCAAAGAATCTTGTTCAAGTCACTTTGGTAGGTATTTCTGCTTCGCCCATGTCTATTTCTGCTTCATTTGCATCAGCAGAATTTACAAGGAGACAAGAGTCATAACAAGCTCTGCCTTTTTCTGTGGGATTTGTTCACTAAGGCTGGCCCTTTCTGAGCACAGGGTACAGCAATTTTATGCAGAGGAGTGATGTAAACTACTGTTTCAAAAGGGACTGAGATGAGACAAATGGCCACTGTAAGCAGTTCTAAGCACAAGAGTAATTAAAAGAACAGGTGAAAAATACAGAGGGGAAAATCAGAAAAATAATATTTGCAATTTTCCTTTACCTCTTATAAAAGTTTTTGATCAGCTGTAGAACTGGTCACAAAATGAAAAAAATAATACCCAGATTTATAGAGCACTTTTATCAGTAAATCGCTAAGCATTTTACAAAGGAGGGTACTATTATTATCCCTATTTTACAGATGGGGAAACTGAGGCACAGAAGGGATGTGATTTGCCCAAGTTTACCAAATAGGCCAGGGACAGAGCCAAGAATAGAACCCAGAGCCTCTGGGGCCCACTCTAGTGTTCTGTCCCTTAAGCCATACAGAAATGTCTAGAAAATATTTTAAAGTGTTTCCCAAACTGTTTAGTTAGTGACTTAATCTCTAAAATAAGTTAACTGCATAAGAGGTGCAGATGATCTCTGGCAGGAGGGAGAGGGGGATAAATCCCAACACACCTCACTGGAACTCAGTTCCTGGGAGAGAAACATTTTAAGCAATCTTAGGCCTGAAGTTAATGGGAAGTGTCCATTGACTGATTCAATAGGAGCTGGATCAGGCACATCACAAAAATATCACAATAATACATCCCTTTGCTGAGTTCAGCATACAGCACCTTTCTAGGCTCTCAACTAAAGTTGCAGGGCCTCTCTATGAGGGATGAGTATACTGTATACTACTTACCACACTCTAGGATTTAATGAGACATATAAATTAATTAAATGGACAGCATCAAGGCCAGGAGGTCTAAAATAATACCATCCAGCTGTGTTTTGCTTTTCAGGAGCACACATGCCCTTCGTAGCCTCTCTTCATTCTGCCTATCTGCCCCTTCCCTGTGAGAGGGTGGGATATTGAAATACATTGAAATATACTGAAATTCCTCTCTGGGCACTTCAAAACATGATTTATTATTAATAATAATAATAATTATTATTATTATTTGCTGTTGTAAATTTCAGACCCTAGCATATTCACATCAATTGATCTGAATGGAGTAACAAAGCATTCTGTGTGCACTTATGGTATGGGGATGCAGGGACCAGTGACCTCCAAGCCACAGTCTAACACACTAGAGTGGTTGCTGGTGGAGTGTTTGGCTGTTTATCCCCATGTAGCCCTCATGTTAGAAGAGCTGATGAGGGTTTCAGAATCAGGGAAAGCAGTTTATTTTAAATTAAATAATAGTTCTGCTTTGGGTATTTCAACCCTAAAAAAAATAAATCACAGGTTCAAGGTGGCCAACCAAGGTTTGTTTTTTTAAAACTTTAAGTCTTTTCCCATTTTTGCTTCTTCATGACATATAACAAAAGACTGAAAGGTGGAATTTTTTTTGTTTTAAATATTTATCTCCCCCCAAAATTTGTTTTTATTTCAGAACTAGCAAGAGTATCCAACCTGATCTTCTCTGGCTGTTGTGCAGGGCAGTGTAAGGGTCTCAGATGTATCTTGTGAGCTTTCACTCTTTAACTTAAGGGGTGGAATACTGAATTTTTAACAAAGAGGTTTTCTCAGAAATGTTTTGCAACATTGACGTTAGCTAAAAAATCCCTCCCTCCCACAACTAAGCGTATTTTAGGCTGATGTGATAATTCCACTAGCTCTCAGTCACCTGAGAGCCCCAAGAGCAAACAGTTCTGAGTTTCCAATACAAAATAAAGCTGATAAGGAAACTAAGGCTTTTCCCCTTTTTTCTTAAGATCTTTTTTATCCCATCATTTAAAAAAAAGACACAAGCCCAGTTATTTTTCCCTTTTGCAGGTCACCTTCAAACTTCAATCAGGTACATTTCTATGGGCCTTTGCTGACCATACTGTCTTTCAGCAGAATATGAAACAAAGAAACAACAAACTCTCAGAAATACAAGAGCCACAATCAACTCCATGCGGGGAGGAAATTGGAATTTACTGCTCCTTGGTCTGCCAAGATGACTTGCTAAGGACAATGTCTTCATGTTTGGTCCAGCCAAACTGAGCAAGTGGCTAGTAAGCAGCCTGAATTTTCTTATTGTGTGTGTGCTTTATATAATACACACACACACACACACACACACACACACGTACACACACAAATATAAAGGTGCCATGAAGTGTGAAGCTCACAGACAGGTGTACACTCAAATAAGGAAGAGTACAGCTGGCTCAGATAACTCACTATTCACCAGGCTCTGTGTATGACACTTTCAGATTGTTTATTCATAGTTATTACCTAAAGCAAAGAGACTAGGGGACAGAGTGCAAAGCGGGAGCTCTTTATAGATGATGGAAAGAAACTGCTTTTAAGAAAGCGATCATATGAAATCATGGGCTACCCATAAGAATTCTGAAATGCTTTCAGCATTGCAACCTAGCCACTGCCCAGGTCAGAGAACACCAGCAGAGAGCGATACGGTTTTGGCAGGGTTCTATTGCAAAGATCCCTGCTGAGCCATTGCTGTGCATTTATGTATCCATTTATTTAAAACAAAAAAGGCCAGATGTTAGGTTAATCAGCAGGTCAGGTGTCCATGGAAATAGGTGGTGTCTGTAACTACATATATCATTAGCCTCTTGAAATACACATGAAAATTGTGGCAGTCTCTCTGACCTGGCAGATCTCTAACTCTTTAAAATAAGAGACATTGGAAATAACTACCGAGACTGTACCTGATGCACAGTGCTGAATCCTGCAGAATTGGTCAGGCCATTGGCTCCTTGGTAAATTCCTGATGTGCCTGTGAAAAATAATATCACATTTACATACAACAGATTTCCTTGTATCAATGTAACAGAATATGCTTACATCCACAGTCACACAATGGTAGGAATAATACATTTATCCTACAAAACTGTATGTGGCAAGTCAAGAAAGCTAGGGAATTGCTTCTAATGCCATGATTTGGGCCACTGCTGAATTCAAATGTAACCCGCAAAATCCATTTTAAAAATATGTAATGAAGCCAGGATGTAGCCATATGCTGAAGCTGGAAAACTTGGTTGAAAACAAGCTTGCAACATGGGTTCTTGTGTAACATGATTTGTATTTTTCAAAATACATCAGCACAGAACTTTCCAAACATCTTCCTAAACTGGGTCTCTAGAGTTTACATCTTTTCATCCATGCAAATACCTGCAATTGCACATCCCATCAGTTGTTTTTGCAAACAAAGACTTCAGGTGCAAGCCATATGCCCTGAAAATATGTGTCTTGGGAAACCAAGTACACATTAAGTTTGAAAATTTGGACGTACGTGCCTCTTTTCAGGGTTAGAATTTCATTGTCAAGGTTCCTGGGCAAGCAGGGACTGGAAGCATTGGCATTGCTTAGTCCTGGTGTTATTAAGAAGCAGGATGGATGCCTCATATCACTCTTGCATAGTTTCCTCTGGCTGATATTTGCATCTGCTTCTGGACTGCGGGAAACTGTGTGTGGGAATAGTGGGGGGAGGATTGAGAATTCAGTATAAGGATGAGAGGGGAAATTGGTCATGGTGCAGAAACAAAATATTCTGAAGCTTCCCATCCCCTAGATCCTGTCCCCTGGAAATGTCTAGACTGTTATTTTAACTGCAGTGTACACAGTTTCAGCTTCAGGAGTTCCCTCTTCAAATGATTGGAGAACCACATCCTGAAAGCTCTTCTTCCTTCAGCTTGTGTAGTGCAACAGTAACTCAGAACCATGTGGTTTGTCCCCTAATCTGAGAAGCAGTGTTTGGTCCCAGAGCTGTTCCCAATTCTGCTTGTAAGCTACCCTCCTATCTAACAGAGAGGCAATCTAAAGAACATATAGTGCTCCATCTTGATGAAAACCTCCAGCCAGACTCCAGAAAGCATTATCTTTTGTGACCCATTCTCTCTGTGGCAGCCTCAACTGCATATTAGTGATGAGGGCAGCTGTGATCTGCAAGCTAGATGTTATTTTGTGCTCCTGGCAGCTTGTCACTGTGGTCCTTGGCTAGGCATCATTTAATCACCTCTTTGTTGTATTAGACTAGAACCCGAGGACCCTAACTGCAGATACACATAAGAGCATCATTTTTCTTATTCTGGCTAATGCCATGGGAATTGTGCTCTCTCTCTCTCTCTCTCTCTCTCTAACTGTTAGGATCTTTATGCCCAGTGCTGCTCCAACCAGAAGTTGGAAACAAATGCCTCTCAATGTCTTCACGTGGTGTCCTTTCTCCAAAGATTGGCTTGTTTGTTTTTATTTTGAGACCCTAGATTAGCTGAGGAATGGACAGCTGAACAAACTGCAGCCCGCCAAGTGCAGTCCAAAAGCACATGCAGTGAGAAATAAATCTTATGCCAAAAAGAAACAAGGAGGAGGATCTGCCTCCAGAACTAATTTGTCGCCACATGTAGCCTCTAAAAGCTTTACAAAAAAAAAGTGGGGGGGGAGGGTGGAGGAGGGGAGGGAGGATGGGCTGATCAAGAGCTAAAGTTTTCTTCCAGTGCAGCCCTCTGTAGAATGCCAGACTCTGCATTTCTTCATCTGGGAACCATCCCACATTATTTCTCTCTCTCTCTCTCCCTCTCTCTTCAGATGCCAGGGAAATATATCAAAAAGAACCTGCAGATATCAACAGCTTTTTTTGTTTTCTGTTGAAACAGGTCTACCCCTATGCAGAAACAACATCAGTAGGTAAATCAAAATCCAGGAGATTAATAGGCCAGGCCTGGTTTTCGTTGTATGGGTCCCTGGATCCACTCTGTGGTCCGGATCCTCAGTTTGTGCAAATGCTCAATATTCACTGAAGTCCACTACTGAGGATCTGAGCCAGAGAGTCATGTCCTGGTGGCATTAGAAGAGTAAGTGTCACATGAGCAAATTTCACCGCTACTAGTGGTTTTGGAGGACATGGCGACTCATTGCCCAATCCCTCCCTCCCAAAATGGTGAAGCCAGCCCTTCTGTAGCAGCCTGGAAGAGCATTTCTATACTCCAGCACCCTCAGCTAGACATTCCTCTCACACTCAGTTTTGTCATTCATTCTTTTTTAAAAAGTGTCTTAATACTAAGAACAGGATGAATAGATTCCCCTAGTAACTAAGCAGCTCTGAATAGAGTGTGAAGGAGAGTTACAGAGCCCCAGTGCTTACAGGCAAATACAACTTTCACAGAACACAAAACAGCTCTTGTACACCCAAGCTCAAAACAATACAGGAGGGAATTTTTGATCTTCCTCAACTGACAGTTTAAAAGAATCCATCATCCTTTATTAAAGCTATCAAGAGGAAGATGAGTTAGCTCGAGGGACTCATGCGCTATGTGTAAATTGTGATGAGAACACGTTTATTGCTGTGCTACTTGCAGATGATACTGAATCTTCCTGTTTTCCAAACGATTAGAGGTAATTATATAAAAGTCAAAATGTAATATGGGAATGAACTTGCATTGAACTTTGCACCTGCTGTGTAACCAAAGTGTGTGTTTGAGTGTGTATGTGTAGGGGAATTGCAGGAGTAGTGTGTGGGAGGGTTGAGCTTCATAGACTCCTGTCAAATTCAAGACTGGATTCTACATTATGGATTAAACTACCCCAAAAACAATATAGTGCAAAAAGAAAAGTGTTGGAGAGTTAATGTCTCTTTGAGGAAATCTGTGCTCAAAACCACAAAAATATTCTGCACACAAAAGTATCTTAACAAACTCTCTTCCCAGATGTGTACAATGCTGCTCCTTTTCCTATGGGATTTTAAAAGGGAAAACTTGAAAGAAAAAATACTTTCTAATTCTGTAATTTTATTCTTCAGTGAATTTAAGGAAGACAGAAGGATGCTACATTGACAAATCTGGAGAAATGAATGCTTCCTACATACATACACTGTCTTTTGTGTATGTGTCCCAACCATAACTAGAAGCAACCACCTCTTGAAGAAAGGAGTTCAGTCTCCATTGACCATTCAATACTCAGTCTCTTTGCTGAGATTGCCAACAAGGCCAGTTACTGTCAATTGTTGGGGAGGCAGAATTGACACCTGCGTACTGGGAACTAGACCAAGACACATCATCTCCTTGCACATATGCCATCAAACAGATTTTCACTGGGTGATGTCTTTGTCAGTGGGCTGGATTTGAACCAGCGAATTAGCTCTGTATTCCATTCCTAAACTCTTGAGCATCCTTGTCTTAATTAGACCAATAAAGACTCATGAGTATCACGTTATATGGGTAAAGCACCCAATGGGTGCTCTGCAAATGCCCACTGAGCAGGGACTTCTCCTGACACCCTGCAACTGTGGCTGCAGAAAGAGCTGCCTCCATCAGTAGATACACCTGGCAATGCTCTTGTGACTAGTGCTAACAAAAAATAATCAAAATTTCCATTCTGCTGATTCACAATAAAGACTTGAAATATCAAACATGTTTGTGGAATGGAAAGTTCTCAAAGATTTGGATAAAAAAGTGTAGATATATTTTATTTCATCTTGGTTCAGCATTACTCTGTGTTCTTCTAAACTGCCCCAGTGCCTCATAAGAGTTGTACTTCAAGTGGCGGCTCCTCCCATTCTCATCTATGGGCTGGGCTCCCTGGCCAGACTACATGACCCATAATTATTTTTGGTAGTTTTCTTTCTGGGTAAGCTGTTGTGCTGCATCATGGAAGATGTAGTCTGGCCAGAGAGCCCAGTCAGCAAGAAGATGGAGGGCAGTGGGCATGAGGCACTGCAGCACTTCAGGAGAACACAGATTAATCGTGACCAAACCCCAAATATTTTGTTTCAATTTTTCCTGACTGAAAACTGAAAAAGTTCAGTAAAATCAAACATTTGCCACAGACTGTTTTGATTTTGTGGAAACTTCATTTTTTTTTCCACAAAAAAAAAGTCAAAAAATTCTCAACAAGTTCCAGTAGCGTCACTGTCAAGTGACATCCCTTCACTCGGCCATTGTTAAGCACCTTCCTTTCCTTCCTGTTGTTTCCTGCAACTTGTCTGTTTATGTTCAACTTTTTTCTAGGCAGCAGGATGTGCTTCGATAACCATAACGGGCTTGATCAATTCTGAACAGTTTAGGTTGGGAGGGGGCGAGAAAGGGGAGGTCCCTGGAGTCCTTAGGATGCATGGGGTCTCTCATCTCTGAACTGATGCTACTCTGTTGTGTAGGGCTATTGCTCTCAGATGCTCCTAATGGATGCTATGATATCCCAACCTTGAGCTAATGGAAATTGGCTGATCTTTAATCATGTACTTGAAAGTAACCAAGATGGGCCCAAATAAAAAATTTGAAGCCAAATTCCCCCAAGTTGTGACACTAAAATTTGAGCCAAGCTCTATAGCTCCA
Source organism: Dermatemys mawii (assembly GCA_007922305.1). Lineage (NCBI taxonomy): Eukaryota > Metazoa > Chordata > Testudines > Dermatemydidae > Dermatemys > Dermatemys mawii. The sequence goes on along the minus strand of ML677360.1, from coordinate 14,081,918 downwards.
GCCCAGGGATGGGCAAACTTTTTGGCCCGAGGGCCACATCAGGGTTCAAAATTGTATAGAGGGCCAGGTAGGGAAGGCTGTGCCTCCCCATATAGCCTGGCCCTGCTCCCATCTGACCGCCTCCCACTTCTCGCCTCCCTCAGAACTCTCAACCCATCCAATGCCCCCCACTCCTTGTCCTCTGACTACCCCCTCAAGAGACCCTTTGCCCCTAACCACCACCTCCCAAGACCCCATCCCCTATCTAACCCCCACCCCCGCTCCCCGTCCCTGACTGCCCCAACCCCTATCCACACCCCTGCTCCCTGACAAAGCCCTGGGACCCCCACGCCCCATCCAACATCCCCATTCCCCATCCCTTGACCACCCTCCCCAGAACCTCTGCCCCATCCAATTGCCCCCTGATCCCTCTCCCTTGACTGCCCCCCTGGGACTCCCTGACCCCTTATCTAACCCTGCAGCCCAGCCCCAGCCCCCTTACCATGCCACTCAGAACAGCGGCTAGAGCCAGACATGCTGCTGCACAGCCCCACCCCGCAGAGCGCTGCCCATGCAGCAGTGTGGCTGCAGAGGGGCAGCGGGGGAGGGGCTGGAGGGAGCCTCCCCGGTGAGCTCTGGGGCCAGGAAGGATGGGCTCACGGGCCGTAGTTTGCCCACCCCTGCTCCAGCCCATCTATAGGAAATACCAAAAGGGGCACTTCCAGAAGTTGTATTAAAACACCAAAGCTTTCCTATGACTCCTTAGACCTCCAGTACCTGATTTACTAAGGTCTAGGATTGCTATATGGTGGAGGAAGGGAGTCATACAGCAAGTCATGTTGCACACTGAAATCCTCAGCCATTCCTAATAATACTACTACTACCATTCTACAACACTGAAACACAAATAATTAGGTACACATTTATTCAGTACTTCTCCCTTTCAGAGTTTCTCTCTCGCCTAACGGATACATTTACTGGATCATGGATGAGTGAGTGAGCCACATTTATCTACCTTGCTGGGTGCGTGTTACCCAGCTTGCTTTCAAAGTCCCCATTTTTAAATCAGAAACACAGCCCAGGATCTTTCCCTTGGCATCTTCTCCATATGGAGTGTAGTTCACATCTGTGTTCAATCAAATCAGTTGCTAAATGTCACAATGCTCTCATTCACAGGTTGCTTAAAGAACATTTAGCTGGTAATAAAACAATCTGGATTCTAGAGAACAGTTCTTCAGACATACTGTACAGTAAATATTCCCAGAGTACATCTACCACAAGCAAACACAAATGCAAAGACACCATACAACAGCTGTGCATGCTCTGTAAAAAAAACCTCTCTGTAGATCCAGTGCCATAGATTTTCTTGTGATGGGGAGAAGAGGGATACATTGGAGTGCACAAGGGCAACACTCAAAGTGAAACTTTAGTGAGTTTATTAATGTTATAGCCTGTCCCTCAGGGTAAATGGATTCCCTTTGCTATTCCTCTACACCAATGGTTCCCAAAGTTTAACAACCTGTGAACCCCTTTCACTAAAATGTCAAGTCTCACGAACCCCCTCCTAAAAATGAACATTTCCAGGGATTTTCTCCTTTACTTGAGTAAAAATTATAAAAGCAGTGATCTTGATAATATAAAATTTATTTTTGACATGCTTATTACACACCATTTCTTATTAATTATTAGTCATTACAGTATTTTTATTACATTATGAAAATGGCAACACTGTTCCAAGATCCCACTTTTATAGCTTATGTCACTTTGAATAAGCCTGTTATAAGACAAGGCTCCTATGTTTCATCAAGGAGGATCAGATGTGAAACAGCATGAAGGTATTTAAGAAGCCAACTCAAAGAGTTCCTCCTACGCAAGCATTCAGGTCTTGAGCAGTCCAGGCAAACAAAGCTTAAACTTGTTCTTCATAATAATTTAAAAGACAATAGTAGCTGACTATTTAATTTTTAAAAATATCCACCTCCCTTTCCATTTCTTATAAGGAGTCTTGACGTTTAAATCTCCTCAGTGGGATAGATATGCTTGCTTTGATCTGCTTAGCTCTTGGAAGTCTAGTGGCTCTGGGCTGCTGGCCTGGTGCTGCTCAGGGTCCCTAGGGACAGCTCTGTCCGCCACTAGGGATTTTTTTTCCTGAGAACCCCCATGGGCTCATGAACCCCAGTTTGGGAACCACTACTCTACTCTTTTAAAAAATTACAATAGATTTTTAAAATGTGTGCCACATTCAGATACAATTTCATTAGTGCCTGAGCCAGACTGGGGCTGCAAGTAACTGCTGGGAAAAAGCTGTCATGCTGAGCATTCAAGCCCCAAGCTGACAGGGCAACTTGCAGGCCTGCCAGGTGTCCTGTACTTCATGCGGCATTCAGGCATGCAGAATTCCCCACGCTTCCCACAGACTCAATGTCACACGTGCAGCTGGATTGCAGAAATGGTCTATACCTGGGGCTGCCATGGCACCTGCTGAGCAAGCACACAAGTGGATTCTGTCTTGCTGCACCCCTTATAAAAAATAAGTGAGGAAAGAGCAGCTGGGAGGGCAGCCAAATGGCAGCATGTGGAGGTAGGGACAGGTGACAAGGGGGACCCAGTAGTGGCCCCAGGCTCCCTCCCACAGCCACCAATTTGACCCCTTCAGCAGGTCACAGACTCCACCCAGCCCACAGCCACCCCACCCAGCTATCCCCATCTTCCCAGGCACTCCCACAGACCCAGCTGTCTCCAGCTTCTCACGCAGCCATCTAGCTGCTTCTCTAGACATCCCCACAAACCCCATCTACCTCTTCCCAGCTTCTCCTGACACCCTGAACAATCCCCACAAACTTAACTCTACACAGCTTCTCCCTCCCACAATCTCTACTCCCAGCCACTGAGCTTGTCTCTTCTCCTCCTGCCCTGCCGACACTCACAAATCCAGTTTCCCCCTCCAGTTACCCCCGCAAACCTAACAACCCTAGAGCTATCTCCCAGCCCTCATGGACAGTCCCACAAGCCCAGCCACTCGGATACACTGCCGTCCTCTGAAAGCTCTCATCAATGCCCACCTATTCCCCAGACATCCTTCAGCATCTGCCACAGCTGCCAGGTTTTGTCCTTCCCTCACCAGCATCTAGGGCAGGGCACAATGACCTTAAGCTGAAGTATATGGTCATTTACAAACATGTAAATTTTAATGAGTAATTTGCGTGCTTGCAAATTAATAGGCACAAAATGTCCCTTATGAATCTGCAAAAAACTTGCAAACAACAACAAAAAAAGAGAAGGCCCTCCTCTAATGGTCCTTTAACTCTCCCTTTCAGACATTAATGGATTCAGTCATAGGGCTTGTCTTCACTACACGTGGTAGCAATCGGTCTTTTGGTGATCGATTTATCGCGTCTCGTCAGGATGCGATAAATTGATCGCCAGCGGCACCCCCGTCGACTCCGTAACTCCAGCTCGCCAAAAGGTGCAAGCTGGAGTCGACGGGGGAGCACGCCGCCGACCACCGCCACCGTGAGGACGGCAGGTAAGTCGGCTGCAGATACGCCAACTTCAGCTACGTTATTCACGTAGCTGAAGTTACGTATCTACAGTCAATCCAACCCCCTAGTGAAGACCAGCCCATAGGCTTTGAGAAGTTAATTGCAGCCTTTGCCCCTCAAAATTGTCCCAACAAGGTTTCAGAGAGGCTGTCAGTGGGCTCTGCTCACACACCTCTTCTGCTGCTTTGGCCATCTTTGGAAAGTCTGCCGGTAACCAGCTGCGCTGCACTGCATCCGTGTGGAGAGACATGCGTTCCTTGGACCTGATTTACCACTGCATTACTCTAATTTCTATTTCAATAAATCCACCAGCAATATTGTTCATTTTCCTATGATTTCTCCACTTATAAAATGTCTCCATTCTTCTCTCCTGTGCCTAACTCCTCATCCCCATACCTCCAATAGCTTCTCAAAATCCAAAGACCACAGTAAACGGCCCAATCTTTTACGCAATCTCTCTATACTGCACTCATGGTAGTGTTGGAATGGCATGAGGCAAACAGAGGCGGCTGCCTCAGGTGCCAGACTGGGGAGCGGGAGGGGCTGCTACTAGGACCCAGAGTATAGAAAATTGTGTCTGCTGCTGGTGCATATGTATTCTCTCTGCTCTAGATGAACAGAGATGGTGAAGTACTGTGCTGGAGGAAGGAGGGCACAAGAGACCTTGCAAAGTTTTGGCCCAAACGAGGGGCATGGGGGCGTCATTGGAGATCCCTGCCTCAGGCGCCAAAATGTTGTGGGCTAGCCCTGTGGAATGCCCAACAAATTCTATGTGCTAGATGTTACAAAGTTCTCAGTTTTTCTGGTGTTTTCTTCCCATCCTTTTTCCACTGGGGAAAGTAAGGATGACGAAGAAAGTTTGGCAATGAGATTGATGGCTGTTCTTAATGTTTTCGGGAGTCAGTTCCACCCACTATCAAGAAAACTCTGTCTCTGCACTTACAAGGCTCACTCATGCTGATGATAATTCCATTGTTTCAGAGGACTGTAGCTGTCATGGGATGCTACAGTTGTGGCAAATGGGGTGACCTGTTGGGTAAGGTGGAGCAGCCCCATAGAGGGTTCTGAAGATTAGGGCTGACCTTGAACTTGACAGTCTGTGAAGACCAGCGTAGGGAGGAGACCACCATGGAGATGTTCTCTCAGTGGGCTCTGTTGGTGAGTACGTGAGCTGCTACACTCGGAACTAACAGGAGCTTTTTCTAGGTCTTGCTTTCATTCCAGAACTGAATGCATTGAAACAATCAAGCATTGCAAAAATGTAGATGGCTAAGTCTGAAGAGATGTAAGTGTGGAACAGGGCATTTTTCACAGGCTTAACTATTTTGGTGAGGAGTCCATGAACACCCAAAGTATGCATAATATCTAGACTACCTGTAGCTGCCTTGAGTGGTGGCTGTTATGGCGGTGACAACTTGCAGAAGTGGTTGAAAATATCTAACAAAATGATGATCCACTGATTCTTCCAGTTCACAAATGATCAGTTCCAATGAAAGACCCCTGAAAGGATTTTTTTTTATATAATCTCCTAATACTAATAAACTAAATATCCCATGCAATAGTGACACATTGGGGTTTTATAACCCTGTACAACGTGGCATGTGCTGTTTTATACAAAACATGTTTAGACTTACATTAAAAAGCTGTTGCTCCTAAAAGGAACAATGCTGGCAGTCAGTGATGCAAAGAAAAGTACCAGCATAACTCCCAATAGTGTTTGCATTGCTCCATTCTATGGCCAACATCTGGCTGGTGACTTCAGTGGTCATTCAGAAGGTTTTTTGCAGCATTTTACCCCTCTGACAAGCTAATGTTTCCTGCCATAAATATTGCTTTCTCCAAGCTGATACTTTTTTAGATAGAGGTTAAGCACCCATCAAAATTACCCCCCACCAACAAGAGTCCAGTGCCTTGTAAGATTCTAAATCCTATGACATCTGCCTGCATTTATTGGGCAAGGAATCTCATAAAATGTTATACTGCTGTCAACTGTGAAGGTATGTCAAGTGAGTATTTGACCTGCTAAAGAAGAAGATAAACTCAGCCCATATGTACGCTGTGTCATACTGCTCAACTGTTTGCCATTAGGCACAATGATCCCTTCCACCAAACAGCCTGCCCTGTATTTCCACCTGGAAGAACTTGGACACTACTGAGAAGAGCACATTGTAAAAACTTATATGGAACGAATGGCTCTGCACAACAGCACTGTGGCATTTTACTGCTGTAGCTTCTGCTAAAGCATACTGCTCTTTTAGAAACACAATGAATCCTACACTAACAAATATCTCCTGTAGAATACCCTGATTTACACCACCAATTTAAAATATCCTCATGGGGTTTCCCCTATGATTTTGTTCAACCTTTGGTTTAGAAACCATCTCTACTAGGCTGACTGATTTTTCTGGTCACTTGGGTGACTATTTAGGACATATTTCATTGCATAATGTTTCTGGACCAAAATCTCCTCCTTATGCTGCTTTGGGTCAGCTAGTGTAGTTAATCCTATAGGTCAAGTGGTATGGTCTGTGCTTCAGTGCTCAAGTTTCAGGGTTCAAATGCTGCTGATAAATATATCATGGGATTGGAATAAGGTTTGTTACAGTTGTATATAATGTAGTTAGTTTTTTCTTTTAAAGACACTCTAGAAAAATACATTGTTTTCTCTTTTTTTAAAAAAAGACCTAAAAGTACATTATTTAGGTTGTAACATTTGAAAGTTAGGAAATAGCAGATTTACTTGTCTGGTCAAACATGTTGTGCCCCATTTGTCCAGATGCAGTGTGATAACCTTTAATCACGTGATCACATTTTTTCCCCACAGGATCCCTGCCTCATTCAGTGCACAGAATGGACATATGCACAAGAGGGAAGAATTAAGATTATACAGACCATTGTAAATCTGGCATTTTCTCACTTAACTACTTGCCCTTGCAACCTTAACGTTTCTGAATGTAGTTTTTTGTATATAATTTTATCTAGACTATATTAAAATTCTCTTTACATGATAAACATTTTCATGAAAGCATTGTTAGGGTTCTAAGTCAAGTATTCAATGAATCTTGTGTAACTTGTAGAATATTCCATGCAACCTAAAATTAAATTGAGTAACCAAGAAAGGCCTCCTTATCTTCACTAACTTTCTCCCCCCTCTCCCCATTAAGTTATTTTTGGTACACAACATACTCTGTTGCAAAAAACAACACCCACCCCAACAAAACAATACCCCTCTCCCCCCAGCCCCAAAGCATACACCATCACCCCCATCTTAAATCTCATGGTAGACTTAGTCAACATCAGGAACATCTCGTGAAGGAATTCTGATTGCAGATGAACTTGCAGTAAGATCTTTGGAATACCAAAAGTCCTCATGCATAATGATTGCAGAGCTACAGAGTTTCATGGCTTACAACTCCGTCTTCTGCTTCTGTTGCATCACTTTGTTCCACATGCTTGTAGACTGGGTTAATGATGCAAGTGTGGACTAAACCCTGTTTTCTACTGTGATGTCAAATGCACATGAAATAGAACAATCGATAATTTGAAAACTAGATGCTCATACCCCATTCAGGTATTGACACTATAGCCTGAATTTTTTCTTTTTTTGGCAAATGACCCAGGAGGTGAAAGATACTTCATGTAATTTACTTCTGCTACCAGAAATAGATAATTTTTGGAAATTGAGTGACACCTCTTAAAATCCTGCAGTTTGGTGTCTTTTCAAGCTGAAATATGAATTTTGGATGTGAGCTGATTCAAGTATGTATTCACCTCTTAGCGTTAAATATATTTTTTATTAGCCCTTGGAAAAATATGCCCCTTTTCCTTGCCTTTTTATCAGTTATACATAGTTCCATTGCTCACTAGAGATGGGGAATTGAGACCCAAGATCTTTTGGAAGCAAAGATATATTGTTTCCTTTAGGGTGTATGAGATCATTTGAGATCTGATTTTCAAGCCAATAGAAACAACAGTATAGATTCATAGAATCTCAGCATAAATCTTTGAAGTGCGATATATCTTAGAATTCTTCCATTTCTTTTTAATTTTAAAGCTGCATATATATGCAAGAGTAAATATGGATAGTCAATACAGAATTCTGTTGCGTTGGTCCAATGTATGAACTGCATTTTTAATCTAAATCCTGGACATTCTAACTATAGCTGCATTTCTAAAATACTCATTGGTTATGGTGCCTAGGCACAGTCAACATTCCTTGGAATCAGATGTAAGGGCTTTCAAACAGTCTCCTCTACATTAGAAACTGCTTTGTGATGCGAAGAATTCAGTTACCTGGGCTGCCTGTATCCTGATGATCAGAGGAGAAGTAAGTCAGATGACCCATTAATGTCACTTGTCAACTAAAATCAAATCTTAAAACTGAAAACAAAAAGGTGAGCTATTGACAGGAAGAAACTGACTTCACACATCCAGGACTTCAATGTGTCAAGCCAACACTATTTGCATATGTATATCCTTGTTCTAATAATTGTCTATTGTGAACAGCCACTGGAAAACAAATAATTTAAACATCACATTCCCCTGTAATATATAAACCAAATTCCTACCTAGGAGTGTTACATGGTGAGATGCCATAGTAGTTATGCTCTAGTACGCAAAATCCCAGACTTTCAGACTAGCCTCAGCCAAGCCTTTCTTTTTGCAAGAGCAAATGTAACCACTTGGACATATGATGACCCAAAGTGCTTTCAAATCAGTGAACAGTCCACATGCTACTATTTATAGCCACAATTCATCTTGGTCACAGAAAAAAATACAGGCATTTTTAAATATTGAAATTAGTATAGGAGAAGTAATGTACAAAGATTTACTACATCTAGTTGTGCTTCAATTTTATACAGTGAAATTCTATTGTTCCTATCCCAGGATTTAGCCTTTTTGGAAACTATCTTCTTGTTTCTCAGTCTAAACTAGCTCCTAATTCATGAAGGATGGTGAGACTTCTGAATTCCATTTGTAAATTGTCAGAACAGCTTTTTCTGATTTCCACCAGGGAACGAGACACAATGTTTAACAAGAAACAAGAATATAAAAATCTATAAAGAACAAAAGTTTCTGTTTGTGATAAGCAGAGTCATCTGGAGGATTCCTGAGGAGAACAATCCTTTGATTCAATGAAGAATCCACATTCTGGTCTAACAATTTATTCAATATTTGTTATATATTTTGCCAGAATTATTGAAGTTTTATACAGTTCCATAGCATATTTATTAAGTTTGCCAGTGCAATTTTTCCAGGCCAAACTGTGCCTGCAAAAAGACAGAGGAAAGGGCTGTTTTTTGAAAATCTGGACTTTATGTCTCAAGATGCACAAACAGCAACCTCCAGTTGAAATTAGTTTTGGATGGGTCTTGCTGCTCATCCAGAAGCTGGTTCCTCTTATCTCTCAATAGAGCTGCTGCCCAACGCCTACAAAGATCCTAATTAATCTCATCACTGAAAATATGCAGGACTTGTGCTCAGCAAGTCCAGCTATCGAATATGGTCTCAACTAACATGTCCGTTCTGCGCTGCTATTTGCTCCTCATATTCCAATTTCCATAATTTTACAAATTTTAAGGCCAGAAGAAACCATCAGATCATCTAGGCTGACTTCTGGTATAACACAGGCCATGGAATTTCTAGTCTTTTTTGAGAGGAGGGTAGATGTTTTTAAAGCACTAAGAATCAAGCTAAGTGAATTTCCATTTTTATTGCATCTTACTAAGTGTACAGATAATATACTGACAACAGCCATTCATATATAGATGGGCTTGGAAGAAACCTCCTCTACCCTTGTCTCCAAAGGGCTTCCTTTTATCTTCTCCTGAACATTTCAGTGGATGATACCTCAGCCACCGCCTGCAGGAAATATTCATCTTCAAAATTTATGCCTATTTCTGGTTGTAGAAATTCTAGGATTTAACTAAAACTGCTATTTTTTTTTATTTAACTTTGTTTTTGCCAGAGGGGTTTTCCCTATTCTCCACTGAGCCTTGAGAGTCTGCTTCCATCCAACCCCAAACTTGAAATCCTAAGCACCACCCTAGTGCCCACCATAGATCATCCTTCCAGCCAGTGGCCAGGCCAGGTGGGATGGGTGTTCCAAACCATTTTTTAAAATTAATATCTCATTTAAAAAGACTCCCTAAATTACAATCACCCATCTATATGTCTATCTTTTCCCCTCCCCTCTATATCCAGTCATATCTCCCTCCCAAGTTCATGAAGATCTCATTTAATACAGGCTTAAGAGTATATTTTTCTGGCCAAGTTACAACAAACAACAACAAAAAATATAAATTTGGAATGCAAGTGTCAACAACAGTGTCTCTACAGTAGTAAACCATGGCAGAGCTAAAGTAGGGTTTTCTCCCTAAGTAGCAGTAGCACAGATCCCCTTGCAATATACAGTGCAGCATTGTCAACACCTTTCTCTCCCCTTCCATGACCCCCCTCTGCCGCAAAAATGCCTGGGTTTTAAAACAAAGTAAATTTAGCACGGTCAGCCTTTGGTGTTTTGAAACGTTTGAAAGGGAGACTGTGCCGCTATTCATGGTCAACTTGTATTTATACTGTAAAAAGTGAGGTCTGACCCCTTCTGACGAGAGGCCTCTCCCCCATGAACTCACCGTGATATGGGCACAGCTCTGCCGCCATAGTCTTAGACTGCGACTAATGCGAACCAGCTGGTGGAGCAGAAGACTTGAAAGGGGCTACTCATTTTCTAGGGAGGTTTTTTATTTTATGAAGCTAAAGCATCTCAGTGACAGTTTGCTGAGAACATTCGCTCCCTCTCTTTCATTTTGGGAGACTTCAGATGGATTTATTGTCTACATCCTATAGCGTAACTCACATTACTCAAGTGTGAGCTTAAATTACCTCACCATATACTTGTATATTTCATCACTAAGCATTTAAGATGCTAGATTTTCAAATATTAGCACTCAGTTTCTCCTTGTTAAACACACATATGCACACTGCTAATCACTTGTTACAGGGGTCCACAAGTACCTGTTTTGTACATGTGCAAGTTACATAAGATTTTAGCAATTTAGGCATCCATTTTAAAATGTAGAAAATATTACCTATGTTGTGTTGGGAAGAAACAGACGGAGACAGCTTGCGGAAGGAGGCGACCTGGGAGAGTTTTAGCTTGCCGCTTTTATTAAGTACAAACATACTACGAATTATACATGACAGTGATGAATAGACTTGTTTACTTTATTATAATAGGTGGTAAAAGACGAACCTTTATGGTTCCCTTGTGAACAACTAGAGGGATGAGCATGCCTGTAATTTTTTAATACTTTGGCTTACTACTAGACCTTGAGAGATAACAAGGGTTCAGAAGTTTACAGAGCGTTGTTGGCTAGCGCTCAAGGCCTTCAATGTTGTACCTAAATCATGAGCTAAAAATGTTCCCTTCATTAGAAAACCCACATCTGCTTACTAAATATATATTGAGTTGTGGGGGGAGGGTTAAGGTAGGGCAATATTTCATATCACAAATACAGGTAACATATACAGTTAAATCCAGTGCAAGTCGTCATTGCAGATATGAAATCTACTTATCTGTTAATTCGTTATGATATCTGCTATCTATACAAGGAAGCTACATTCTCAGCAGTAACAAAGAATTCCCATTTATAGGTTTTTGGCCCCAAATAGATGTGCACAGAGCTCAATACTGCCCTCCAATCTCAGGGCAAAGACAAGTTATCATAGTTATGTAACTGAAGTATTCAGTGGCTAAAGGTATTTGGATGCTTTTTTAAGTGGTGGGCAAACACTTTCCTGACCAAATAAAGCGTTTGGAATGATCTTTGGCTGCAGTTTACATGTTGTGCAATTTCATTAGCACATAGTTTCAAACTAGCAGTTGTTTAAACAACAATAATTGAAGAGCAGGGCATTTCCTGGGGATTAAGGACCAGCTGGGAGGAGATGGCCTGAGGTGCAATTAAGGGACCACACCCACTCACTAATCCACAGGAAATGCCCTGCAGTCTGGTCCTTATTGCTGTTTCTACACAGCTGATGCACTGTATGTTAGCCAGCCTGGCTGCTGGAGTTGTCTCTCAATATTCCACTCAGCTGATGAAATGACAATCTTCCTGTCTTCTTGCGAAAGTCTCTTTTTTTCCTGCCTTGTAACAAAACATCAAGAGTCAGATTTTTTAAATTAATTTTATTTATTTATTGGCCAGATTAGGAGCCTAAATGCATGCACTACTGTGGGTCTAATTTTCATGTGCAATTACCACAGTTACAGGCAAAACAGGTAACTAGCCAACCAGATGCAGTCAGGGATTTGCTCATCTAATGTCTGCATTCAATTTTGGTAATTGCCCTTTTAGATTGTTCAGGGCATGGACTGACTTTAATCTGTGTGTCTTGTATCACATTATCTGTGCTAAATAAATAAATAATTTCATTAACAAATTAGCACATCATTGTTCTTCTAAAGGGTCTGAAGATTTGACTCTAGAAGCAGTTTGTTAAAAGGGCACACTCTCTCTCCTCTATTACCTAGTCTAGGTCAGGATGTCATCTTTCTGGGAAAAGCTGGAAAGCTTGTCTCCCACACCAACAGAAGTTGTTCCAATAAAAGAGATTATCTCACCCAGCCTTGCCTCTAATCTTTCTGGGAGTCAGTAAGGAAGGTGTATGCCTAGGTGCATGTTCACTGAGGGAATGGTATAGGCCTGAGGCAATGTTTCCTTCATACCCAAACACCTTAATTAGGGATTTCAATTAGTGAGCATTAGGGCATATCATCTTGAAAGTAAAAGAGTCTAAAGCAAGGCGCTCCCTCTTCTTTTCATTTGAAATTGTCCTGGGAGCGACTGGTACCTCCAAATTGGTCATATATCTAGCCTGGTCTCTCCCATTTTCCTATCTGTGTGTTCTTGACTTTCCTTCATAGTCAAAAACATTTTATTTTTCACAAGGATATTTGCTGTATGCAAATTTAGATGCCAGTTACACAAATTCACTACATTAGAACAAATATAAAGTTTCAGGGTGTATCCATATAATTCAAAGATTGATCACAAACTAAGATCCATTTTATTACAGTGCAGTTAAATTAAAAGATATTTCAGTTTTCAATATCTTTGTTATATATTTAGTTTTATGCATATATATTTATTATATATTTATATAATATTTAGAAATAAATTTATAAATAATATTTCTATTTATATTTAGAATTATATTTATATAATATATAATATATATTATATTTCATTTTAATTTTACATCTTTACCCAGGAAAACTATTTTTTTCACAAATTAAAATGCAAAAGTGTCCAACGTTGTGTGCTGTAAGAACCTTTCCTGATCATGGTCATACATGTGCCACTGTCTTTGAAGAGCCATTTTCTCTTTTAAAATGTGCTTTCAGCTGTTTTAGCTCATCACCCTGACTCACTTTGTGGGCTCAACAGCAGGGTGACCAGCAGGACTGATCTGAGCTGGGCAGAAGTCCAATAAGGTCCTGGAGACAGAGTGAGCATGGAAAGTCACTTTTTAATGCAGAAAGAGAAAATGATCTGCCCTCACCCCCTCCCTCCCAGGTGCACTAGCGTGGGAAAGCTTGGAGTGCACATTCCTCAGTAGCAATTGGGACAGGAAGGCTCAGAGCATCCCAGCCAAACCTTTCACCAGCACTCAAGAAAGGTAAACAAACTTTAGAGACAGGGAGTTGGTTAAAACCCTTGTGCTCCTGAGCAGCTAGGACAGGAGGAAATGTTTGTTTACTACAGGAAACAGCTTTTTTATTCCTGAAGAGTTTTCCTGGGGACTAGCATCTGTCACTATAAAAACTCTTTTCACAATTCCAGCTTTGAGAGGCTGCCTGAAATTGTCCAACTGGGGGCACCAATAAAGCATTGTGAAATGATCTAACTGTACAGCATTGACACAGTGGACACCTGATCGACTTCTGTGTGTGGAGACATGCATGAAGTTCTTTCCAGTTCATTTTAAGTATAATTTACACTATCTGCCTGTGTCAGTAGTTTTGGACAAGCAGCATCCAGTATTTGCATTCACAAGTGATAGTGCACAAGATTTGCTCATACAAATCTCCAGATTGCACAAAGAGAGGCCATCTTTGAAAATTTTGGTCCCAAGTGAGTAATGAGTACCTTCCAAAACAACTCAGATTTTTGTAGCTAATACAAAGCACATGTGCAGACCCTCTAAAAGGTCTGAGGAAACAAAAAGTGGGCAGGAATATTACCAGCCTTACAAGACACCATTGGAAAATGCCTGTACTTTGTCAATAGCAGTTTTAGAGCCATTAGCACTAAATCTCACTGAAGTTAATTGGGACACAGTACAGCTGCTACTGCTGCCAGGGGACATCAGGGCCCAGCATTTCCTGATACAGATGAAGCAGCACTCAGCCCGGGACATTTCCATATCTAGAGCTGATGGTAAGAACAAATGGATGCTTTTCCAACATTACGCAGAAAGAAGGGTCCTTACTGCAGAACAGCATGCTCATTGTTCAGAGTCATTATAAAACTGAGATGCAGAAAGTGGAAGCAACCATTAATCCAGTGACAGGGATGGTTAGGAAGAATCCTTGACATTTCAGGACAGAATAAAAATATAGCTTCCAGGGATGTGATTAGCAGTTGATAAATTCATTCTGGATTCCTCCAAATACTGCAGCGTGAACCTGATCCAGAGTTCACTTAAGTCAAAGGGAGTATTTCCGTTGATTCAGGGGGGTTTGGGTCAAGTACTAGATAAGGCTGATGTTTACAGCAAATTCCCCCAGCACCCCTGTACCTCCTCCCAGTGCTACTGCGATTAAGGATTCATCAGTTTCTGCTGGCCCGCATACTCTACGTCCAGGGGGTGTAGTAGTACCCTACAATGAAAACTGGCTCTGATAATTTTGGCATATGGCATCTCAGCCCAGGATCACCTCTCCCTTCCCCACTGCTGTATCTAAATTTTAAAAAATTCTGTTTATGGTTATGTGTCTATTTAGAGTTTGATTTTTTTAAAATTTAAAAACAAAAGCAGACCAGAAGTCAAGTTATATTCAGTGTGTCCATCTATCCCTTCACGGATGGGCAGGAAAACAATTCCCTTCCTCTTTCTTTGCACAGCATCCATGGGTAGCTTAGAGGTAAACAGAAAAAGGCATTGTTGTCACAACAGGGCCACAGTCTAGACTAGGGGTCCGGAAACCTTTGGCATGCGGCCTGCCAGGATAAGCCCCCTGGCGGGCTGGGCCAGTTTGTTTATCTGCCGCATCTGCAGGTTCAGCCAATCGCGGCTTCCACTGGCCGCGGTTCGCTGCTCCCGGCCAATGGGGGCTGCCGGAAGCGGCTGCCAGCACATCCCTTGACCCGTGACACTTCCTGCAGGCCCTGTTGGCCTGGAGTGGCAAACTGCGAGCAGTGGGAACCACGATCAGCCGAAACTGTGGATGCGACAGTAAACAAACCAGCCCAGCCCGTAAGGGGGCTTACCCTGGTGGGCCGAGTGCCAAACTCTGCCGATCCCTGATCTAGAGATCAAAAGAAAGGACTGGAAGAGACTCTTTTGAAGAGAGATCACTTGATCATTACCTGTTAGGTTCATTCCCTCTGGGGCACCTGACATTGGCCACTGTCGGCAGACAGGA
This sequence comes from Dermatemys mawii, assembly GCA_007922305.1. Classification (NCBI taxonomy): domain Eukaryota; kingdom Metazoa; phylum Chordata; order Testudines; family Dermatemydidae; genus Dermatemys; species Dermatemys mawii. The sequence continues at coordinate 14,066,744 of ML677360.1, read as the reverse complement.
TACTAGGCTGGATGGACCTTTGGTCTGACCCAGTATGGCCATACTTATGTTATTATGACAGAAGACTTGGGTTCTCTTTCCTCTCCACCACTATCGTATTAAGTGACCTTGGGTAAGTCACTTACGTTTTCTTTGTTTAGTTTCTAAAATGTGTTGAGACTCTCAGATAAAGGGGAAGGTAAGTACAAAGCATTTTTATCATTTATATTTTGCTTTCCCTCTCTCAGTTGAATCCTGGCGTGGCTTGTTCTGACTCTCTAACTCATTGGTTCTCAAACTTTTTTACTTGTGACCCCTTTCACATAGCAAGTCTCTGAGTGTGACCCCCCCTTATAAATTAAAAACACTTTTAATATATTTAACACTATTATAAATGCTGGAGGAAAAGCAGGGTTTTGGGGGGAGGTTGACAGCTCGTGACATTCTCCCCAACACTCCCTCCCCCGGAATAACCTTGCAACCCCCTGAGGGGTCCCTACCCCTAGTTTGAGAACCCCTGCCACTGCTTATCCTTTCCCTTCTATAACTCAGCCTTCCTCAGAGCCTGTACCCTTGGCTTTTTGAGGCTTGCATAGGCTAAGAAACAGCAGAAATATTTTGCATGTATATTACAAGTCCTCTCAGCATCAGTCCCTTAATGTTCATTAGTTTCATTTAGTCACAATTCTTCACATCACAGAGAAGTCACTGGCACTATAAAATGTAGGTGCACTGAAGTCTAGTGAAGGACAAAATTCCAGGTGAGGAGGAGAAAATACTTTTTTTCATCCGGTCCAATTCAGTGCAACTTTCATATCGGACTCCAACTGGTGTGTCACTACTCTATGTGAAAATGAAGTTCCCCTTGGATATTTTAGATTACTTCATGTATAGGAATGATGTGACCCACTTTATATCAGCAACACACTAATCAGTTCCTAAGCCCTATGCCCTTCACTGTAAAAAGCAACAGTGCACTGATACATAAAACTGAAATTATTGTGGTATATTTCTTCTCTCCAGCTGCCAGTACATTAGATCTAATGACCACTTCCTGCAGTGTTTTCTGGGCAAACCCTTTTACACCCCGATTATTAGCACTATCGCATAACACAAAACTGTAGTGCAGATACCCTCCCCCACAATCTTTTTCTTTCCTTAAGGATTTTGAAAACGAGGACACATCCCCCATCCTCTTGGTGAATGACAGAAACAAGTAATAGAGCATTAATACTATTCACTAAGGCCAGGAGCTGCAAATGCCACAGGCTGAAGCAGACAGAATATATAAAGTATCAAGAAAGATACTGGAAGTGCACTCCCAGTTCAGATGTCTGACAGCACCACGATGTTCAGCAAAAATCAAATTGCACTGCATCAAAAAAATGGGCTAACAAAGAAATCACAAATAAAACTCCAATATTTTAATATACTTTATGAGTCTTAGGACTCCAAACTGAAACCAACAAATAAAAAGAAGTGCTACTAACTCTTGCGAGTCTCATGATATCTCATGTTTTCTTAAAGCCCCTGCTCCTGGAGTCAAAGTGATTAGGTTGAAACTCAGGTTTTACAGTGTATGTGGGAGTGAAGTAAATTTCTGGCCCTCCCCTCATGATTGTCAAGAAAAGCTTGAAAATGTGACTCAAAGCTGTGTAAAAATCTCAAGCTTTTTAAACCAATCTCATTATCTGATTTTTAGAGCCTGACTCCCCATCAGTCAGCACTTGGGGTTGTCAGTATTGAAAATGGTTCTTCCACACTCAGCATATTTCAGATCAAAAGAGCAGCAATTTGGTACTCTCCTGTTTTTCTTCATACTTCCAAGAGATGGAACCTGATTTTACTGCCTGGGGCACGAAGTTGCCGGCCTTAGCAGACACTGCAAGAAAACTAGCCATACTGACCATGCATCTGGTAGGTGTACGGTGCTTGTCCTGCTGTTGGGGTACTAAACGTGGATCCATAGCTAAGAAACCCACTCTGTCCTGGAGAATGGCTCAGACTATCTTCTGTTTTGATGCCTTTGGAGGATATAAAAGGAACCAAACACACAATGTTAGAGTTCTGCTTGATCTCATCATATACAGGCATAACAAAAAATTTCAGTGCTTATGACTTTTTAGCTAGAGTTGGAGCTGATCAAACTATTGATTTGCAATATTCAGTTTGGATGTAACCTTTTTTATTAGCAAACAAATCCCAATTTTTGAAAACATTTTCATTATTCACTAGTGTTAGCCAAATAGTGTTCTAAAATAATGTATGGCCTATATGTTCACCACAAACTATTTGTGTTAACTATATTAAGTAGTCATTATTGTATGATTGGTTGCCATGATACAGTTTCTGCTCTCTGAATGGATGAGTAACTTAAAGACAAGAAAATAATTAGTAATCCACTTTCCAGAAATATTTTTTTGGACAATTAAACACTTGTGCCAAACTTCATTAAACTTTTGCAGTTGTGAATATTCTGAGGGGTTCTTAGAATGCTGGTATTTGCTAACAATGTGGTCATATGAATTAATTAACTAAATTCAGTTACTTCTAGTCATGTAAACATTCATGATTGAAAGATTTTTGTTAATTAAATTATTTCATCAGCTCCATTTAGAATGAGATATTTGTCAGCAGGTCACATTGGAGGGATATCAGTTAGATGTGAACACTAGATAGTCACATATAGTTAACAATTGTAAAGCTGAACAATGCACAAATCCCTAGTCAAAATCTCCTTGGTACTAAAATCAGGCAATTAAAACCCATGTCAAATCACAGCAGAAGATGAATTTAACATTGCACGATGGAACCTTCACAGGTAGTGAAAGGGTCTGATATTTTATCACCTGGGCCTGCTGATATCATGCTGCTGTATTTTGAAAGTAAACAGTTGAAAGGTGTGTCTTTTTTACAAACCTTTTGGGTCTGGTCCTCTGCCTCTCTGCATGTGTATTTGCACAAAACAAAATATGGTCACTTAACACACCCTGAGTGCCACGGTTAAACAAAGAGACTACTGATGGTCTGCTCTTGGATTTATGAGCTGCCCAGGTTGCTGCCATTTTTGTGCACTTCTGGGCAAACCATCCAAAGCGACATCAAATTCATGTGGCTTCAGCCAACCAACTTGTTGCTGTCTCTCTTGGCCAATCCCTTCAACCTGAGAAAGCACAGTGAGTCTGTACTCGCTGAGGGTGAGAGTAAATTTTACTGAATAGCTTCTCCTGGGACAAAGTCACTTATTTCTAAGGAAATACCGTCAATGTTAGATGAAAAGCACGCAATTTAAATGCAGATTACTAATGGGAGAACAACATTCTCAGGAAATTTGTTTGGACAATGAGCAAGTGCGGGCTGTGTTAGGTGTCAGGCTCCATTATTGCTGGTAGAGCCTGTCTAGTAGGGGGTTTGCGGGTGTGCGCAAAGAGAAGCTGTTTTTCATAACATCACATTTGTTTTTCAATTACATCAGCACCGTGCATGTGAACACTCAACCTACTATAGCCCCAACCACAATTAATCTTCAGTGACTGGGTCTTTCTGGGAGTCTAAAAATTGTTGTCAGACAGTGAAATAACTTCGCACCAAATTAATTTCCACACAATGCTCTGTTTTGTCTAGAAACTGGCCTAGTTTTATTTTTGTGTCTAAAAACAATACTGCTTCATTGTTCTTGCTTGTGAGCCAGGTGGGATTTCTCATATACAGTATCATATATATTATTGAGGGTGGGGGCAAGGGAGAGAAACCACTGTTCAAGGATGGTAATAGGTAATCTACAGGATTTATAAGCAGTATGTGGGCCTGTGTGTGCCCTAAAGACGCTAGCCAGTAGCAAATAGCCATATTTTCACCTGCTCTAACAGAGACAACTGTTCAGAGTTTGCCTTGGAAACCATCCAGCTGATACATTTGTGTTTGCAATTCCAGAAAATCAACTCAAAACACTCCTCTAATCACCATGATAGATTTTACTTTCCCAAGCCTTTACCCATGCCTTTCACAGATTGTTAGGTTGAGTTTTCCTTAACTAAAAACTTTGTCAATAGCTGTGTAACAGGTTTGTGTTTTTATGGCTGCATCTTGGGAAGCAACACTGTAACTACCAAATAAATCAGGGCATGGGTGCTCAAAGACTGTCAAAACTGATTGTAGAATTGGAAACAAACCACACAGCAGTTTTGGGTAGTACTGAATGACTCAAAAGGGGCTCACGGTTTCAGCTGGGGATAAGCACTCACAGGTCTGAATGTTCACTGTTTCCAAGCCATAGCTAAACAACATGAACCAATTTGGTCTACAAAACCGGGTAAGAGGTTTCCTAGGAAGTCTTTTCCTGAAGGATTTTAGGGATTTTCACATGGGGCTATGAAAACCAGTTTTGTGAAAAATATATTTGAACCTCAAAAACACGTTTGGGTGAATGGTTCAGCCGTGGTTCTAATTTTATCCAACCTGAATTACTAACCCAAACTTTGGTTGTTTAGGTGCCTCCATCATTTTGTCTTATTTACAGTCAACGCTGAGTATGCGATAGGCATGTGAACAGCACAATTCCAGTAGCAAGTAGATCTACTGAGGCTTTACAGTATGACTGAAAATAATCAAACCCACCAAATGGATCTCACATGACATCAATTTACACAGACTGGAGACTGGCTCCGCTACAATTTGCACACACAGAAGAGGTGGAACAGATTCTTAGATGTTGAAAATGGTAAGACAGCCTCAGGAAAAAAATCTGCTTTCTATTATCTTTACTATATTGTGTGTCTGAAAACATTTCCTGTATATACATTTAGAATATATAGGCAATATTTAACAATATACCTTGCAAATGTATTAGTATCTCTAATCACAAGGCATTGTGTAGTACAGAGATCATTTCACCCACCACTTGTTAAATTTACTCATCTGCAGTGAAACAACCATTCTGTATCATCAATGATACACAACAGTTTTTAGGAAGGAAATGAAGACTGGCTCATGTAACTGAAAATGCAAAGAGAACACAGGGAGGCAAAGCATAGTTTACAAAAGTATATATCCCGCTCCACCCCTCACCCCCGACCTTGCAAGATGGACATATAGGTCTGGATACTCTACTGATGTAAAGCAGCATAGCTCCCACTGCAGTTCAGTGAGGCTATGCCAGTTTGCACCATCTGAGGATTTACCTCAAGGTCTCCAATAGTGACAAGTGGTCAGAGCCTTATTTCAAAGATGGTTCCTTCAAATGAAAAGCACTTTCTAGGGAGCTGGGCTCAGTACTGAGTCACAGGAAACTTCACCAGCTAATGACTCCCTACTTTCACGCTTTGCGGCACCTGGATTTTTCTAAGATATCTCCTATTCTGCTGCTGACCAGGTCGAACCCTACATATTTACAGCATTATAACTCAGGCTAGTATGTGCCATCCACTTGAGTTGAATATCTGGAGAGTACAGAGGAAAGTCTTTCTAAAACTTTTGACAAATCTGAATTTTTCTCCAAGCCAAAAAAGAAAAGGAAAAAACCGCAAACACTATAGAATTAACGAGTTTTTGACTGGAAGGTTTAATTGTTAAGTATGTTCTTTTTGGGTAAGAAGGATGAGATATTCTCTAGTGAAAGCAAAAGGTCTTAGAGATAACCTAGCAAAGTAAGATTACTCACTGTAGGAGGGTATTCCATAAGGTTGTCCTGGTGGAGGGTATGCAGAGTAAGTAGCGGCTTGCTGGATTCCTGCACTGTACTGGGTCTGTCCATAAGTTGCCATTGTTGGAAAAGATGGGACCGTCACTATATGGGGATGATGTCTGTTCAGGACAAGAATACAGACGGTCTATGGCAATACTAATTGTATGTGGTTTTCTAGAGTAATCTCACTAATCTGGCTGTAAAACTTCCATTGACATATTTGACTAAAATGGCTACAGTGGTGTTATGCTGCATATTATAGGCATATAAAATATGCCACACTGGGTCGGTCCATTTGCTCCAGTACCCCGCTTTTGGCAGTGGTCTACAGAGATCTCACTAAATGAGAGGGCACAATGCCATCCTAATGCTTGGTCAATGCTATAACCTAGGGCTGCACAAAATATTTGCAACAACTTTAAAAAGTGACAATCTGTGATTTTCAGGTTTCATTTCAAAGTCACATAGCCAATCCAGTTTCATGGACACCTTTGAAATGTCACATTCTCCTCTATAGTCACTTATAAATGATCCTATGTTCAGAATAATAAGATCTGCATTCTTGGGGTAGAAATGAGTTGTACAGAGAACCTCCAAGTCTCTGACTCCCTGTCCAACTTGATTAAGAAATAGTTTTCTGGGGCTAACGCCGGGTCTGCTCTACAAACATTCGGAGGCACAGCTGTATTGGTCAGAGGGGTGGTGAGGAGTTCTCTGACTGACAGAGCTGTGCTGGCAAAAGCCCCTAATATAGCATATTGCTAAAACTACACTTTTGTTAGTATAATTTATTTGGGTCACGGCAGGGTTGGGGGGCTGAAATAAACTATACTGGCAAAAGCATGAGAAGCTTCACCAGTATAATAGCATGTACACTAAGAGTGATTTTACTGGGATAGGATACCAACATAGCTGTACCAGCAAGGGGCTCCTAGGGCAGATCTGGCCTGCGACTTGCAGCAGAACAGGTGCAAAGGCTGAAGGATCATGTTCTTCAAGCTTTTCAAGGTTGTAGGGGCCCTCGCAAAATGGTTAATCAGCAAAACAAAGTTTATAATCTACAGTACTTGAGCTCTCCTGAAGGCTGTCAGACACACTCACTCTGTGGAGCAGAGAGTAGAACACTGTGATGCTGCTTTGCTGTTACCTGAAAAACAAAAGTAAAGTGTCTCTGGTTTTCAGCAACATTCTGTTCTATGGCTGAGCTGATCATTGCTAGACAGAGAAATTTATACAATAACTAGAACAATATTTGTATTGAAATCCTCAAAGACTTTTAAGGCAATTATGAGAAATGACAGGGTAACTTTCCATTTTAATGATAATTAATAAAATCAGCTTTATGTGCACCCAGGAACCTATCAATTGATTGACTAATCTACCAGGTTTTTCTTGATGTAGTTATGGAGCCAGCTCTGCAGCCATCAGCAGTCCCACTGATTTCATTACCACTACTCATGTTGACGACTCAGCAATGCATGATATCAATAAGGACTACTCATGTGACAAGGGTTGCAAACGCAACCTCTTTAGTTGTGAAACAACATTAACAAAACACACCATGTTCTACCTTTAAAATTTCTTTTGTATTCCCACCATTCGGTGTCCCACTTTCTTTAAATGCATCAGGACAAATGTTTTAAGTTTTCATCTCTCCTTGTACTGAATTTTGGAAGACAATTATTGCCTAGCCTATTGATTACAATATTAGCATAGGACTGAAAACTGGTAACACAAGTCAACACCCATAGGTTGCCTTCCCACGCAACGTATGCTTATATTCAGCAAAACCAATAAAATCTCTTTTAGAGGCAAATTTAGGTTTAATTAAAACTAAAAAAAACCCCAAACCTGTTAGGTTAACTTCTGAGTTGCTTGATGCCACAGGTACGCATTCAGCAGGAGACACAACAAAGTGTCCTGATATACCAGATACGCATGCATTGGGATGCCACCTTGTGTACTAAGCAAAATGCTTCAACAATGCCATCCAATGTGCTAGTCCCCAATTCCTAATTAAGGCCTTCAGATGTTACAGCACTATAAACAATACATCATAATCAGTAATGTGAGGCAAGACACATCCACCATGTTCCTGATGTCAACAGTGCTATGCAACATGCCAGGCTAACTGCACACTGTGCCAGGGAGCAGACACCTAATGTCATACTACCCAGTGCCAGCAGTGTCATTTAATGTGTCAGGAAAAACATGCCTGACCATTACATTACTCAAGGGCAACCCCAGTGCTGGCATTTCTGTGTGATTTGCTATGCAGGATTCATAATTCACCCAACTTGTGAGGCCGAACAGAATGCACCTATACTGCAGGCCCCACAAACCAGAGAGGTGGCACCTGCAGCATCTCCCAGTGCATGCAGGTTGCCATGTGACACATGAGGCAGGAAGCATCTGCAGCGCAATCCAATGTATCAGCTAGGACATACCCGCAATGCTACAAGAGAATTATCCTCATTAGGAAGTCATCTAAAATTATACGACTTCAGTGCGTTCAGCAATATATGTTAGTGAATTAAACATTTTAAACGTGTTTTATTTAATGAAATATGCAAATACGTATAAAATCTAAATATATGGAAATAATCTTATGAGCTCAAGTAACTTGTCATTCCATTCATCTAGAGAGAACATTTCCAAAATATACAGTATGCTGTTATATAAAAGATTCATCCTTCTTGGTCCCTTCTCCAGCTCTCTCCTGGTAATTAAATTATCCTTTCCTCCACCAGCTTTTTTCATGGTGGTTTATGTGGTTTATCATTTTTGTCCTAAAATTAGGATTAAATTGCGGTATTAACAAAAAAGACATTAAGCTCAATGGAATTTTTTAATTACAGACTTAATAAAAAATATTTTTCTCTGTAGTAATTTTTCTAGTTCCTTGTTTATGGGGAGCCATGAACATGTTAGCAGAGGAATGGGTACTTGATAAACAAAATTATTATTAATAGTAATTTAAAGGGAAATTGTTCTTTCTAAATTTTAAATGTATATATTCTCATTCAATGATATTACTACAAATGATTAAACTATTTATTAGAGCTGATCAAAAGATGGGAACATTTCTGCAAAAAATTCATCTGTTTTTTGTTCAAGGTTTCAAATAATCCAAGAAAAGTTTACTCAAAAAAAATCAACATTAACAAATTTACTCATCTGTCTATTTATATAATTGTGTCAATGTTTTTATAAAAGTTAGACGTCAACTACTTTAAGGCTTAAGTGACTGTATTTAAGTCCTTATTGCCATATGTAGGCATTTAAAGAAAAGTTGCCTCTTTCCAGAAATGCTAAGGTAACTCCCCCTTTTCTTCTCATTTGCTGTCACAACACCCTATCATTCAGGATCGAAACCCGGAAGTCATCTTTGACTGTTCTCTCTCTGTTGCCCCACACATTGAAGACATGCCCAGATTCTCTAACTTTTTTCCCACACAATGTCTATGAGACATCTTTTTTTTTTTCGGCACCTCTCTATCCCCCCATTTGATTACTGTAATCGTTTTCCTTCTGGTTTCCCTGACACATCAACTGCCCTCTCTACTATCCAGGACACAACAAACATAGCAGCTAAAGATCACATTCTTTGCTAATTGCTCGGCCCCTATCACCTCCTTCTTTGAATCCCTACACCACTGTGGATCACTTTATACCTAACCTTGTCTGCATCCAATTCAGCTTCTTGTCCTTCCCTTCAGAGCCCTTTCTGATTCCACTCCTTCCTACCATCCTTCACACCTCCCTTAACCCTCTTCCTTTTGCCAGTTATGTCACCCTTGACACAGTGAGTGAAATCCTGACTCCATTGAAGTCAATGGCAAAACTCCCATTCACTTCAATGGGACCAGAATTTCACCCCACTGTTAGTTCACTGCCCTCGCAGCCATCTGCATATCTTCTTCCACACTATCTGCTACATATGGAAAGCTTTTCCTGTGGTAACCCACAGACCACTACCCTTGCCACTTCCAAATGCACCCTAAAGGACCAGTTCTACCATGATGTCTAGGAGAAACCTGTCAGCTGATAATGGCAAAGTAACTGTCAACTCAGGTCCTATGCCTTTTAAAAACCAAAACCATTGGGCTACCTGACATTGTATTTAATGATGCATGTAATCACCACCTTGACTACTTTATACTTCATTCTTTTTTTGTCCTACCGTTCATTAGTCTGCCTGTACCTCTCATATTTTAGAATGTGACGTTTTCCAGGCAGGGTATAGCACACTGTCAGTTTGTACTACACATACTACATGGGGGGACTGATGGAAACAAAATAACAGTAACAACTCCTCTAACGGCCTTGGACAAATCTTATAGGTTAAGGTGGGATTCTCAGAGCAACCTAAAGGAATCGGACATTCCCCTTGGAGTTGAGCACCTAAATCCCTGAGGTTTTTTTGAACATCCCAGCTCTAACCTCTCTGCCTCCGTTTCTTCAGCTGTAATATGAGGATGATACTTACCTACCACATTGGGGTGTGACTGTAAGGATTATTTCATGTTTGTAAAATATTTAGACAATAAGAAGATGTATTAGTGATAAGGAGATAGAGGAGAAAGATTCTCTTTAAAAAAGTAGGGCTTACCTGATTCAACAACGATTTCACTATGAACAATTTGCTTGGACTTACCTACAAAGGAAGATTTTTGTACAATTAGATTTTAGATTTTGAAAATGAATTCTTACTTTTTCTATAGCCCAGGCCCTCTTTCCCCTAATAACACTGTATGTTTGTAAAATACATCCTTTTTATTTTTCATTTTTTAATGCCTTGTATGTTTGAAAATGGTAGGAGAACTAATAGGCCAACAGCAGCAGGTTTCATTTTATTTCTGCATATTTTTTAACATTAAAAGCAGGCTCAGGGTATGTATTCAATACATTCTTTCAGAATGAGAAATAGGCACTTATTCTGTGAGTGTGCATGTCCATGTATAACATGTGTTACTATGTTTTGGACCATTACTTTAGAATACTGTCCTTTTTTAATAGGATGCATTATTACTTATGCTTTTTGTCCTAAAGGAAAATGTAAGGTAAGTTAAAATATAAACATTTTGATCCAAATATTTAGGATTTCATACTCTGTGCACGTGAATTTGCATATGCAGTTACTATGATGTCACATCTAGTGACAGTAATTGTACATGAAAATGACCACATAGACATCTAACTGGACATCGGCATGTACAAGCATTGCAACTGAACCTGAAGCTATAACAATTCCATGTGAAATTAAGGACATAAATTTGTATACATTTTTGCAGATGAAACTCTGAAAATCTGCACCCTAACATTTGCACACCTATTTTCCTTTTCCCCAAATTAATAAGTAACATTTTCAAGGGAAAGAATATAACATACAACGTTATTTTGGGGAGCTTCTTGTAATATGCAAAAAAATAGCTACAATATTTCTGGTAGAAATCCATTAATATTAGCTGTCACTAGCATAATGGCGTTCAAGTGCATAACTTTTTCTGAAATGACTCTTATGTAGCACAGAAAAGTTGGTAACACTTTACAGACATATGAGAAGAAAATTTCTTTGCCCCAAGGAGTCTAGGTTTTAGCTCTAACGTTTCTATAAATATATACATTTTAAAGGTATTTCCTATAGATTCTGATCCTTCCAACAAACCTTTTGAATTGGTGGTAATGCTATACATGCAAACTTCATTCCTAAAGGCTCAACAAACATAGATACAACCTGTGGCTTCTAACACCCTGTAAATAAAGGGTTAAACACGATAGTTAAATATAATAGTCAGTGCCTTTTGCTAACTCTGCTCCAACAGGAAGGCTGAGGGATCCTGACCACAGCAAACAATAGCTGGGATTGTACTGGCGAGAACTAGTTTGGCTGCATCATTTGCCAATAATTTTTAAAACAGATTTAACATTCTTCTGTTTCCTTCACTTGAACAGTATAATGGGGGAGATGGTGGGGGGAGTGAAAGGGGGGAGAGGAGAGCAGATAAGTTTCCATCATACCCTCAACCACTGAAAGAATTTGTCCTTGGTACCTGCCAAATATGAAACTCCTGACCACAGGTCTGGGGACTAACTGTTCAGAAATGACAGCAATGATCTCAGCTCGACATGAACTGTGGCACAGCAACTGCTTTGGTAAAATGTTTCATATTTGCATTCTGGGTGATTAGAAATGGCAGCCTCTGTGATTTCACCCCTTCTCTCCTCCAAACAGCAACAATACGACTAGAACTCGGAGTTCAAATTAATGCTGCCCTTAGGAGTTGATGGATTGCTGGGGGCCAAAAATAAAGCAGCCAGCATTGATTAAAAAACACTTTTATACACACATTATTCTGATGTGCACACATCTCTATAATTCCATTTCTAATTGCATTCAAATCAGAGTCACACACAACTGGACTTGTTACAAAAACATCAAACAGAAATTTTAACTGCTTCTTGCATCAGAGGACTAATTCTTACAAACACAGGACTCATACCTAGTCAGTTCCTTTTGTTATTATATAGATCCCTGATGATAACAGTCTAAAGTTAATAAACCATAAGCAGAAGAGGCAGCCTACCTTCTAGGTCATCTGGAGCCGTGGCATAAATGTTAGAAGGGTTAAGCTTCAGTCTGTCAGGACACTCTCTGTTTACAGTCAGGCTGGATGATATCACTAGATCTAGCATTTCCTTATACCTGAAGGAAAACAAAGGAAAAATAGAATGTATTCATTAATTATGCATGCTTACTAATGATTTCATTTTTTCCCTAAGAGTATAAATATTAAAGCCGATTACCTAAACCTAGGCTTCATATAAATTCTACATAATAACATTCACTAAAGTTTTCATCAAAGGGAAATGCTGAATTAAAATGAAATATTTGTTTCCTTGGAGATTACATCCATTTGATTAAGGTTTCCCTCTCTTCCTGGATTTTGCCATCACAAAATTAAATTTCTGAATCTCTTAAATGCTGTCAGAACTAGCAATATATTTAAGTATTAGCCACACCTCCTTATGTGTGTAGTGGTATCTGATACAGCTCTGGGAATAAAAATTAAGGGCTGAATACTGAACCTGAGGGCAGATAGCACTATTATCCAGCCTTAAGATATGACAAGAAGAAAGCTATTACTTGTGATGGAAGAGGTTCAAAGGTCCAGGTTATTCCTGATAACTTTTAGATGTTTCTCCAAAAGCCACTCCAAACCTCTCTGTTTTGACCATCAGGTGGCAAAGTTACACAAGAACAGTCTCTCTCTTGAAAGTCACCTGATTTTAGTTAAGCTGGAAATGCCACAGGAGCAATTGTTGTCATGTGGGGTTCAAGTTTTCAGATGAAACCAGATATATGTGTATATAAAACATCCACACAATGGTATTATAATATATGATAACAACAGATCCGATAAACTAGTTCGGATACAATAAGGACCATCACCAGGAACATTGCTCAAAACTCAAAACACACAGACACAGACACACACATCCTTTGACCTAAAGTTGCTCGCCACATTTGGAATGTCAGGCTACTTATTTATGGGTTTAAGTGCTTAACTTTGGACACCTAAGTTTGAAAATTTTGGCCATGTGATCAGGGGTAGACACAACTAGGGACACATGTCACATTATAAAGGTGAAGGCAGTTTTACATAAAATGAGTTTCATAGATATCAATCTCCTACAAAGATTGGCAGTAGGAATAAGCCACTTGTTTCCTGTGCAAACATGAAAACCTCCCCGAAGTTCTGAACTTTGAAGAAACCCAGTGGCCTTAGAAAACCGAGAGAACCAGTGGCCTTAGAAATTCCAGAGCTAAATGGGTAAAGTTGAACTGTTTACAAAAACATGATACCATAGAAATCTGTTTTGCATTGTCAAGTTCACCAATTTATTCAGTAGCATTTGATTCAGGCCCCAAACAAACGATGCAAACCAAAGGATTCAAAGACACTGCACTACTTTTTTTCCTTTGCGCTTTGCAGCCATACAAGCAGCTTGCACCATTTGTCAGGCTTGTCCTCGCTCCAGTCCCCCTGAGGCTACAGCATTAAGAGAAAGCATGATTCTGCTTTTAGAGAAGTGTTCCAGGGCAGGGACAGGGAGCAGAACCTGGGAGATGACAGCTGGGGGAATAGGGACTGGGGGGCGGGGAGAAGAGGTACTTCAAAAGGCTCCCACTGCTGTGAAAGGATCAAAAGCATACGGAGGGTCCCAAGTCAGGGCCTGAACCAGCTCACCTTTCTATTTACCACTGTACACATTGTTCACCTAACTCAGCTGCGGACAACTCCCTGCTCCACGATAAGGATCTGTCTACTCAGTGGTATAAAGGCAGCAGATGGTGTGGCAGTGAGTGGACTGTGAAGCTGGTATTAAAATGCATAGTACAGTACACTTAAAATGGCATGAAGTTAAAACTTAGCAACATACAAATCTGAAGCCTGGACATTGTATTTTTGTTAACCTAGCCTAGGCACTTCCATTTGGTCTATTGTATTTTCTCTTCTCTTTTGCTTAAGGGGAAATATCAGCATATAAAGTGACCAGCATGGAGAGATCAAGAACAATAAACTATGTACTTTTCATCTGAGCATTTCCAATCACTTTACAAATAGCACAAGCCCCTGGGAGGTAGGTTAGTATTATTATACGCTGGGGTAAGCCAGGCACAGAGAGGCCAAGTGTGCTGCCCAAGATCAAACAGCGGAGACTGAAACAGAATTCAACGGTTCTGACTTCAAACTCCTCACTCTAACTACGCAGCAACTGCTCCCCATCAATTCATCAAATCTATCCATTAGGGATGTGCACAATGCCAACAATGGATACCAGATAGCTTGAATATTTGCATGGGATTTGAATACCAAAAATGTTCAGCTGTATCAGCTCCATCTTCACAGCCTCTTTGCCCCTTTCTTCCTCCAACCTGACACCTTTGGCTTCCCCTTATCTGCCTCCCTGGATTGCCCATGCACACCATTGACTTCTAGAACAGCACCTCGCATGCAGAATCAAATCTTGTGCTGTGCACAAACTGGGTGTACTGAAATCAGCAGAAACTGGCCAAATCGGTATGCTCCTCGCTCCATAACTGCAGTGTCTTACAATAATTTCATTAAAAAGAAAACCTCCCATGTATCAATATTTTGCGTTCGGATAGCCCCTTTCACTGAGGACCTCAAAGCACTTTATACAGCCTTAGAATGGCTTGGCAAGCAAAGTGCTATTCTTGTTTTACAGATGAGGAAACTGAAGCACCACAAGACAAAAATCAGAAGGTGTGTCAGGGGCTTTTAATTACACCCACAAATAATTGTCTGTGCAGTCAATTGCATTTAGATTTATTGAGCTATCTGAGTTATGTGTGGGTACAAAACTGCCCTCTGGCTTTAAAAATCTCCCCCTTAGTGATTTGTCCTAAGTCACCCAGTGAGTCAATGGCACAGCTGGAAATGGAAGCCACAAGTCCTGACTCTCCAACCTACACAATCCAGTGAACTATCCCTACAAAGTGAAATATCACACTTTGCAGAAACAGTAAAATACACCCTGGTTCTGCCATTATTAACAATAATAATCCCATAATGTATAAAAGGAGAGCCAGTTACATTTTTGCATGACACATACAAGAGTTTACATTTTCCTTTGGTTAGCAGTGTGGTGATCTGTTGGATTGTATTACACTCACTTGCACAAACTCAAGAGCAAAGGCAAACATGGGTTCCCTTGTTGCTTATGATATGAAATATCCCTTTTACTGCTTTTCATAACAACAGTGCAAGCTCCCTCTGTGCCACTCCAGCAGTTTAAAAGGAGGGGAGATTTTCTGTGATTCCCCCAGTTGGGGATTTCCCTAGTGGGAGAAACCTACACAGTGCTGGTATAGCTAGTGCATATACTTCTCTCCCGGCAATCACTAGTCCAGAGGGCATGCCAAGGTGGGAAAGAGGACCAGCCAGAGTGTGATAGGCACTGACTGTCTACAGAAAGCTGCCAAACCATTGGGAACTTTTTTCATCTTGTGCAAGTTAGAGCAGCCCCTAGGAATTAGGGAGCTGTAATTGACTCCCTTGCAAACCACTCCATTCCACTGTGCCCAATACAATGCAAAATCTGTCCCTGAGTATTTTAAGAATGCCAGCAACCAGGAGGCAGAGTCTTGAAATGTACTGGATACGTTTAAAACATTGAAAGTGCATCCATTAGACAAATCTTCAGGCAAAGCCTTTAGGTTTACTGTATGTTTGTCAGGCTTAACACCTGGCTTTCTATTCCATTGTGAAGTGACTTCCAACTGTCTTATTTATATTTTAAAATCTCTACACCCAAATTAGGAAGGGGGAGAAAAAATATTTAGTTCCAGATCCCTGCCAAGATTGGGATGCTCTATACAATTTCTCAAATAACACGCACCCTTCAATGAACTCCAAAATCCCATTATTCATGACACTGCCCAGATTGTTGCCAAGTGAATGGGAGCAGATGTTTAAAGGGGGAGGATCTTTTATAATGATTAATGCACTCTAATTACATCATTGTTCAAGGATTTCATTAGCCATTGCCTGATTGATGATTTTTCTATTGTTTTTCCTCTGCACGCTTTTGTAATACCAAAGTCATATCCCACTTCCCAGTATATGCTCTTTTTCACTTTTTTTCAAATGTTTCAACTCCTATTTTTCTTAAAGTTGTATATTTTGGCATATGCAAAAGGTAACTGCATGTAAAATGTGTGTGTGTGTGTGCTAGTTTACACTTTTGAGTACTATTACCTCTCTCACACAGTTTCCAGTTTGTGCACAAGCGTATCTCGCTACAACAACATCTACATTTTGAAAATTTTACGCCAACAATCTAAAACAAATCTTCAGTAAAACAGGGGGAGCCTGGATGAACTTGGGCTCAGCAAAATGACATCTGAGAGTGCAATCTATGCAATGAAGGGTTTTATTTATTTATTTAATACTTCAGACAACAGTTTCTGGATTGAGTAAGATACGGGAGAATCAGCAGTAATGGTTGCTGAATCTGTGCTTTGATTAAAACCAGCAATAGTAGCATGTTGGGCCGAGAGACATCTGGAAGAGCTTTTGGTTTTTATCTTTAAAAAAAAAGAACCATGTGTGAATTTGGTGCTCAGCTTTTCCATTAGAATCCCCTTCTCAAAAAGCAATATTTTGCCCTGAAAGTCAGCCCACAGTATCTCAGCCAAGAAGCAGAAACTTTTCTTTTACTAACATTTAGAAAAAAAAAATATTTTCGGTCATTTTGAAGTTAGAGAAGCCAAAGTAAACATTTTAAGGTTTCAGATTCTTTGCTGAGGTGCCAGGGTAACTTACAAATCACATTTTCTTTTACAGTGATGTTTTAAGGCTGCAAATCCAGGCCCCAATTGAAGGCATTCAAAAACGTGTTTAAGATTAAGTAAGTGAGTAATCCTATCTCTATTCAGCAAAGCACTTAAACCCATGCTTAAGTGCTTTGCTGAATTGGGCCCACAGCGTGCAGACCAAGCCAGACAAGCACTCTACTACTATAGTAGTGAGGATCGGATAGATAGTATTCTGAAAAGGTGAAACCAAAACCCAGCCTAGATATTGCAGGTCAGATCCAATTGCACCACAGCTCTACTCAGCACTGCTGAAAAGGAGGTGTGTGGAGGAGAGTTGTGGCTCTTTTGCGCATCTTGGATCCCTAGGATTTGTTTGACCCTGGGATAACTTAGAGCGGCCCTCAAGATGCTTTAAAAGTTTCACTGATTTTCACACCTGCAACACCACTAAGGGCATGGCTACACTGGAAACTTCAAAGCGCTGTCGTGGGAACACTCCCTTGGCAGTGCTTTGAAATGCTAGTGTGGTCGCGCGTGAGCGCTGGGAGAGAGCTCTCCCAGAGCTCCTTATAATCCACCTTCACACAGGGATTAGCTCCAAGTGCTGGGAGCGCTGCTCCCAACGCTCACAGCCTGTCCACACTAGCACTTTAAAGCACTGAGACTTGTTGCGCTCAGAGGAGTGATTTTTCACACCCCTGAGCCAGCAAGTTAGAGCGCTATAACATATAAATGTAGACAAGCCCCGTGTGAGGTTGGAGATGAGGAGAGCTAGCTAGGCATTCCTGTCCCTCCCAGGAGAACACTTGGCTGCCTGTGCAAAGGAGCTGGAAAAGGGGACAGGATCTGGCTGTGTGTCTGAGTACTTCACTTGCCTCTGAAATGCAGCTCTTTCAGAAGAAAGAATACGGCAGCGATTTGGGGCCAGCAGCTCAAAACAATCCAAGTTTAAAAGCATGTTTGCAGTTACAAGGATTTTATTTTTGACAAGACAAACAGGATTTTGGATCCACCAAAAGCAAGTGGGAGGGCAGTAGGGGGCCACGTTTTCACTGGGATGTTAGCATTAACCAGGACAATAGGCTAAGAGCAGTGGCCCACTTGCCAGGGATGAGCAGCGCACAACATAAAGGGGTAAAGAAGGGCTTTCAGCTGGTTGGCTTTACTACAGATGCTTCTGTAGCAGAGGGGCTTTAGGAGATCTGAGTCAGGAGAGGCTCTTAGACCAGCTCAGGAAGGACATTCCATGGACAGCATGGAAGAAAATGCTGGGATGATTGTGGGGGAAGCCGGGTATCGAAGGTGCTGTCAGTGGATGAGTGGATGAGGTGGGGACAAGAGAGAAGGGAAGGGAGGAAGAAAGGTGGATCATTCGTTCTTTGAAAATGTCAGCAAGATCCTACAGAGAGAGGGAGGAGGACACTGAAGCAGGGAAGTTTTTAGGAGTTGACGGTTGCGGAATAAGCTATGTGAATGGTGGGGAAAGGCCTGCCAAGAGATGGCAACAACCCTGTGTGGGGATCCCCTCAAGAAGTCTTAATTTTCTGTGGCTAGAAGCCAAATAAAAGCTGAAACCACCAGATTTGCCTATGTGCATGTGCCAGTACAGAGCCCTGGGCAGGATCGCCTAATCCTTTTCTTTGGCTTAGCTTGGGAGGGGAGGAATAGACACAGAAGGAACATTTTTGTCTTTCTGCCCTGATTTTGTCTGGTTTTACTAACCTAGCTGATGAGTTTCACCTTTCCTCTCCTCCCAGACAGGGAAGGGTGACTTAGCAGACAGTTCCTAGCTTAGGACTACAGACTCACAGGACTTTTCATTATAACAACCTAGAGAGCTTGATCTTCCGTCTTTCTGACTTCAGAGGCAAACATATTCTTGCTTGAAATGCCCTGGAAAGAGTCCCTCTGATTCCCAGACCAGAAGTTTGCAGCAGCTGAAGTAGAGGCAGTCCCCTCCAAAATACACCCACACAGGTTTTTTACAAGACTCAGCATGTATCATCACAGAACAATGGGGAAAACTTGTTAGTAATTATTATATATATTGAAATGAGCATGGTGTGCTGTATGCTATACAGAAGAATATGGACCTGCAGCCAGGCCAAATGCTGTAATGATGCTGGATGCTTTAAAAACATCTAAAAAGTGACATGCAAAAAAGAAGAAAAATGGATCTCTGCTTCTTTATGATATAGAAGAAGGCCTGAAAAGATTTTGTCCTTAAGAAAGAAAAAGCCAGAGGTTCTATTTTCTTTTTCTTTCTTAAATAAAAGTCTCAGGTAAATTTTTCAAAAGAGCCTAAATGATTTAGGAGCCAAAGTTTTATTTGTAAAAGTGACTTAAGCATTAAGGCCCATATCTTCAAAGTTATTTAGGCACTGGAATTTCACTGATTTCAATGAGACAGGTTCCTAAATCACTTGTTAAAATGGGACTTATCACTTCTGAACATTTTACCTCATCTATACTGGGGGACTCTATGGTAGGTGGAGACCTAATGAAATTATAACGCCACAAAATATTAAAATCTGAAAAGTTGAAAGAGGAAGAATTTTTTCAGGCAGACTTTAAAACCTGAACAAGGCCTGCATTTGTTAATGTACATTTAACTCCAATGCCCAATTAACACTTGAGAGAAAACGACACCTTTGATAGAGATTCAACATCCTGCACCTTCATGTAGGTGGGAGAGTTCACTGTACACATCCTCTGAGGCCCTCCTCATGAATTCCTCCAGCAAAATCAGGAGAGCAAGGTGTGGCTATTGCTGATCATTTCCAAGATAAGAAAGAAAACAATAAAAAATAGCATTAAGTGCAAAAGAAGTATCAACCCTTTTCCAGGCATTTTTTCTGAATAGAACAGCAGTAAAAAAGGGGCTTCAGGCCCAGTTTTTGTTTCCTTTCAAGTTCCCATTTCTTACAGAATTTTAGTTAATTAATAAAAGGCTCCCAGGAATCTAGGTGTGGGCATCACTCACTGACTGCTACAGGCATCACCGTACAGCTCTCACATGGTTCTTTTAAATACTTTGCTTCCTTGGATGACGTTGCAGCTCAGACAGCTTTTCTGGCAGGAACTGCCTTCCTAAGAGCTTGTAAAATT
This sequence comes from Dermatemys mawii, assembly GCA_007922305.1. Lineage (NCBI taxonomy): Eukaryota > Metazoa > Chordata > Testudines > Dermatemydidae > Dermatemys > Dermatemys mawii. Next base: position 14,046,627 of record ML677360.1, on the reverse strand, counting down.
ATCAAACAGCTTGCAGCTTCTTTGCAGCTGTCAAATTTCAGCTCCTCTTCTCCACATCCTCCCACGCCAAACAAAAGTCACCAATACCCCCTAAGATATCAGCAATGGGAGGAATCCCAATTCCCCTCTGCCTGGACACATCAGAAAAGGGAGAATCTCCATGATCTCAAGCCCATCACCAGAGGGAATTCCGAGTATTGAAGATATTGGCATCTCAATTCCACACACACCAAGTGGAGGTGAGAAGTCCTCTTGTTGCATGTTCGCTTCTGAATCACTCTAATTGCTCTCTCTGTAATAGACTCTCTGCTCCTTCTCTATCAGGCACTCAGCGCTACTGTAGGTGAAAGCATCTCTCTCTCTCTCTCTCTCTCTCTCTCTCTCATCTGTATGAATCAGAGGATCCAGTGATGGAAAAAGACCGATTACTTCACCAAGTCCATCCCCCAATACAGCAGATAAATCTATACACTAAAGACCTGAACAAGCATAAAATTAAACCTGAGTTGGCATAAATGTTTCTTTTGCAAGACTGACATTAAGCCATGATGACGAGATATCATTTCAAGGTGAGCCTCAGGGCACTGCAGCTTGGGCTGCTTTTATTCCTGAGAGATAGCTATCTTCTACTGACATGATCAAACTTAATGCAGTGGCAGATTTTTCATCTGATAATTCCCTGCACCATTCCAAGTACTAAAAGCAGAGGTGCTCAGAGAAACTTCTGACTGTTCTGAAACACAGAACAGGTATGAACACAGATATGAAATTGCAGAACTACTAATTGTAGCATAAACTTATCGCTTAAATCATCCTCTGTACCAGAAGACTGGAGGGTAGGAAATGTGACACTGATTTTTTAAAAAGGCTCCAGAGGCAATCCTGGCAATTTACAGGCCAGTAAACTGAACTTCAGTACCAGACAAATTGGCTGAAACTATATAGTAAAGAACAGAATTATCAGACACACACAGACAAACAAGATATGTTGGGAAAGAGTCAGCACAACTTTTGTAAAGGGAAATCATTCCTCACCAATCTATTAGAATTCTCTGAGGGTGTCAACAAGCATGTGGACAAGGATTATCCAGACAATACCATGTACTTGGACTTTCAGAAAGCCTTTGACAAGGTCCTTGCCAAAGGCTCTTAAGCAAACTAAGCCATCATGGGACAAAAGGGAAGATCCTCTCATGGATCAGGAACAAAGGGTAGGAATAAATGGTCAGTTTTCACAAAGGAAAGAGATAAATAGCAGGTCCCACAAGGATCTGAACTGTGACCAGTGCTGTTCAACATACTCAACAATGATCTGGAAAAGAGGATTAACAGTGAGGTGGCAAAATGTGCAGACAATACAAAATTACTCAAGATAATTTAGTCCAAAACTGACTGTGAAGAGTTACAAAGGGATCTCACTAAACTGGGCGACTGGGCTACCAAAATGGTAGATGAAATTCAGTGTTGATATATGCAAAATAATGCACATTGGAAAAAATAATCCCAACCATACACACAAAATGATGGGATCCATATTAACCGTTACCATTCGAGAAAGAGATATTGGAGTCACTGTAGATAGTTCCCTGAAAATATCTCCTCAGTGTGCAGTGACAGTCAAAAAAAGGCTAATAGAATGTTATGAATGATTAGGCAAAGGATAGATGATAAAAAAGAAAATAGCATAATGACACTATTAAATCTATGGCATTGGCCATACCTTGAATACTGTGTGCAATTCTGGTCCTCATACCTAAAAAAAGATATATTGGTACTGTAAAAGGTACGGAGAAAGGCAACAGAAATGATCAGAGGAATAGAACTGCTTTCAGATGTGGGGAGATTAAAAAGTCTGGGATTATTCATCTTGGAAAAGATGACTAAGGGGGGTACTATAAGATCTATAAAATCATGAATGGTGTGGAAAAAGTGAATAAGGAAGTGTTATTTACTCCTTCATATAACACAAGAACTAGGAGTCACCAGGTTTACAATAAACAAAAGGAGATACTTCTCCGTGGAATGCACGATTAACCCGTGAAACTCATTGCCAGAAGATGTGAAGGCCAAAAGTATACATGGGTTCAAAAACGAATTAGATAAATTCATGGAGGATAGGTTCATTAATGGCTATTAGTCAAGATAGGGATGCAACTCCATGCCCTGGGTGTCCCATAACCTCTGACTGCCAGAAGCTGGGACTGTATCACAAGGGATGGATCACTTGATAATTGCCCTGCACTATTCATTCCCTTTGAAGCATCTGGCATTGACCACTGCCAGAAGACAGCGTACTTGGGTAGATGGAGCACTGGTCTGATCCAGTATGGCCGTTCTTATGTTCTCTCTCTTCCACAGCATAAAGCCAGGGCCTTGAGTAACTCTGTTGTGGGAGGCAAATCAATTTAACATTATATTTTGTAGCATAAAACACCAATAATGGCTCATGGGGTACCAAGGACTGAGTCACCTTGTTAACCCACCCCCCCAGGGAAAGGGAGTCTTTTTTATAGTAGCTGGGTGTCAGATCTCTGGCACCACTTGTCTTTCAGCCACACAAGCATTCTTCTCCGGGCTATGCCAGGCCTAGTTTCACCTTACAGGTTAACGATAGGTGCACCGCAAGCCCCCCTCACCCCAGAATCATTCTCCTGTGATTTCCAGCCCTTGACACTGGACACTGACAGAAATTCCAGATCCCCTGCACACAAAGGGGCAGTTTATCCTAGTTTACCAGTTTTACCTTAAACCACTGCTCCTGTAAACCACAGCAAACTTGTGAGCACTTATAATAAAACAAAATAAGGTTTATTAAAGGAAGAATACAGATTTAATTAGAAATAAGATAGTGTGGTAGAAACAAGCCATTACAATACAAAACAAAGCAAAACATCAGTGGCAAACCTTGGTCTATATCTTTTCTATCTAATAAAGTAGATTCTCCCCTGAGAGTTCAGCTAGTTGCAGTGCTGGCTTATTTCCTAATAGCCAGGATCCAAAAGTTCATGGGCATTCCCTCCTTTACAGGTTTCCTCAGTGAATGGATCCAGAGTGCCTTTCCCTACACTCTGGTATACTGAAATCAATTTTTGTTTCTATTCACAGCCAGTGCAAAGCTCTGTCTGGTGTAATGTTCCTCTCAGAAGTTTTGATTGTTTGGTGGTGCCTCTGATGGTTTTCCACTAATAGTTCTGGGAGGGAACAAGGCTGCTCAGTTGAGCCTTGTATTATCTCGCCAGCTGATAAGGGAGGAGTGACAACTCCCTCTTGCTTGGATGAGTCACCCTGGAGGCACATTACCTGTTGGTGACTGATTTCTACTCAGAGTCCACAGAGCATACTTTCAGTAACAATACTTTGTTCCTTAAATATTACCTGTACATAAATCTTGCAATGAAAAATTTTAAGCCCCGTGCAATGTAATTAGCCTGACCTAAACCCCACGGTAGACACAGCTTGGGTGACCGAAAAATTATTCCATCGACCTAGCTACTGCCTCTCAGAGAGATGGCCTTACTACAGGGATGGAAGACCCCTTCTGTTGCTGCAGTGTCTATGGTACAAAGGAGCAGCTGCTTCCCTTTCTCTTCCTGTGTCTTCTTTCCTCCACAACAGAGGAAGGCTAGAGACAGCTTCCTCTGAGGTCAGTTGATCCTGTTTTTAAATCAGTTGGGGGCGGGGAGGAGTGTACCTGAGAGTAATACAGAGTTCTCCTACCACACATCCAAGATTAGGTGTACTGCTTCTGCCCCATTCTGAACTCCTAACATCCACAGCCTGCAGGACATCATACACCCAGGACACTGACAGGCCAGCACAATGACTTCTGCCAATACAAGTACAATGACGATGCCAATGGCAGGGTTTGTTAATAGCTTTCCTATTAAGCAATTAAGTCAAGTACCCAGACAAAGTACATTCACTTGCACAAAAAAACTCCCCCCAAACAAAAAAAAAAACAAAACAAAAAAACCCAGTACAACTGTCCAATGTTTTTGAATATTAACATTTGATAAGCATGTCTGAGCTGTTAAATATGCATACGCAGAGATTCCACTCAATTTAATAAAATCACAAAAAATAATAGAGGTGTCATAACAATGCTCCCTCTGTAATATGGTGATACTGTGCTAAATAGAAAGAATGACTCTATTCCTGTATAATGTCTCTTTAAACAAAAGCTAACTATTGTAATGATTGTTTTGTTTCTGATATTTACATGGCAAGAATTTACAAACTTGTTAGAACTTCCTACATAAATAAATGGTTTTTAAAAAATCAAGTATCCTACGGACTAAATCAAGAAAAGAATCCACATGAAAGTCTGTCAGTGCCCTCTGAATTCACCCCAGTGGGCCCAGATATTGGAAAGCATCCAGTACAACAGGAAACAGCTCCCAGTGCTCTCGGACACTTTCAACACCCAAGTATTCAAAGAACGGAGTGCAGGTTTGCATTTTTGTAACTGGCCTAATGTTCATGCGTGGCCTTATTTTAATACTGGTTTAAATATTTATTTGTATTCAAACTCTTCAGGGCAGGGGACCATCTTTTATTTTGTCATATACTTTACTGAGCACATTACTTTAATATTTATAATAATAATACTTCTGAAATTTCACAGTCAGAAGGAACATTTCACATTTCAATGGAAACAGAATGATAAACTGACAGCCTATGATTTAATATTCCACGGCATTACTAACACTTTCTATAGACAAACTCATATTTTACAGTATTGCCAAATCATGCAATTTTATCACCAGTCTTGTGATATTTGGTATTTTTGTTAAAGCCCCTGTTACTGGAATAATGTGACTGTGAGAATCTCATCTTTCATTTTAATAAACTGTACTTTCCTAGCCCTCATGTTAGTGGAGAAAAGCATCAGAACAAACTTTAACAGCTTAAAAGCCAGAAGATAAATAAAAAGAATCAAAACTTTTTTAAAGTCTAGTCATTTATAAGCCAATCTCATGATTTTTGAATGGTTGGGGTTGGAAAAACTGATTGTATATGTTGTCCCACCATATTTCCCGAAGCATTGGCTTGCTTGCCTTAGTCACCTCTTATGATTCCAGACCATTTCCCTATGTTTATGTACATCCTGTTTCTTCTTGCCTCAGACCTGTAGGTTAAACAAGATGGACAGTTTTTGTGTAAATAAAACACTCATCTTTCTTTCAGCAAAGCTACCTGGCACCCCTTTTTTCTATACACCCTTCCTAAGCCTCTCAGTCCCTACACCTGCCTTGTGGTCAGACAGAGGAAAATGAGGGTGGCCATTTATCAACAGAGGCCATAACTGGGCGATGGTCCTCTCTGTACACTTCCTGCAATTAACGTGTGAAAGAGATTGGAGGAAGATAGACTAGAGGATGCATCAGTACTTTCTGGTTGATTAGTCCAAGGTATGCTTGGGACTAAACATCCCAAGAAAATGTAGTGTATATAAAACAAATAAGCCAACCCAGCCAACTGTGAATGTTTGTTACAAAGTACAGGAAAAACCCTTTAGGAGACACAGTCTGAGGTTTGAAAGGTAACATGGAAGTAAGAGCAGAGCTGATCCTAGGGTTTTGTTCTCCCACTGAGTGCCGTGAAGTACCACTTGAAAGAGACTGGACTTGAAATGAAAGAAACAAAAAAGTGTGGTTTGAAAGAAAAAAGAAAAATAAGTGTTGCTTTTAAAATGTTGTGAAATGTTGTACTGCAGTATGTAACACTAACACCTGCAGGGATACACAGGGAGGTGGATGCTTGGAGTCCTTCAAAACAAGGAAAACATTCTCCTCAAACACTCACACAGAAGCTCTGTCTTTAAATATCCTGTCCTCCATACGTGCACCAAAGCGCTGCATCCAACCTCAAGAATTCAAAATCATGAGATTTAAAATAAAAAATAAATAAATTTTGGATTATTTTCCCTCTGGATTTTTAGTCCTTAAGGTTCATGTTATCTTGTTTCTCTACATAGTTATTTACAATAAAACACCTCAAATCTCACAAAATAGCATGAATCAGGAGTTAGTGTATTAAGAAAAACACGGGTGCCATGAGATTTGCAAAATACCCTGAGAAGTCGTAACACTGACACATGCAGCAAAGCACTCCATCTCATACTGTGTCAATCTGCGGAGGATTCCATCCCATAAATCATCTGTTACTCTTATATCATTATTATTTTATCTAATGCTTAATGATAATTAGAAGGTCAATAATACTTTGAGAAGCAAATCCACCTACTAGATCTTCATAGTTTAAGTGGTCATAGACTTTACTGGGACGCAAAATTCAAAGTAGAACAAAACCCCCATCCCATGAAGAGTTTCTGCTCATTTAGAAAGGTCAGGTCTGTTTCACTTGTGGGAGTGGACAGTAGAAAGGAGCAGCTATGGCAACAATGCATTCCTGTATTCTGAATACGCTGGCTCCCTCCAACAAAGTGTTTGTGAAGCCCCACTGCAGTCAGTAGGGCTACACATGTGCTTAAAGCTAAGCACATGTGCAAGTCTTGGTCTACACTAGCAGGGGGGTCAACCTAAGATACACAATTTCAGCTACGCGAATAACGTAGCTGAAGTCGGCGCATCTTAGGTCGATTTACCTGGAGTCCTTACAGAGGCAGCAGGCTCCCCCATCAACTCTGCTTGCGCCTCTTGCAGAGATGGAATTCCGGAGTCGACAGGGAGCGCCTTTGGGGATTGATTTATTGTGTCTAAATGAGACGCGATAAATCGATCCCTGATAGATTGATCACTACCCACCAATACGGCGGGTAGTAAAGACATACCCTAAGACAAGTGTTTGCAGCCCGGTGCATTTACCCCTCTGATTAAAATGTATCTTTTAAAGTTTCACAGAGTTAAGCACCCGCACTAGAAGAGAGAAATTAAGACATTTAGGGAAGTGAGGCCCTGTCTATACATGTAATTAGCCCCAATTCTGCCAAAAACCAGTGCAGCTTCACCACAGCAATCCCTAAGTCTAGACAATTTAAACTGTGATTTCAAGGGTATACCTCCATTTCAAACACAAGTGAACTCAGCCAGTGCAAATCACAACTTTCCTTGTCTATGATTGGGGGTTTGTTTGCACCAGCACAGAGATACCAGCGTCTGAGTCTCAAATACAGCTAGCGGAGCCTGAGATTATGCAAATCCCATCTGCAAATATGCTAAAATAGAAAGTTTATAGAGACAGAAAGGCATAGAAAAGCTGTTCGAGATGGCAGACTGTGCAGTGGAGAACACTCTTGCAGAAACAATATAGAGCCTGTGTGAAGGTACAGAAACAAAGCTGGCACTAGACAAGCAGAGGGAATAGAGAACCGACGAGAGAGCCAAAGGTCCCTAGGGTTGGCTGCAGAAAATCCACAGAGGAAGAGTAAATAGATGGAGCAGCCTTTTAATTTTTGGGAATTTAAGCACATTATTTGTGCAGAGAGAACCTGTTTCCAGCTATGTGTTCCTTCCAGGGGATCTGAGTTTTCGTTTGCGAACAGAACAATAGTAGTGCAACTTCAGTTTTCCTTTGGCTACTTTGGCAATCAAGGGTAGGAGGAGCGGGGCAGGGCTGGATGGTTTCTGAGCACCAAGAGGAATGAAGAATGTGAAATTTGGGCCATTAGTTGGAACAAATGCCAAAGCGAAACATTTTCCAGGAAGTTTGGTGTCAGAATGTTTTACCTTGGGAAGGAGAGGCCCACTGCAGGGAGTGCTGGGGGCCACCTTTCTTCTGAGATAGATGGCTTAGGTTTGTTGTGGGTTTGAATGTGCATGGTTACCCATAAACATTCATGCCAGCCAGCTCCAAAGGGACTCAACTCTTGATTCACATGGTCATGATGCATCATTTATGCAGATTTCCCATGGTAGCACTGAAAAAAGAAAGCAGCAGAACACACTTGCTCAAAATAGAGAGCACCTCTGTTCATCAACCCACCAAAAAGCACGTATGTGAGAAAGGGAGGTGTTCCCAACTAAACATAAGACAGGTTTATTCCTATTCAAGAGAAAGTATATAGTAATCCAACGGGGGAAGCAGTGTTGTAGTCCAGTGGTTCAAGCACTAGCCTGGGATGTAGAAAAACTGGGTTCTCTTCCCTATTATGCCGCTGATTAGCCACGTGGTAGAGTACCAGTTTGTCCCCTCTATTATCCTTTTTTCTGTGTGTGTCTTGTTTATTTGGATTGTAGATCCCTTGGACAAGCACCATCTCTTACACAGGATGTCACAAGCAGCCACCAATCTCAGCTGGGGCCTCTTGTTACTGCTCTAGTACAAATAAAAATAAAGAAAAAGAGCCACATTCTCCCAAAGGCTGCAGTGTATCTTTACCATAATCCAAGGCAGGTTCATTTGTATTCTTGCAATCTACCCTGATTCTATAGAACTATTTACCATGCTGTTTAATAAACACAAGTATCTGCTGCAGCAATATTGGGGAAGGTGTCAGTCCAATACAGAGCAGCTGCTTAAGAAGCACACTCAGTAATTATTGCAAAAAACGTGTGCTTTCAAGCGAGCATTCTGTTGAGTGCTTCTCAGGAACAGTGCTCTACAACTTTTTTCCATTCACACAAAACAGCTTGAGGGAGTTGGGCAATTTTGTGGCTAAAGTGAATAAGTAGGTTCAAGATAAGTAGGTTCTGACACAGACTCTCTGTGTGACCCTGGCTAAGTCACATCACCTTTCTGTACCTCAGTTTCCTCTTCCATAAAATGGAGGGAATATCTCCCTGAATTACAGGGATGCTGTAAAGGTTACTTGTTTGTAAAGCACTTGGATGATTCTTGGATGAAAGGTGCTACAGAAATGCAAACATCAATTTGTTTTGAATAATCCTTGATGTAGTGCCTGTCAAATTGCCTTAAGAGTGGCAGATTTTACAAAATACAAGTTATAGAAAACTCTGGTATAAATATATTGAATGTTAAATAAATGTGACGTGTTAAAGAAAGGCAGTGACATACCAAGCAGTAGCACAGATAGGCTGCTGCCAGCATTTTAACCACCATGGCTGAGATTTTCAAAGAAGTCAAAGGGAATTTCATTCGGAGCTGAGGGAAAAACTCCCTGCGTATTCTTTGAAAATCTCAGCCCATTTGTCTAGATGTGCTTTAAGACATCTGTGGCTGGTCTGTGCTCCCACCATTGCTCTCACTGATGGAGCAGACCTGCTAGGGGTAGTAATGGTGGAGTATTCTAGGGGAAAATGCTAGGTAGATAATCTTTCCAGGTACAGTTACTGCTCTTGGTGCTTACTGGGATAAATCAGGAATGCTGGCGGTTTGGCAAGTTCAGTGGCGGATTAGCTACTGGACCAACAGGGCCCACGCCCCGGGGCCCCAGCCAATTGGGATGGCTCAGAAAAATGAGTGCCTCCATACCCCGACCCAGTCCACCCACCCACTTCTTCTGCTGGGGAGCAGGCTTGCCCCGTTCTGCCCACCCATTGCTGCTGCTGGACACTGGGATAAGGGCATGGGGGCTTGCCCTGCTCCACCCACCCACCCAGCACTCCTGCTGGGGCGCAGGGGAAACCCCTGTGTCCCAACCCCAGTCCCCAGCAGGAGCACCTAGTGGTGGGACAGGGCAAGCCCCCCACCCCCACCCAAACCCGATTTCCCCAGCAGGAGTGCAGAGGCGGCGGAGGTGAAGGGATTGCAGGCGGAAGGGATGAAGAGGGGCCCCCACTTGTTCTGGCCCAAAGCCCAACAAAACAATAATCCACCCTGGACACGTCTCTTCTTAGTTGTACTGGAAAAGTTTTTATAACTTATGGAAGTCATTGTGGGTTTCATCATTAACCTGAGTGTGGCTTTATCAGAAATCTGTCCAAAGCCCTGAGTAAAACAATTTATTATAAAATGTAAGTAAAAAAAACAGGACATTCCAGAGTCTAGATGGTCCAAGGTAACAAGGTGTCACAACTTAGTTTCTGCTTACAGCTCTGTCACTGGCTGATTGTTTAGCCTTGGGAAACTCACCCAACCTCTATGCCTACATTAATACTTCTGTAAAATGGGGAAAACACAGTATCTCTAAAATTGGCTCCTCAGTGCAAGTCGTCTTATTCATTTTATGAAATGTTTTGGTCAAAAAGATATATATCACTGGATTTGTTCTGCAAGAATATCTTAAACTATCTGACTTGCTTTTTGGCAGTTTTCAGAGTCAGCAGCTACCCAACCCAACTACTGAGGCAGGATAGGGCTGTGCTTTTAAGGGCAGGCCTGATCCAGCACATCTCTGCTCCAAATTCTGGCCCTTTAAAAGCACTGGCATTCTGGGATCTGTAGTCCCCCAAAGGCTAAGGTGATTGTAGGCTGCCGCAAGGCATGTTGGGAAAAAGCTGTAGGAAATATAAGCAGCACCTGACCCTTTCCAGAGGTAGAAGTTAGCAGGGAAGTCCTAGCCCCAGTCCAGAAAGTGGTGGAAGAAAGAAGGGACCTTGAAAAGGCATGTGAAGAGACAGCCTATAGAAAGATCTTGGGAGGTGTGAAGGAAAAGACCTAGGGAAATAGTGTTGCTGTGGCCTGGAGGCCTGATGATCCCTTGTTTAGGGGCCCCAAGGCAAGAGCTTCTGGAGAGTGGCCCGGTTAATGAGCCGGTGTTTTGAATCAGTGTTTTGGTTGGAACTTCCCCACTGGCTCAGTGGCATGTGCCCCTACTGCTACCAGGTCCTTTACTGGGATCCAGTGGAGAGGGAGCCTGGACCACCCCACCAGAGCTGCCACCCCCTACTCCTTGTGTGTGGCAACCTCCTTCCTGACTGACTTCGGCTGCTAGGGCTCACTGCCCTGTCTTCCTGGGATGAATGTACAGATTGTGGCTACTAGGACTTACTGTCCCACTAAGAGGACTAACCTATTGACTTTGCCTATTGGGCTGAACTGCCCAGCTATTAGGGGTGAATATATAGACTCTAGCCATTACGCCTCACCGCCCTGCTGAGATGAGCAAATATATGGACTTTGGTGACTAGGCCTTACAGCCCTGCCAACTGGGGCAAATCTACTGACGTTGGCCAGTGGGCCCCACTGCTTTGCAAACAGGGCGGATTTAGTGACTTTGGCCACTAGGCCTCACGACCCTGCTAAGAAGGGTGAATCTATAGATTGACTGCTAGACCTTACTGTCTCACTAAGAGGGGCAACCTATTGACTTTGGCCATGGGGCTGTACTGCCCAGCTCTTAGGCATGAGTACATTTACTCCAGCCATTAGGCCTCACTGCCCTCCTGAGAAGGGTGAACCCATGGACTTCGGCCACTAAGCCTTACTGCTCTGTCTCGCATGGGCAATTGTACCTACTAGGCCATGCTACCCTGCAAAGAGGGGCGAATCTATTGATGCTGGCCATCGGGCTACCTTGCACTGTCTCACTGGGGCTAACTTACTGACTATAGCTGCCGGGCCTTACTGCCCTGCTGATGGGACCAATTTATTGATTCTGGCCATTGGACCACAGTCCCCTGCGAAGAAGGGCAAGTATATTGACTGAGATTTAGGAGTGTGACGGGGTGCACTTGCCCCACTCTGGACAGGGTCATCCCCAGCCCTGTCACAAGAGGACTTTAGTTTGGTGAGAGGGCCGAGTCGTCCCACCAACCTGGGGAAGACCATCTTGAAGGGCAACCTGAAGCAGTGGATTCGTCTCTGTGCCAGAGGGGTAAGATGTACCATTACACTTACTAATACTCTACCTTGGCTAAGGAAACCCCTAATGCTAGTCTTACAGTCTCTGGTGTAGGTGATGTCCTGTACATCCAAGGGGAATGCCAGACATGGTAGTGCCTTTAAAACTGAGTTGCATTCAGGGACAGCAAGTACAATCTACTGTATTTTAATGGTGTGTCTGAAGACCCTGTTTTGTGCTGTTTTGACTCGGCATAGGAGTCTGGAATTTATGCATCTTAACCATCCCTCAGTTCTTCATGTGAAGAAATTGTGACAGTCCATTTATATAGTATGGAATAGCAAGGAGTATAAACCTCTAGCTCCCAAAAGTTGGTTCTGCTAATTGCTCATTTTTCTGATTTATTTTTTCCTCTGTGGTTTCCTAGCTGTGGTCTTTGTTAAAGCATCACTAAATCAGAACTTGTGGTTCAAGTGCATTGAGTAATTGCTGATTAAGCATGTTCATGAGAGCAGTATAAGAGAAAGCCCTTCTCATAATTTGAGGATACTATGGCAGGCAAGGCGATTCTCCTGGAGGCTGTTCGTCTTTTGTTTGGAAGGATTCTTTCCTCCCACTTCTGCAACACTAAAGAAGCCCATTCCACTGGGAGTCGAGAAACCTGGACCCCTGTCCTGGTTCTGCAGATGACTTACTATGTAACCTTGGTCAAGTCATTTAGCCTCTCTGTGCCTCCATTTCCCTGCATGCAAAATGGACATAATCTTCCACCCATCTTTGTAAATGTTTTGGATGAAACTACTGTTTTAGTGCTAAGGATTACTGTAATATGAGTCCACAAAAATGTAGACTGTTCTGTGGTGAATCATGGATTTAGTGCTTAGAAAATCTGCTACCATGTCCATTCAAACTAGAAACTATTCTCTCCCTGCTTTAAACATCCTTAGTCATGACCCTGGTGGACAGAGCTTTGTATGCTATTTCATAGAATTGGCCATCAAGATGAATTCGGATACAGTCCGAATTCATCTTGACCCAGCAGTTCCCTCAGAGTGCAAGTCCTGGGGCTAAAATTAATCTGTCCCTGAGTGAGAAATTTGTTTTCACTGTTTTGATTTAAACTATTTGATCTTCACTAAGACCCATGAATCAAACTCTCAATATATCTAATTCGGAGAACAAAATGTAACTCTTACAATAAGTGAGCAAGGACTCATTCATCTCCTAGTGTTTCTTGAAATTCAATTAGATGATTTCTCAGTATCTTTTGTATTGGCTTTGAGTCAGGGCAGCAGTTTGGTTCAGCAGAATCCTGTGGAGAAATGTTTAAACTTTTAATAGTTCCACATGATGAACCTCCAACATTTCAAATAAATAAGAATGGTTGTGGCAGAGAAGAGAGCATGTGGTCTTTGAGCTGGAGAATGCACCACCCTCTTTTCTTTATTTTTTTTAAAAAAAACCAACAAAAAAATCTTCCCTGTGGTCTTCATACCCTGGACCAGACAGAACACTATTTGGTTACCAGAAATCATGGAAGGGACATGTTATCTAGACTAGGTTACAGCAGAGAAGTCTAAGGTGGAACAACTCCGGGGTACTATCCCCTGCTCTGCACCAACTCAGTGATCTTGTATAAGTCATTTAACTGCTTCTTTTTAATTTTCTTATGACCTAGCTCAGAATTGTTGTGATTAATTAGAACCAAAAATCGTTTGCCTGTATTGCACTTAATTTGCATACTTGAGTGGAATTATGTGCACACAAACAGTCTGAGCATTCAATACTGGCAACTGTGTATGCATATCAGGCTTGCAATTTCACAGGAAATTCACAATTGGGCTGCAGATTTGTCATGGCATTTTTATCAAATTTGTGGAGCAGTCATGGTAACTTTAGTAAAAGTTATCAGTTTAATGAGCGCTCCATGACTTTCGACTTAGCAAACACAAAATGCCCTGACAAAGACATTCAACTCTTCAAAGTCATAGTAGGCCATCATCCTGCTCCACTGCCCCCACCTCTTTGCCCTGCTAAGGGGGCAGCGACTACCCGCAGGAATCCTGCACCCCACACTGCAACTCTAATCCCAGCTCGATGAGAGGGGGAGACCCTTGGGCCGGGCAGGGTGGGCCTGGAAAGAAAGCCTGCCCCATTCTCTTCCCACAGTGACAGCTGCTCCCAAGGTTGACAGCAAGCATGTCCTGCACTGATCTCAGCATTGGCAGCGCCAAACCTGAGCTACCCTGCAACCCCCTGCACCAGGTTGCAATACCTGGAGTAGGGAGCCAGTGTCAGCCACATTGGACACAGGAGCTGCTGCTATGGGATGAGTGCGTGGTGGGGTTTACTCTCCAACCCTCTCTCCCACAGGGGCCTTCACTCCTCACACCCAGTCAGGTGACCTACCAAGAGCCTTCAGGAATGGAAGTCACAGTATCCATGATTCTCTTTTCATCACCAAGACAAACCTGTGGCCCTAATCATGAGCTTCCATCCTTTATTCTAATTCTTGATTTTAAATCAGAACTTCATTATTTAAGTGAATGTCTTGTCTAGAATAGGTAGCAGTGCAAAAATAAATATTTTAGTGCCAGTATTTTCAGTGGCAGAATTCTGGAGCATGAATGGGGTGGTCACCTGGCGTTACAACGGGATTGCCTCGGTCCGTATTGGGAGGTGGGAAAACAATGCATTATTTTTTCCTTTGTAAGTGAGCACGTGGCGTGTAAGCAGAGACAAGTGTGTGTGTGTGGGAGCTCTGTTAGATCAATAGCTCCCCCCATGCTGTGCCTCCTCTAGTGTCTTATTGGAAGCAGTTTGATTCACAGTGCATCTCTGATGGGCCTTGAACTGATCTCGCATCAGTTTTTGGAGCAGCAGCTGAACAAATTATTTCATTGGCTATGTCTACACTACAGAACTTACAGCGGCATAGCCATACCGATGGTCTATATGCTGACAGGAGAGGACTCTCCTGTTACATAGCACCATGCACATTGCCACTTACGTCAGTGTAACATATTGCTCAGGGGTATGGGTTTTTTTCCACATCCTTGGGTAATATAAGTTATACTGACATAAATGGTCTTAAGCTGGTGTTGATGAGAGCAGAATCAGGAAGCAGCGAGCTTTAAATTCATTCTCCATGTACTCAAGAAAGGTTTCACTGGACTGATCACTGATGGTAGTGTCGTCAACCAGCGAGTTCTTGGGGCACAGACTGCAGCAACACTACTGCCCCAACCACTGATAAATGCCAAAGCTCGGCAAGACTCAAAAAGGAGAGGATAAAACTAGAAAAAACAACAACAAATATTCCAGGCTAACTCAGTACACACACGAGCCTATTCCTCTTTGTAAAGTCAGTTCTGATAAAGAATGGTACTTCTGGAAGGTATTATTATTAAACAAAATCAAACAGGATCTGACTCACTACCAAAGATTGCAGGGATACAAACACCTGAACTGGTTCTTTTCTGTAAGAATTGCATTTTAGTAGTTTAATTAGCCTTCTTACTCCTTTTTCCACCTTTCCCCATGATGTACTGCAACTGACGCAAAAGTCCAACAATGCATCTTACAAACAGAACACAAAGCAGTAATCAAAATGATGCGTGAAGAGGCTACAGCTCTCAATTACAGTAACAGAGAAGGTGCTGGCAGTTTAGCCACTTAGCCTAAGGAGTTTTATCAGTAGTTGCTAGGTTTCTCTGACAAGAGTGTTGCCATAATACAGGTTACTAGTGAAGTCGGGAGCATAAGAAAACCATCCTTTTGGCAGCAGGTATTCACACACTTCTACACCAAAGTGAACCTACAGAAAGCCTCTAGTTGGCTGTTAGCCAACCAAACCTTTGTGGATAATCACAATTCACAGTGGACTGGGTTTACTCAAAGAAAAATACAGATTTATAGGGAACAAAGAGAATGGATGTGTCTGAATTAGTCTCTGTTTTCGGGGGTTCTTTACAAGGGAATTTTGTACTGCTGGTTGGTGCTGAACTAATGGAGACTGATGTCCTTTTTAAAAAAAAATATCATTTCTAGGACTGACAACAGTGCAAGTCTGCTCTCCAGTATGTCTTATTCCTGACCTAAATGGAGAAGGAGGGGGATTTATTTTCCATGCTCATTGCAGGGGACTGGGTTGATGTTTTTCGTGATGTGAACATCTGCTTGGAACAAGACTGATGCTGCCAGTTTGTTTCACACAGACAACCAGACTGGCATCTGATAACTTTCATTCACTACTAATCTGTTCTACATTTGCACCAGGACCTCCACAATGAAAGCTCTATATTCCATCCCAAATTCCCACATCACCTCATAAGGGCTCAAGTTTTGGGTGCCTGGTGAAGACCGGCACAAATCAGAAATGGGGGGCAGTGGTACAGAAGGTTTTCCACCCTGAATGTGGGCTACCACCAGAGTAGCAGAGCCTTGCAAGCATGTTCCAAAGCAGTTCCTAGGAAGTGAGGCTCATGCATGTGTCTGTCTGATCCTCAACACTAACTATGAAACCCTCACGTGCTGTTTTGTTTGTACTTGTTGCAGGAATAATCCTTGCAGGCAGCCACTGCTTAAAGGAATACAGAAGCACAATAAAGCCTCCTTTACAGCATGTGTTGGCACATACCTGCCGGGCATTTCCACGGGCAGGCAGAATTTGTTTGTTTTAAACAAACTGACAAATCAGCTAATATATTCATCCCAATGCCACCTTTTGGCTCTAATAACCTCACAAATCAAAACTGTCAGATCTAGTCATGTGCAAAATTTCAAATGACTACAAATGATTATTACCTTTAGAGCAGCAGTTCTTAACCAAGGGACTGGGGGCCTGGGAGCAGGTTTCAGGGGGTCCACCAAGCAGGGCTAGCATTAGATTCACTGGGGCCCAGGGCAGAAAGCCAAAGCCCCACTGTGCAAGGCTGAAGCTGGGGGCCCTTAGCCCCGCCACCTGGGGCTGAAGCCAAAGACTGAGCAACTTAGCTTTACAGGGCCCTGGGCAAATGCCCTGCTTGCTACACCCTGTCTTTTATATGCAGAAAAACACTTTTGTGGCACAGGTAGGCCATGGAGTTTTTATAGCATGTTTTGGGGGTCCCAGAAAGAAAGGTGGAGAACCCGTGCTTGAGAACCCAATGCAACTTAATCCCTGCAAGAGAATTAAACATTTGTGCTTTCTCTGTGCCTGTTCTTCTCATAAAACTAAGGAGTTACACAAGAGGGGAAGCAATGTAAACTAATTTCTATTTATATAGCACCTTTCAGCCAGGAACACCCCAAAGCATTCTACATACACTACAAACCTCTATATAGGGGTCACACTTGAACTCAGCAACTTCTGGAGCAGAAGTGTGCCCTCATTTTAACACCGCACACTTCTACATCTTCAGATCTAAGAACAACAGAGACAAAATTCAATGTCCAAATAAAACTCCACGGGGGAATCTAGATAGGCTGGCTGTCATTACCCTGAATTTGGAAAAGACAGTGGGATGACTCTTGTGGGTAAGCCCACAGTTCTTTCCACAATTGCCTCAAATTTAATTCTCATCCAAAAGTAGACATCTCTGTTATTCGCACTCAGCTGCATCTCTGCTCTTTAATACTTTAATGTAGTTTTGTGAACTTGAATATTCTGCAGCTGGTGATCTTGCCCAAGATGTTACAAATTTTTGAAGATTGAAGCACCAGCAGTGAACATACACTGTGTCCAGGTTGAGATCTGTAAACAAACAAAACTCAGACTGAGCCAAATAATAGTATCCCTCCTCCTAGTCTGTCGGCTTCAGAAATGGCTGATTGAGTCAAGCAGCAGAGAGCCTCTGCTGTTACTTTATGTTGTTGGTTTTTTTTCCAAAAAGATTGCAGTCAAGAAAAATACTGAGGCAATATGAAGGATAAGTTCTGGTTTCTTCTCTGCATTTCCCCTACACTCCTCCTGTGATGGATTCAGCATGACAGAGGCAGCATAGACTGTCTTTCATCCCACAAGTCATAAAATAATTACAGCAGAGTCCTGAAAATTAACAACTTGATAATGATGTAGGTGTCCAAACAGCACTGTTAGTACCTGTCTGATTTATGAAATGCCAGAGATGGCACAAACGAGTATTTTGGTGTGAGCTTTCCTCCAATCATTAGAAACAGTATGTTCTGGTCTCTGCATCATCGCGCGCTCTCATCACACGCACAGTCTCAATCCAGAGTTTGTCTTGGAATGTCTACCAGACTTGCTGGGTGATTTGCTTTTGCTGTCCTCTCAATATTTAAAGTGAGTGTGTAAAAATACTAGCATCTTGAAAGAAACCTTAAAATGCTGGGGAACATGGTTCCCGTCCCCACATCAACCTCCTGCAGTCATACCCCTAAAGCCCCATAGGTCCATTGTATTTTAATACTGACTCCAAAAACGGTCTCAAATGCCTTAACCTGTCATTTTTCAGACAAGTTATGCGCAAATTCCCTTAGCCACCTCACACAATTGTACAAGGTACCATAGATCCAAAGTGTAGCACTCAATGTAATCTTAGCCTTGGCTTCCTCTTGACTAGAAAATGCCAATGATGCTGGTTTGTTGGTCTTAGCTTTAAGAGTTAATGGCTCTGACCAAATATTTGATGAATTTACCTTCCTGTGAAATATCTCAGGCAGACTGCAGTTTCCTCATGTATTTATTCATTCAAATTTATGCAGCTCAGTTGTCTTTAATGGTGAAATTAATAACTCAAAATATGAGCTGTGTGCTTGGTCATGACTGGTCAAGAGTCACATGGTGTTATTTCTGTTCTCTGACTGAATAATCCTAACCCAATGAAGACAACACTGAAGCTTTGAACCTATAAATGAGGAGTGGGGATTAGGGAATTCTAGAAAACTTCTGAAACCTTTTCCTTTCTGGATCACACAGACCTTTTCCAGATCTTCAGTCCTATAAAACTAGGCTACTGTAAAATGTTTAGCCTGAGTGAAGTTTAAATTTAATCGTCTCTTGTCGCTTTCTCACAAGAGAATGTTGTTCCGGAAGGGTGTGCTCAGAGCCATGTCTGATGTGTTTAATAGCCTCTGTAATACGAGTTTGGGGGATTTTTAGAGTCTTATCCACTCGGTCTATAAAATGTACCACATTCTGTGTGAATACTGAAGTGTGCAATCTTAAGGAATGCTTTCCGGGAGCAGGTGTGTCAGACTAGTTTGTTTCATGTCTGGGGTGGGGGGGGAAACAGGAGCTACACAGCATGACCCGAGTGACTTATTCAAGTGATGTCATTTCAGGTGACAGCTCCCGGTGGTGGGTTGTTATCTGGGTGCTGGCTCAACAGCTAGATGCAAACAGGATCTCCCATAGTTTAGACAGTGTGCAAAGCATAATTCTGAAACTGTACAGCACCCTTTCCCAGGATGCCGACAACTAGTTTATCTGGTCAGATCTTTGAAATGAAACCAATTGTTCTAAATATCTTGATTTTCATAATCACCTTTCCTCCTCTGTTCCACTGTGTCTCGACCCCCTTTTTATATTTTTATTGGGATACTCCAAGGGACCCTACTAGGCAGGTTGCCAGGTGTCTGGTTTTCAAACGGAAAGTCGGGTTGAAAGAGAACCTGTCCAGTGTTTGGTCAGATGTCCTGACCAGACACCAAAAATCCAGTTACCACGGGGTGGGCGGGAAAAGGGAGGTTGGGGTAGGAACAGGTCATCCTCCTATGCCAGCCCCTGCTCAGCTAGGGCTGCCTCCTACCTGCATCTCATGGGCAGGCACACTCCTTGTCAGTGGCTGCAGCTCCCATCACAGACCCAGAGCAGAGGAAGCCCAGCTGGGGTGGAGGGAATGGAGGAAGGGAAGAGGAGAGGATTGAGAGACCAGGAAGGGGGAAGGGGAAAGGAGCAAGTTGAGGGGGGAGAAGCAAGAGTAAGGGGTGGAGCCTTGGGAGAAAGAGGCAGGAGGGGGAAGGTTCCAGTGCTCCTGCTGTTGTCTCCGGTTTTCAGGAATCGGAAAGTTGGCAACCCTGCTGACCTCACCTGTTCCTTCACATCTATTCTCGAAGCAGTCTCCTTCTCCAGCTCTCCCACAGCATCTTGGGCCTTATGTATTGCTCTGCAGCCTCTGTTCCAGATCATGACAGCTGCCTAGAAGCTCTCATGTCAAGTATTCTAGGACCATTTTCAAAGCTCAACTTCAGGTTTTTTTTCTATGTAAATAACAAAATGGTTATTCAATTGAGAAATAAGAGTATAAGGAGGAGAGACAGACAGACAGGATGGCTCAAAGGCCTGGGAAATTGCCTTTCATTTCTGCAGGCAGGTCTACACTACGGCAGGGATCGATGCTTTGAGATTAATCTATTGGGGGTCGATTTATCACGTCTAGTCTAGACACAATACATCAATCCCTAAGCGCTCTCCTGTCGACTCCTGTACTCCTCCACTGCGAGAGGCGCAGGTCAAGTCAACGGGGGAGCAGCAGCAGTTGACTCACTGCCGTGAAGACGCTGTGGTAAGTCCGTCTAGGTACGTCGACTTCAGCTACGCTATTCCCGTTGCTGAAGTTGCGTATCTTAAATCGATTCCCCCCCACACTCCAGTGTAGACTGCGGTTACATGTCTAACAGGTCTGTATTTGGAGAAAAATGATAATCCAAAACAACTGTACGCATTCTGTGTCATGTCAGCCTTGATTCCTGTTTGTGGGTTCAGAGGGCTCCAGCTTTATTCATGTGCAACTGCCTTGAATCAGTATGTATATGACATCTTAGTCTGGTATCCAGTAGAAAATGGAGAGTAGATTATGTGATAAAACAAGTATCCGAGACTGCTTGACAATATGACAAAATTACATGCTTCTTATCACGCACAGATGAATGATGTGTATTGTATTTATTGATATTTATTTAAACTAGCATACAAAAACCCATGTGAAGTGATGCACCAGTCAGGCAAGTGTGCAACTTGGTGATTTTCTCCCTACAGGGTGACACAATTTTTGCCATAAAAAATTGCATTTTGTTAATGGGTCTATTATCTTCATTTTGCACACACATCCTTACAAAGAGAACAAAGGAATTTGTAGAGGATGTTGCCACTACTGGGTTCCTCTATCAGTGAGCTATCTAGAATTACAGTGACAGTCCACAAATAGGATGCCTAAGAGAAATGTATCTGAACATTTAAAGCTGCTAAATGTTTCTTTGTGACTCAGAAGTCACTTCGCGCTGGGTGCTCTGTTTCCAGCTCTGAAATGATTTGTAACTTCATTCACAAAAGTGAGGCTTTCAGACCACTGCTGGTACGTTCCTAGAAGCAGTAATGTCTGAGCAGAGGTGAAGAGGTCAGATGAGGGCAAAGTCCAAAGTAATTTTAAGTGGTTCAGCTAAGTACAGAGGACTAATTGGAAGCCATTTTAATTTATTACAGTCATCCCCAGTGAATATAAAGACAACATTTTTGTTGAGCAGCTTGATTACAAACTACTAAATCCCTTTGTGTATATAGAACTATGGACAGTATAGATCAGATGTCTGAAAAGTACTCTATACACTGTTGTGTATATTACATCTAAGTGTAAATATTGCAGAGTTGGAAATAGATTATTTTGGATGTATATATTCATGTTTTTCAGTTATTTTGAGGGTATCTGGCCCAAGTATTTTATATATACATATACATGCATTTTTTTAAAAAAGTCTACCATTTCTCCCCAAACAAAGGTGAGGCATTGCCATCTTTGGATAAGAAAATATTTCTCCCCACCCCAATCCTGGCTAGAAATACGTTTTGCTTTTTCAGAACCCACAAAAACTATCCCTCTACCCCCATCTCGCCAAACACACACTTTTGCTTATTTTGCTGGCAGAGAGAGAGAGATCTCACTGTTAATTATTGGCTTTGATAGAATAGCCACAGTGTACACAATACTAAACAGACAAAAAGAGTGCAGTTAGGAGTAACGAGAGAGCTCCTTTTCTGGGATATTATAAACTATCTAGTTTTCCCTCCATGGGTTAAATACATCCAAACAACCTTCAGCTCCATGAGAAGGTATTCTCTCTGCTTGTACAGTCTACAACAGGAGTGGGCAAAATTTTTGGCCCAAGGGCCACATTGGGATGGGGAAATTGCTTGCAGACTGTAAGGCTGGGACAGGGGGTTGAGGTGTAAGAAGAGGTTCAGGGAAGGGGTTGCGGTGCACAGTGCAGGAGGGGGCTCAGGGCAGTGGTGCAGAGAGTGCAAGGTGCGGCAGGGGGCTGGGTGCAGGGTGCAGCAAGGGACCCCGGGGCACAGGGTGTGGCAGGGGACTCCGCAGGTGGTTGGGGTGCAAGGTGCTGGCTCATTGCAGAGGACTCAAGGCACAGGTTGGGATGCAGAGTGTGGTACGGGGCTCAGGAAAGGGGTTGGGGTGCATGGTACGGCAGGGGGCTCAAGGAACAAGGTTGGGGTGCAGGGTGCAGAAGGGGTTTGTTATGTGGGCTCTGGCCTAGCACCGCTTACTTGGAGCAGCTCCAGGGAGGCAGCGGGACCAGGGCAGGCTCCATACCTGCCTGCCCTGGCCTTGGCCCAGCCCCCGGCCGCTCCACTCCAGGAAGCGGCTGGCCAGCCCTGGGAGAGGTAGAGCAGAGAGCTCCACATGCTGCTCTCGCCTGTGATACCTCCCCTGAAGCTCCTATTGGCTGCAGTTCCAGGTTCCCGGCCAATGGGAGCTTTGGGGAATGTTCCGACAGGCAAGAACAGCGCATGGCGCTCTCTGCTCCCCCTCTCCAGGGCTGGCAAGGATGTGCTGCCGGCCGCTTCCCGGAGCAGAGCTGCAGCACCACGTGGTGGAAATTTGCGGACCGCAGTTTGCCCACCCCTGCTCTACAAGGACCGATCCAAAGGAGGACTAAATACCAATGAAAGTGGCAGGTGCTCAGCTTTTTGGGATGAGTCCCTTGGCAAATATGGGAAAATAGGATTTGAAGCAGGAACCTCGTTGCAGACTATAGAGCAGCTACTGAGCACGATCACAATCACAGAAACTATAGATGAAAGATATATTGGCTCTAGTTATGTTGTCACTGATCTATCAGATCACCTGTCTCTAGTCTTATGTTTGGATGTTAAGCACTCTAGGGTAAGGCCCATCTCTGCTATGTTTGTAAAGTACTTAGCACCATGGGGCTGGGACCTCTAGAACTATAGTACTACTAATTAATAATATGGCCCATAATTTAGTTCCGATTATTTTAGTACCATTTACGTAATGGTGACCAAGCAACTTTTTTCCAAGCTCACTCTCTTTTGAAAATACACTACTGTGGCCTTTAATCTGGGACACTCTCTGTACTCAGCCTAATCCTTAATTGGCTATAATGCATCAGATAGGCAGATTAGCTCATTGGAGCTCTTCTGTCTTTGCAAATGGCCATGCACATGCATGGTGCCTGCCAAATTGACTAAAGTACAATATACTGCATGTTATACTAACATGTAATTAAGGCATTGGGCATCTCTTGGACTTCTATATTAAGATCCCTAGGTCACTGACCATGAATGCTCCTGTTAGCTCAATGCATATACTGGCCTTGCAAGAGGAGAGCACCCCACTACCCTTCCATCAAGCCCATAACACTGGCCTGTTCTGTGGCCTCTGAAACAAAGCTGCTAAAAGCCAACAGGGATTGCTCACAGGACTCGGCTTTGTTACATGTTTGGTAACTGCTGGCAATTGTAAGAGAGACCACCCTGACTTGAATCTCCTAGGTAGTAGTGCTACTAACCTCTTGAACCACATTGTGGAAACTCAAGTAGTGTTTCCAATGGACTATCCACACAATAACATACATTTAAATGGAGATTTACTTATAGTTCTCTGCCAGACAATAAATTGTTCTGTATATGAAAGTACATCCCAGGACACTGACATTTTTTTAAAATGTAATTATGCTTTTTGCACTCATTTGTCAGGTGCAAATAATTGCAGGCAACACTTATGTCATTTAAGTGTCCAAGTACTTGCCCCAGAAATCAGATACCTGTCAGAAATGCACATGCAGTTATTTGTGTCCATAATTTCTGGGTATAAAAACAGATCCAGTTAAAGCTGGTTTGAAAACTAGTTCCTGGCAGTAGGATATTGACACATATCAGTAAATCAAACACAGGTATCAACAACTACTGATTTTGTGTGGCCCACTCTAATTCTGTGAGATCTCAAGATAAGGCGATGCCTACACTACCAATCCATGTTGGCATAGCTACCCTGGCTGACCCCCTAACATGTAGACTCAGCGTATGCTAACAGGAGGAGCAGTTCAGGTGGTGTAGGAACAGCACCTCCCCAAATGATGATGGTTATGTTGACAAACCCTCCTCTGTCAACACAGCTGCTTCCACCATGGCGCTTTTATTGGCATAGCTGTGTCCTATGGGATTGTATGGTTGTTTTTCTTTCACACCCCTAAACGACATAGCTATGTCAGTATACATTTTAAGTGTAGACCAAGCTGAAGGAGGAGTAAGCCAGTTCAGTTTTTGGATGGAGAAACTTCTAAGGTTCACCTATGTAGTGTTGGTGATTCTGAAAGGTTAGTTACGTATGGTAGCACCATGCGTACATTGTATTTTAAAGACAATCAAAACCAAGTCTTTTCTCTAAGGAGTCTGCAGTAGGCATTGAGGAATTTACAGACATCTCTCAGAGGAAAATACGGTATACTTATACCAGCATAGCATTAGGGTTTACGGTGCTGCTGGAAACATGGTGCCATCTCTTAGATAAGTCATAAAACCAGCATCTTAATTACTCATGGTCACTAAAGACCTGACGGTGAGATGTAAGGATGGTAATTTCAAATCTGGCTAAATGTTTCTCTTGTAGTTATGTTCTGCCTTCCTAAAACTTTCTGGAGGTAAATGTCCTTTCCTAAGAGGTTGTGTAGTGTTCCAGTGCATTGTTAAACACCAAGTTGGGTTTTATCTCACAGGGACTCCAGTGATCCCTGAGTGTAGTCTGAGTCAGTCAAAGGTTAGTTGAGCCTTTGGGATGATAGGGTGCTACAGAGACTTGGTTATATTAGTACTGTGAGTATGTTGACAGAAGAGCTAGTTACTAGCAATATATTTCAGTGTGCATTGCTCCATAGTGCTCAGAATGTTCATTCTATTTGTGGCCGTGTGAACTAATTTCTTCCATGTGCAAATACAGTTCCAAAATTCGACCAAGATTCCCACTGGTAAAAAGGGAAAGTGCTCATCAACGGCATGGTTTTCAACAATAAAAGAGTAGGTGTAAATATATGTCTGTCTAGCTTTACCATGTACATCATAGACTATTGCTCCAAATAGTTCAGAAAAATGCTTAAAACTATTATGTAAGTTTCCCTGAAATTTTTTAGTTACATAGCTTTGGAAAGGATTCAATAACTAATGGCCTTTGAATGAAACTATATGTTGCTAATATATTGTGCTTTTCCTCAATACTTAAAAAAAATAAAGTCTGATCCTGATTATTACAAATGAAAAATAATTTGAAATGTTTGTGGATGGCAGCTTTATATGCAAGACAAATACACTCAGTCTCCTAAATCCAGCTGGAACTAGGTTTTCATTTTTCTTGTTTTTAAATAAATGTCATTTATTACAACTGCTCTGTCTGACTAAGGCAGCTGTTGGCAGCAAACTGTGAAATTAAAGTTGGGTTGGTTTCAACCAAGAGCCAAAATATAATACTCTTTTTTCAGAGAAGAAGTTTTTCTTCTAGATATGCAGTCTATGTTCAGTAATTAAAATAGCTAGTCAATCAATTCTATTAACTTGGCTTAAGGGAGAATTATTGTCATGTGGACAAGCTGATTAAAATGTAGTTTTCAAAGTGTATAGATAAGGAAAACAAATTTAGGGATTGCTATAACTACATTTGGCAAAAAGCATAAGTAGTCAATATCGTGGTTAGTGCAGGAGCTTGGGTGGGATTCTAATCATAGCCCTACCGCTGTCTTGCGATGTGACCTTGGACACGTCACTTAACCTCCAAATCTTATTTTTCCTATCTGAAAGGTGAAGAGCATAGATTTATTATGGAGAACTGGTCAGCTTTTAGATCGACTGGCTCATATCCACTACACCAGGCCCACAAAGCTTTTAGAACCCATGTTACTTATCAAAAGAAATGATCAATATCTAAGTCTACGTTTCATCAAAAACCAACAGCATTTAAATTCAGGCACCAGACCAGTTCTATGGATGATGTTGAGGCTGGGTCATAGACTCTCATTTATTCTGGAAGCTCCTCAGGTTGAGAGGCCTAAGGTCTAGGGAAGAAACATCCAAACCACACAGATTTCCAATTTTATATATTAATCAAACTAAATAAGCAACAAGATAAAATACATGTAAACCACGCAAATTAAGAAAGTGGGTTAATATCAAACTAATCTGATTAGCAAGTTGATAAACCAACAACTCTTTATGTAATTTGGGAAGGCAGCTGCCTTGTTTAGCTATCAGTGTCAAAAAACAATAAGGTATTACCAATATATTTGTTCCAACTACATATGATACAGGGAGGATCAAGTTACTCCCAGCCTGAAGCCAATGTTAAGACTACAAGCACTGATGCCAATTTAAGGTATAATAATTAAATCTGCCCAACTTAATGTACTGGTGAGGTGACAGCCAATCCCTTCTCTTTCCCTGGCTCCCAAATGTAAGTATTACAATAAAACATTCCCATACAATTAAAGATGATGCAGTTTGTTACATTTTAATACTCAAATGACAAATATAGGTGAAAATAATATGATTTCTCAGGATAAGACATAACTCTGAACCCATGAATACATGTAGGAGTGATCTTTTAGACAACAAGCTTGTTCAACCAAAGGTTGTTCTAGGTATGTTAGGAATTATTCTATAGGCCCCATTCTCAAATGAATTTTGAGGGTTCTAGCCACACATGCTCATGCACACACCCTCACTCCTAGCCATCTGCTGGAATTAAAAACAATGCTGAGGTAGAGGTGTCCCTCTACTAAGAAAGGATAGAAAACACAACAAAACCAAAAAAGGTTAATACTTATGCAGGATAATTGTCATGGCTCTTGTGGCTTTATTCAGTCTCAGGAAGCTGTCTGTGGTTGCAAACGTTAACCAGTGGTCTTATTGGCACCAGTGTTTAATGTTGATGGAGTTGCTGGACGGCTACGAGTTACTAGCATGTAAATGTCTAATCTTAAATGTTGCATGTTGTTAAACTCCCATCCCTTGGTGGCCGGCATAGCTAGAGGCTAGCAGCCATTACAGGCAAGCCAGATGCTTCAGTAAAAGTTTCTTCCTTTCATTCAGTTTTAAGATGGTGCCTGACTGGTTCCTCCCTCTTGAAACTCCTCTTAGGAGCTTCTTGGTGAATCAAATGAAGCACTCATCTTCTGAGTTCACTGGCATCGCCAAATGGGGCCTGATTAAGTACTTTTGTGAAAATGTAGAACCTCCCCATTTCAGTAATTTCAGGCTCAGTAAGTCCATGGATCCAAAGTCAATAGGCCTATAGGCATCTGAGGCCCCAGGTAAGTCCACAGGCACTCTCTCAATCATCCTAAATCCCAACTCAAAAATAACTTAAAAAATACTAGGCAAGCAAGAAGTTGGAACCAAAATCATTACACCAATCACACATTCATTCAACCATGCTCAGTGAAAGACAATTCCTGTTTTACAGACAGATGCTTGTAGTTCCCCTTGTATTTTGGTACTCGGCAGCTTATCTCTGAGTAGCACTTCTGTCATACAAAATCTGGGAGAAAGGTTAGACTATAACACATTCAGAATAAGAAGTCTTTTTCCTCAACCAAAAAAAAAAGAGTCATAATTTTGAGGCTGTTTTTATATGCAGACCTATCTGTCTGCAGTAAAACACTCTTCCCATACAGGTTAGATGTGAGGCCTAGTTAATAATACTTGCAGACTGAAGAACTTCAAAAAGATCTCACAAAACTAAGGGATTGGGCAACAAAATGGCAAATGAAATTTAATGTGGATAAATGTAAAGTAATGCACAGTGGAAAAAATAATCCCAACTATACATACAATATAATGGGGGTTAATTTAGCTACAACTGATCAGGAAAAAGATCTTGGAGTCATCGTGGATAGTTCTCTAAAGACATCCATGCAATGTGCAGTGGCAATCAAAAAAGCAAACAAGATATTAGGAATGATTAAAAAAAGGGATAGAGAAGACGACAGAATATCTTATTGCTCTTATATAAATCCGTGGTGCACCGACATCTTGAATACTGAGTACAGATGTGGTCTCCATCTCAAAAAGGATATACTGGCATTAGAAAAGGTTCAGAGAAGAGCAACTAAAATGATTGAGATTGGAACAGGTCCCATATGAGGAGAAATTAAAGAGGCTAGCATTTTTCAGCTTGGAAAAGAGGAGACTAAGGGAGGATATGACACAGGTATATAAAATTATGAGTGGCGTAAAGAAAGTGAATAAGGAAAAGTTATTTACTTGTTCCCAAAATACAAGAACTAGGGGCCACCAAATGAAATTAATGGGCAGCAGGTTTAAAAGAAATAAAACGAAGTTCTTCTTCACACAGCACACAGTCAACCTGTGGAACTCCCTGCCTGAGGAGGCTGTGAATGGTAGGACTATATCAGGGTTTAAGAGAGAACTGGATAAATTTATGGAGATTGTCTATTAATAGCTATTAACCAGGATTTGTAAGGAATGGTGTCCCTAGCCTCCGTCTGTCGGGGGTGGGGGGTGATGGATGGCAGGAGAGAGATCACTTGATCATTACCAGTTAGGTTCATTCACTCCAGGGCACCTGGCATTGGCCACTGTTGGTAGACAGCATACTGGGCTGGATGGACCTCTGGTCTGACCCAGTAAGGCCATTCTTATGTTTTTGTCAAGGGCTTTGAAATCTTTGAGCTCAAAGATTTCAGTGAGTGCAGATAATACTTTTATTATAAAAGACTTCCAAGGCCAAGTATCCAAGATTGTCCAGGTCATATCTGCAAGAAAAAGAATGCAAATATGGTAACACCTCATTTGTGTGAGTAGTTATCTGACTTACAGGCACAAATGTGAATTTCTGAGCACGCAAATAGTGCTGTTAAAAATATAAAGTGCACAGGTAAGGGAAGCTACTTGAAAATGACTCTTAGGCCAAGTTCCAACTATTTACTTCCTTAATTTCTGATTTGTGGGCCCATGATCGGACCACAAGTCTGGCAAGTGATTGATTTTTTGTTGTTGTTGAATAATTTGGGCATCTGTAAAGAATCTGATACAGTTCCAGGGCCTGATGTGCAGCCTGCATGCACTGAACTTTAAGAACGTGCACCGTGAGTATTAAATAAGCCACCAAAGTTCCCCATGACTGCAGAACCAGCACTTCATTCTCATTACATGTCATGTTTTCTAGCACATTTTCTTTTCATACTGATACAAATCCCAACCACCTTCCTTAGTGAAGAGATCATCCATTTAAGGAAACTCAGAGAGGGTTGTGCTGGTAGACTATCATTAGAGGAAGGGATTATGCTTATGGGGTTAGTGTTACTGCTTGTGGGAGTGGCCTTGGTAGACTGGCCTTTGGACCAGTCTTTGCAACAGGAGATGTTGGGTGAAATGGGGAAGAACACATGCCATGCAAAAAGATCAGGAGTATTTGTGGTACCTTACAGACAAACACACTTATTTCAGCATAAGCTTTTGCAGGCTATAGCCCACTTCATCGGATGCATAGAATGGAACACATAGTAGTAACTCATGCCATGCAGAAGCAGGTGTGAATGTCAGCCCTTGGTGAGAGGGAGAGAAATTAGTGTGGCGCTAATACTAGCTGAAGGAGGTGCAGTTCATCTCCCTATAGGGGGATGACTGCCTGAACAACTCAAGAAAAACATACTTGTTCACTTGTAGAGCGGCAGATGATGTCCTGTGGCAGGAATTTAGCTTGGCAGGATTGCATGCATAGGAACATTTCCTATGGCTGTTTTTTAGTTTATTGCTATTAAAATGTCTTCACCCAAACCCAAGAGGAAAGCATGCAGGCAGATATTTGGGGGAAGAGGAGAAGGCCAAAAATTGTAAACATGTCTGTACAGCACCTGGAACATTATAATACATCATCTACACTTACAGCTCTGTCATCAGCTATTGGTGAGCTGCTTGGTGAGACATCTCAAGTAAACCCTATTCCCCGTGATAGGAAAGAAAAGAATGCTGTTCTTTGTACCAGGACCAATGCTGCATATTTCGCACAGTTCCTACACACACAGCTTCCATCGATACTGATGTTAAGTGCCTTGCTGGGAATTGAGTGCAGGACATAATCCCTTAGCAAAGAAAATCATTTGGGAGAATTCTGCCATAGAAGCTGCATACAGGTTTGGACTTAGTTTTGGAAGTAAGGCACCATTTCTGGAGACCATTTGAACTAGATGGGGCAAAACACAAGATAACGTTGATAGGAACAGTTGTGCTGGCCACTATGGGTTGGGTAAGGTCACATACAGAATCTTTTCCATTTCTATATAAAACTGGTTGAAAAATTAGGGCATGAAAATTCTTCCCTGTTTTTAGGCAAGTTACCTTTCCCTCCTCCTTCCCCCCAGTTCAACCAGCTCTAGTTCTACAATTCTTTGACAAATGGGAGCTTCTGCATCATGAGGAAAAATGACTGTACAATCCAGGTAATTGGGACACCTTAGTATTAAAGCACACACATGTACACTTCTTGGTTAGTTTTATAACATGTTGACCGCAGACTGACTGACTGGTTAGGGCTATGTTTTCCAACACTGCATCTAAATATTCACTCAACTTTGTGTGTACAATCATCTACCTGGAAAACAAACAGCACTTTGCCATCAATTCAGAGCTCTTTGAAAAGGCTTTGGAGATCAGAAACTGCTCTTCATTATCAGACTTGTCCCACATTTCAGAGCAGATGGAAATTAATGTTATTTCCATAGTTTCCCTTAGGAAGTACTTTGAAATGGAATGCCAAATCACATAGTCTGATACAAACTTAACAAAATCCTGATTTTTTTTTTTCCCCATCTGAAAAAAGATTTTCATTCATCCATTTATTTTTTCCATGGTGTTTTGACTGAGGAGTTTATTAGAATTTCAAGAGGAAAATGTGGCAAAAAGCCATCACTTCCCCTCCAACGATTTGCTGTTGGACTATAGCATTTCTTCCTCCTCCAAAGGATCACTGAATGCAGGAGATTTCACATTTGTCTCCAGTAAGAATCTTAGGACTGGATTAGCATCTACTTTCTTTGGAAGAACGTACCAGTAAATATATACTAGACATAGCTAAAAATTTGCAGTGATACCCTGTCAGACACTTTAAAGATGTACGTTGACTTTTGAGAACACAAATAGTGAATACTACAGAAATCCTGAATGTTGCTGGTTCTACTATATCAGATCGTTATTCCCTTCTGTTACATGCAATGGAAGTGAGCATGACCACCTGAGAACTGAAGATCTTGTGTTTAAAAAAAAAAAAAATCAATCACACACTTTCTGCACTATTACATTCATGTCACTTGTGAGCATGTACAACATTGCATGGCTCTTCATGAGGAAGATGGAAGAGCCCTCAACCCAACACTTCCTGCCACTTTGAAGGCTCAGGCTGCCCTAGATCAGGCTTGAAATACAGGTATGATCTTAACTCTGTAAGGGTTTTGGTTGCCAATAGATGTAGGTCTATCCCCTGCCTAATGTATTTATTTAAACCACAATAGAAATCTCAGATCAACCTTTTATTTTTTTTTTATTTTTTTATTTATTTATTTTTTTTAACGGTGGGGATAAAATGTAAAAATCCTTAGCTGCTAAAGACACTCTGCAGTTAATGTTTGGTCTCCCTGCAATACATGCAGTTTTGAGGAGGGCTGAGTCTCAATCTGAGTATTAATGCACTTCAAAATTCTCTTCTCAAGTGGTATCAGGTGACGTCCCTCCTAGAACACCAAATAATTTATTTCATTGAAGTTTGCAGGTAGAATGCTTCCCTGGTCATTTTGCTGGTGACTGATGCACTTAGAATCTTCCTTCATGCTGGGTGTATTGCTTTCAAGGTCTGTGTTTCTCTTTTTCCCAAGTGTCTGCAACGGAAAATGACACTTTATCTTCTCTCTATAAACTTCTCCTGGAACTGACATATCTGATTGGTCACCAAGGAACCCTGGTGACAAATTAATCACTGACTGAAGAATATTTTCTTCCCAGTCCGTACCAGGTGGAAGATATTAACATATCCAGAGGCTCTCTCCTACTATTTAAAAAAAATTCCTTCTATGTGACAAACTTTGCTGTCTTTATACAATGACCATAAAAATAAAAGCACGACTCTAGATAAAAGAACTTGCACCATTATTTGTGATTAAATATGATCAGGGAAGGCATTTCAATAAACAATAAAATGTGGGGTACACCTTGAATTATTTTGCTTTTTCAATAGAAACATGACAACCTCTAAAATGAAAGCTGTTAACTTGGAGGAGGAGATGCGGGGCAAGTTTCTATCAGTCTAAAAAAAAAAAAATATTGTACCTACTGTGGTGAAAAGTAACAACTAACTGTACTACCACAGAAAAAAGTTAATAAAAACCTGTTTTCCCCTTTTTCTTCAGTTAGTTTACTTAGTGCGTGACTGTACACAAAGTGCTGTCAATTTCATTCTTTCATCAGAACAGTCAACAGAAAAGCTTCTTCCTTGCTGAAAAGGTCCTGAAACAGCAACAGTGGAACAGGAAAAGCCTTTTAAAATTGTAGAGTGAAATCTTGGCCTTGATGACTTCAACAGAAAAATTTGATTTCGTCAGGAATACCTTGGTTTTGTTTCTGTTTTAAAATATGGCCAGGGCATACTATTTAAAGCATGCTTTATCAAAGTGGATATTTTTGAAATTAAAGTGATCTTAATGTTAACAACATTTTCTTTAGATATGTAATTTTAGTGGGTTTTGCCATTTGAGTTAGGAATATAAACTTCCACATCATCTACTTAATTCCTAATACAGCTGGCTTAATGCAGTGGTTTTGAGTCAGCAGACTATGTAAAAGGGGTCTGTGAAAGGTTGTTACCACCATAAAACAGTGTTCAACCTGTGGTCTGCAGACCCCTGGGAGTCCAGAGACTATGCCTAAGATTTTTAAGAGTCTCCACCTCCATTCCAACTTTTTTCGGCATATGCAAATTAAAAAAGGTTGAAAACCCCCGGCCTAATGCAGCCCTTCTAATCAAAGGGCTTCACATGCATTAAAGCTCACAATACCACCAGTTATGCCCATTTCTCATACTGGCAACATATACAATGAGTCTAAGTGACTTGCCCAAGGCCATAGAGGGAGTTAGTATTAGAGCCAGGATAAAACTTGAGTTCCTGTCTCCCAACCCATGTTCAGTCGGTGGCTGTCTCTGAATATATAAGAACTAGGTTATGTAAAATAGGTGAGGAAGGGAAAGAATAGGAAAAAGCAGAAGACATTTGTTTAATTAAATAACTATCAAGAAAATTTTATTAGAGGGCTGTGGTGCTGGGGAGGAAGAGTGCATAAAAAGGAAGCAAATGGATAAGAAAGATGGGAAAGCAGAATCTAGGAGAGTTGGAGGAATGTGCTCCAACACACACATCCATAGCAAGCAATTGACCAAGTCTCATTTCATTGCTTCAGACTTTAATTACACAACAACATGGACTTTTGAATCCAAGAACAGAAGAATGATAAACACAAATGGGGAGTGGGGGAGAATTTGTATAGTTGACTATGAAACATGTGCAAACATCTTTCTGTATTCTGTATGCTTCGGAAAAGCTTTGCTGCTGGAAGTACAATTTTTAGCATAGATGTAAAACTGAGACACAGAACATTTGTTGCCATTTAAAATCCCCTGGCACTTCTCATAAGAGTGGGAGCAATAGCCCCTTAATCCTGGCTGAATTCCAGTTCAGGTAATTACATTCTATCTACTCAAGCACAACCCCCATGTAGTTCAAGTTGGACACTATTTTTTCGCTTCCTTGCCTACAGTACTGTGAAGTGTTGCCATGTGTTGTTAAATGGCTATTGCATCCGTGGCTGAATTGCAGTAGTGGGTAAAATAATCTTGATTACGTTGAGTTTAAGAAGACTGGGATCCTTAGGAATGAAATAGTTAAGGAAGGTAATTTAGGATACTGCCCAGTAGTGCTGCTAAACTTATGGTTCTATCAATGGTTTAAATTGTACACTGTTTTCCTAGGGTTATAAAAATTTGATCTACTCAAAGTCTAGTATGAAAGCAGATTTATATATATCTAAAATTTTTACACAGAAATCATTTTGTTCTATTAGGCTATTCCCCCCCCAATCAAAGTATATTAGATGGCTTTCATGGCCATTTTTTAAAAAAATAAAAGATAAATCAAATATGACATAGTGAATAGCCCATGGTGCTCTGGTTGTTCTCAAGAATTGTAACCCCAAATTAGAATTCTGGAGGTATTGAACTGAGTGAAGCATCTAACTCCCGCCCCTCCCCCCATCAGCAAGTACTTGGCACAAACTTCTTGGACAGAAAACATTTTAATGCAGGGGACATCTCATTCTTTTTTGGGAACGCCTGTGTACACTCACAGCAGCACTAACTGAATGACCATGTGTTTTTACTCTGCGCACCTGAACTAGTTCCTTAACCCAGAAAGAACGGAGGGGGGTGTGTGTGTGTGTGTGTGTGTGTGTGCGCGTGCGTGCGTGTGTGTAAAAGCATCTGGGTCATTAGGAAAGTTATGAAACAATGTCCTGAAATTCTGCAACATAACCCTCTCAACAAAAATACAACTTTATAATTCTTTTGTGTTCACATCTCTCCTCTATATCTGTGAGACTTAGACACCATGCAGATGGCATATCAAGCAGCTAGAGGCCTTCCATATGCGGTCTCTGCGTGCCATTATGGGGATCTGTTGGCAGGACAAAATTACCAAACTGGAGGTTCTCCAAAAGTCAAATGCCATAAGCATCGAGGCCATGATGATAAAAGCCCAACTATGCTGGGCTGGACACATCATTAGGATACCTGAATATTGACTCCCCAGAAAAATTTTCTGTGGAGAATTGGCACAAGGATACCAAAATCAAGGCTGCCCCAGAAAGTGCTACAAGAACAGCATCAAAACCAGCACACATGGTGCTGCAATAAAACCGAAGGCCCAGTAGTGCTGCTAAACTTCTTGAGAAGGCTGTGGTAAACAGACCAGCATGAGAACACTCCACTTTTCAAGCCTTTGAAGAGGACAGAAATCAATTGTTAGCTGCAAGAGAAAAGCATCGTACTACCCAAGGCGCTCCCCAATGACTTTGTCTGCCCAATCTGCTCATGAGCATGCTCATCACGCTTTGGACTTTAGAGTCACTCCAGAATCCACAAAAAGAGAACATGAAAAAGTCATCCTTGAACCGACAGACAACACACACACACACACACACTATCTAAAATACACATTTACACAACAGACTACAAAGATTCCTATGGCCTAGAAGTGACACATTTCCCCTCCTTTCTTAACTAGAAAACGAATACTCCTTCACAGGCACAGAGCCATACCTATGCATCCAAAAGAATTAACTCAAAGGTGATGCTCCCCCTCTAACTCACTGTTGTGGTTTAGTATTATAGAAGTGAGGTTACTTACACTTACACCAGAGGAGCTATGATACTTGCAGGCAAAGCCTGTCAGTGAATGATAGGGCCCTCCATCACCTTTGGATTTGCTGCTTTTGTTAGCTTCTATAAAATGAACTTTACAGCGACATGAATAACATGCCCGTTTCTGGGCATTGTGTATTGGGAGGGACAGTGTCATCTTGTAATTTTCCATGCATGCGGCTTAAGTCAACAGGTGTTTTGTGCACAACTGCAGCATGAGACTAGTACAATTACTTCTTGCAGTGAGTGCAAAAGGTTTAAGAAGGCTCCAAAAAAGGGCCCAATCCTGCTCTGACTAAAGTAAATTGCAAAATTCTCTTACTGCACTGGGAACAGCATCAGGCCCAAATGTGTCCCACATTTATCCAAACTTAAATACCATATGGGGGAAAATGCATGTAAAAATAAATTTTATACACTAAGCCCAAAACGTCAGCATTGACTTCCAGCCCTATGCCTAGCTCAATGCCTCCAAGCATTTTAACGGTGCTTTCATTTCATAAAAAAATATTTACAGAATAGTTTTGTTTCATTTTCAGTAAGGATGTCAAGATTTTTGGCTGCTGCATTCCTAAGGAGTCTTCAAGGATTTAGAATTAAACCTTTCAAAGTTTTACACACAGAGAATTAGTTTATATACATATATAAATATGATCAATTGCAAAGGGTCACACAGCTGACTAGATAATTTAGCTCGGTTCTGAATTTAAATCTATTGCAAATTATTTAAGGGGAAAATATAATAAAGACAAAGAATGAATTACATAAAAATGCTGCACAGAAAAGAACTTTCAGAACAGTTTCACAATCTTGTGGAAACCACTGATGGGTATGTTTGAGTGGTGCAGACACTTGTGAATAAGCCCCCATAATTGCTTTGCTTACACAACTAAAAATTACCCACCCTCCCCAATGCCTGCTCCACTTTCCCCTTGTTGGTTCTGTTTCTTGTGGGTGCCTGAGTAATACTAGAGGCATTTCCAGTTTTAAAGGCATTTGCTGAGTTTAAGAAATTCTGCTCTCCCCTTTCCTACTCTGGTTAACTTCTCTGTGGAGTCCGCTGTATTCAGCAGGAGTCTTTATGGTATGGCATCTCAGACTCAGTCAGTAACAACTTCACTTTCATTCTCCATTCACTAGTCAGTCCACCTTCTCAAAACTAAGGCTGGTCAAACTGTTTACAAGACAAGGCTGCAAGTCAAAACCTGTTCTCATACGCCCTGAAACAGTATAAAAGTACCAATTTTCCTACAAGTGTTTGTATGACTAAAAATGGGCAAGCAATCCTCCAGATCATAATTATAAGGGTTCATATGAGTACACAGCAGGGAGCCAAGACCTGTCTTATAGGAATCTCTATGCAAACTGTAGAACTCTGCCCACAGAATAGCTTTGCTCTAAGCCAAAGTTCATTATAACTAGCTTTGTAATATGTATGTTCTGATGCACTGAAAACCACCATGCAATAGAATGAAAAATTTGAATTAAGTGATGTTTCAGTGAAGCCAAGTTCAGGTCCCATCATTCTCCTTTCCCAGAAAAAACAAACTTGAGACAAAAAGCTTCCAAAATTGGGATGATGAAACACCCACTAGCATTTTATGCCGTGCTTAGGCATAGGAACAGGGCACAAAGAAATGTCAGGTTTGTAACCAAACATTTTAAATCTCTGTTTTCTTAAAGACAAACCAATTGTGTATAAACTAGGAATGGATGTCACACACACACACACACTCAAACTGGCTTCTAACCGGTCAGTCTCCGTCTCTCAATGGAATAGTCATTTCACCTGCTTTTAGATTCCCTAACCTTGAAACAATATCCAAGGTTTTCGCTGCAATTAGCTCCATTTTCAGGCCTTGCATTCTGTTCTGGCATTAATAAAAACACACACTCCACTTCCACCGCCATCGGTCAACAAACAGGCACAAATTTCACAATGGCTGAGGTCATTCCCTTTTAGCAATTAGAGTTTGTGGGAGAGCATTGTTAGTGGTTTTAACTTCAGTTTCTGCAATCACAGTTATGCTTATTTATGCATTTAGAACATATGATCTAATACACTTAGGTTTAACTACTTTACTCTTTTGACATTCTTTCCAATTTATAAAAGGATTCCTGGGGGTTTCACTCCTTTGGCAAAGACACAAAATTGCAAAAATACAGTGAGGGTATTTTTTGAAAATATGGTTTTCACCTGAATTAAACATGCATACTGAGATATATGAATATGGTTCTCATGAATCCCCTTTCTCCACTAACCTGGATGAATCCTTCATATTTCTAGAAAAGAAAATAGTAGCAATATTCTGTGATTATTTTGAGCGTACACAATAGTTTCTTAATTGGTGACTTTTTAGAGAGACCTTCACACTTTCACTTTTTCTGAAACACAACAGCCCTTTTGTGGTAAATTTTCTATTCGTCAAGGTGCTTTCCAAATTATGGGCCCAAATCTGCAAGTCCTCAATCGGGGAAAACTCCCAGAGAAGTCAATGAAAATATTGCCATAACAAAAACAGCAGGATTTGGATTTATTATTCAATATTCTGTGTAGTGTCTACAGTCGCTTTATAATGTAGTTCCTTCTGTAACAATTAAAATATAGCCTGGCTCAGTTTGGTCCTGACCCTGTCTCACTGCAGTCAAAAACAAAACTCCCATTGGTTCCAGTGGTACAAAATTAGGCCATTTGTCCAATTCAACAAAGATAATTGTATGGGACAACCCAGGTTCTCTTTGTAACATTAGGGCCCTTATTTCATTTAATTTTTAAAAACATCCTACATAAATTTAACTGTCATAGTTTTACTTTTACTCCCACCAACTAAAATCTTTACTGCCCAGAGTCACTTTTGAAGTGTGGGCTTTTTATTATGAAAAAACGACAATGAATCAGTCTGTAGGTTATAAAACAATATTCATTAGTCTCTCAGTTACAGTCCTCTATTTGCCCTTGCTGAAGAAGAAACACAGAATATAAATGTTTGTTTTTTTTAAATCAAACTGAAAAAAAGGCATAAAACATTCTCCTTTCCTCTGAGATTAAAAAAAACAGAGCTTGAGTGGTGAGGGAATTAAGTGACTATTTAAGTGAGAACTGGAAAACAGGCATTCCAAGGAGTTCCTTTGAACACTATGTGTATCCTACTGTGTGCATGTGGCTGCACATTTGCCTGGCACATTCATAAATAAATCACAATATTTTTCTGAATGTTTTAAGAAATTGCCTTTTCAATTTTGATCCTGAAAGTCACTTAACCGTATTTATAATGTACCTAACTAGACTGAATATTTCAATCCAGCACACAAGTTCAAGCATGCTTCCAACCCAGCACAAGTATGCCCACCAAGCCTCAAATAACCTTCACAACAAGACAAAAAGGAGACCACTTCTGCTACTGTATTATAGGTCCTAAAGTTCCCCATTTGTTAAACAACAACAAAAAACAGCTGTTAGGTAAAAACAGAGATAGTCAAACAGGTTCACAGATTACTCAATGTGTGGTGTACAAAACTTTTATTCTCAGTCATCTCAAGCTTATGGTCCTACATCTTCACATTTCTGTAAGATACCATGAATTAGTGTTAAGCTCTACATCGTGGGTGACATAACCAGGTGTTACCTGCCTCACCCAAACCTACTACTTTTTCTGTTAATTTCTGGTTCTCCATTTTTTTTTTACCCGCCTTTCCTAACCATTCTCTGACTTCATCCATAAAATAAAAACCTAGTTTAACATGCTTCACATTAAACTTTACTAGAACTTTGAAGCAGACTTATGGTTTTCTGCAGAGCCTCTGCACATGAATGGAAGAGAAACTTACTAAATATATTGCATTCAAATAGTGTATGGTGATAAAATGGGATAGAAGAGACCATTGAAGTTGTCATCTGTATTTCACAGCTAACAGAAACAAACCCAACACTCATGATCTCTGGCATTCCACACATGCTATTAAACAGAAATTATTCCTTCTGTGCTAACAAACCATATACAGTATGACTCACTAACAGCCATTAAATAAACTTGTTTATATGCTACCTTCAGTATTAGGAGTTAAGCAGTTACCCATTAGATAATTTAGATGGGAAGGGTGATAATCCTGTAGGTGTTTTTTCCCTTTAATTGATACACCATTAGGCTGAGTATTTTTTAAATAAGGCATAAAAATACCTAACTGAAGCCAGAGTATAATACAGTGGATTAATTCAAAGTTTGATTATTTAAAATGA
Organism: Dermatemys mawii; assembly: GCA_007922305.1. Classification (NCBI taxonomy): domain Eukaryota; kingdom Metazoa; phylum Chordata; order Testudines; family Dermatemydidae; genus Dermatemys; species Dermatemys mawii. The sequence continues at coordinate 14,007,029 of ML677360.1, read as the reverse complement.
AAGAAGATGCAGTATGCGTGGCAGCAGATAGACTCCTTTGCCATGATATTTTAGATCTGATTTTTCTCTCACTCTGCTTTTATATCTGTGTAATTTCAGTAGAATTGCTCCTGAATCTACAACAGCCTATCAGAGAAGAGAATCGGGCATTTCTTATCAACCTTCGGTCTAATCAGCACAAAATAAATTATTGAGCAACCAGATGAAGGAAAATTCTGCTTTATCCTTTAACAAACCACAGTGCCATCAGGTCTTCTGACAAGCGGCAGCCGCTCTAAGCCCTGAGTGACATACTCGTCACCAAGCTGCAATTATTTGCCACCTAACTGAGGGGTTTATCCTCACCTGATTAAAACGGGGTGTTTGTTAAACACCAATACACAAGTTAAAACAATGCCTCATCTACTTTATTTATAGATCTTAACTGCATTAGGTTGCCACCACCAATTGTTTTCTGATTGGATCTTTTAGCCAATAACCGTAACAAACAAAAAGCATCTAATAAGGATGGTCTTTCTGTCATTATGGAGGAGGAGGAGAAAAGGGGATTTTTCTGTTAACTGTTCAACATTTGCTTAGCTCTAAATCCTATTCTTACTAGGGTGAGCAGTATGTGAAGAGATTTGTTGGACTAGTTGAATCACTACTTTTTCAAAAACGCATTTTAAGTCAAAACACTGAATAGTGATTCTGCATCTAATTTGTTTATGGTCTACATATGGTAGTTTCATAGTTCTAGATATACTATATATTTCGCACATGTTCCTCCATATTATTTTTTCCCCCATCTTTGTTTCAATGAAATTTAATGAGAGGTACCAGAATAACAACCCTGGAGACTGACATCTTACATTTAATCACAAAATATAGGCAATGCCAGTACAAGATTTCCATACACAGCCTACCTGACCCACAGGGAACATTTATTTTTGATTGTCATATTTGAAAACAAGATTATTTGATAAGGTTGTGCACACTATGAACAGAATTCAGATTTGCAACTTAATTTAACCATTTGACCTTAACAGTAAATCCACTCAGGCAAAATTAATTACAAACTATTTTCTTGGTATTTTTTAAAACATCTTTTTATTTTCACTTAACTTGTAAGTGTTTTTTCACTGCACAAAAAATCCTAACCATCAACAAATTAAATATAACAACCTGTGAATTTACTGCAGAAGGAGTTTACTGCAAAGATTAATTAGTCTTCAAACACTGTTCTAGTTGGTTATTCCAGCTGAAGACACCTTAAAAACATCTGGCTATTGCAAAGTTTGGCAGAGAGGAAACTAATTTCAGTGAAGAGAATTGTAACCAATTTCAGATTAACTGTTGTACTACTGCATGACACATAGCTGAAAAGGTGGCAGAAAGTTATGAAAATCTGTTTAATAGATCTGTGTTGAAAGTGCCTTTGTTTATAAATACATAGACAGGTCCTTCAAATAGGCACATATTTTTTAAGCACGAGTATCCCACTGACTACAGTAGGACTACTCAAACTTAAAGTTAAGAAAGCCCATCAGTGTTTGCAGGAATGATACCTATATTAAGCTATTTAATCTTTAGCAAAAGCTGAAGCGTCAGTCACTTATCTAAGCACAATGCAACAGCACTTAGCATGGCCTAAATGACAGTAGTCTCAATGTCTGTTGTTTCCAGTGTATATGTCTGAGTTTAACATGTCTGTATAATAGTAATGAGTCTGCACACGTATCGTAGCTTTGTATAGCTTCTTAGAGTCTCTCTCCAACAGCTAACATTTTATTTCTCCTAAATGAAGCTCTTATAATTAAATTTAAAATTGCAAAGGTTGTGAGATATTTTAAATGGTAGCGCATTTAGACAATTTCAACCGAATTATGATATAATTAGCAAGTCATGGGGATCAAGTCTCATTGCAATATTTTAAAACAAAATGGTGGTGAGGGGGATTACAAACAAATGATAAAGTTTAATGGAGAAATATATTACCTGCTGTTCATTCAAATAAATTTGATGTCACATGATTTTTCCTTAACAATTTGATTTTAATTAATTTTATGACTCACCATGGAATTATGAAGTACACATTCAGTTGTATTTTTTTTTTTAATTATTTGGGTTTTTGGAGAGAGATTAGCTTGTTAAAAAAACAATTATTAGCATTATGGCTTTAAAATGCCATTTCAAATGAATTTTAAGAGATTATATTGGAATATATCCAAGGTTATAAATACTTATAACTTTGTAGGACAACCATAACAAAGTCTCTCACATTCATGTTTACAGTCTTATAAGATCAATCATGCCATCAGTTTTTAAGCAGAAATGGAACTGAAGAGAGTTGTCTTTAAAAACTGATGGTGCAAGATAGCCTGTCCAGTGTTTTCAAATCTAAAAGCAGCTTGGAAGGAGCTAAGAGGTTAGTTTGGAAATAAACAAACAGGTTCAATATCTGCCATCTTCTTGGGATCAGCATTCAGAAATGTTCCAATACATATGAATTGCAATGTCATATGAAAATAGAAGCACTAAATGTATTTGGAAACTATGAATAACAAAATGCACGAAGAAAAGCATTTCAGAGGAGGAAAATTCTCAGTAAACCAGCAAATTCTAATAAGAATAAATAATAAACCATTCCTGCCAGTTACATTAGGAACATTAAGGGATGTGCATGCTTGATACTATACTGAACAAAACGGATGTTAATAAATTGGACATAGACCAATAAAAGTTTGATTAACCATACCTATTTTAACAATTAAAATTTCATCCAAGAGGAACATATCATTAAATTAATAGATTACGATTGAAATATGGCAGTTGTATACTCGAAATACTTTCCTTTAGAGGCATTCTCTGACTCAGACATTAAAAATATTAAATAAACTTTGTTACTTTTAGTGGGATTTATACACAATTTTTCCCCTATGTTCACTGTGAACAAAGATTTTGTATTAACTAATTTTAAATCCATATTTAAGTTAAACACTTGTGATTTGTAAATAAACTTGTTTTAAACTAGTTAAATGACTTGCATAGAGTTTCTTAAAACTACAACAATTAACTGCTTTAAATTGATACAACATAGAAAACTTTAAACCTTATGCACCAGTCAAACTATTACATAACAAATATTCCTATTACACTTAAAAAGACATTGCAGAATTGATGAGTGTTTTCACAACGCAGTTTTCTGACATTTTTAAGGTTCCTTTTTTTTGGCACTAAGGTATTCACTACATCAAACCTAAGCCAACATTTTACATCCTCAGATTTCATGGTGAGATTTCATTTTCCAATAACTATACTTAATTTTAATATTCTTGTCTCTGTTCAGCCTGCTTTTTAGCAAGAGTGAAGTGTCTCAGAAACAAACAACTTATTTCAGATTTAAGGCTCCCTAACTATGGTATTTACAGCAATACAAACACAAGGCAATTTATTAGCACCCTGCTTTAAATGTATGCCAATGAATCAAAATAAGAATGCAATTAATTTATAGGATACAAAATGACCAAGTGAAAACATAAATAGAAGTACTTAAGTCTTAACTACTATTATAAACAAATAATTTGTACTTTAGAGTAGAAATGAAAAATGTATCAAACTGCTCTTTAGTGAAAGAGAAATCTCTACTTTTTGTATATTATGAAATTTTACTACGTGTCCACATACATTTTTCCCACATGGTTCAAAGCTATTACTGTCTAGGGTAAATCATGCCACCATCGATTTATAGCAAATAACAATTACTCCATGTGTTAACATAGCAGAAAACTGAGAAAGTAGAATCAATAGTCACCTACCCAGAACGGCATGAGGCTTAAAATTAATTCAATAATCCGCTCTCCTGCTTCTATTCCCACGAGCTAACTAGTGTCACTAAAGAAGATTTTATCCGCAAAGAACTCCCTCCTACGCTTATCAACATTGTTTAACCCCCCTACTCAGGCTAGTTGATTCACCTTCCTTGCCTTTTGCAAACTGCTCCAGAAACAATACTAAAGCGGGCTGGAAAAAAAACCCCAGAGCACAATTTAAACGCTGTGAGTTTGATTATTTTTAACTGCTTCATCAGTGTAAATTGACAGAGATTCTCCTACCAGCCCCTGCTCTCAGTCCACACACCGTGCCCCTCGCTGGGGTGGGCAAGGGGAGAAAGAAATGCTGGAGAGACCCAGCACGCTGCGGTAAAGTCTCTGAGTTTAGAAAGTGGGGCAAAGAGTTTTTTCCGAGCTCGGCTTCTGCGGGGGAAAAACGAGCGTGTGTTCTGACAAAGCGGCCGAGTGACAGTTTCCTCTTCCTTCCCTGCGATGGGGCAGGTGGAGGGGCGCTTGGTCCGGGGGATGCACCAGGCTCCCCGCCCCCGCCACCCAGGAACAGAAGGCAGCAGCACGGGGAGCACAGGAGCCGGGTATTTAATCCCAGCAAAGGGCTGCACGTTTCCTTTCGACTTGGAGCTCTTCGGAAGCAGCCCGGCTGAAACCCCCACTCCCCAGGCAAGGGCGTGGGGACCGGTGCCTAAAGCATCCCTGCTTCTCCCCGCCCCTCGCGGGCACGGACAGGACCAGCGTCCGAGGCACCCCCGGGTGCCCCTCTGCGCTCCCACCGGGGCCAGGGAAGGGGTCGCACTCACCACCGGCTGCGGAAGGTGCTCGCCCCGGGGCTCTCCGCTCCCTGTCCCCGCGCCGCCCACGGCGGGAGGGAGGCTGGGGCAGCTGCCGCGCGGCTGGGAACTCCAGAGCCGGTGTCAGAGCAGGCGCTGCCGGGCTTCCCACTGTGCCCTCCAAACTCCTGACACAGCCCCAGTGAGCATGTGCGGAGTGGGTGTGCACAGGCCCGCTGGGAAAGTGAAGCCTCTGCCCTTACCTTGTCCCTTGCCAGGAGTCCGCTGGCGAGCACGGCGCTGCTGGGGAGCTGGAAGGGCAGGTGTTGGGCAGCGGGGTTCCGGGGCGATCCGGGAACGGCAGAATTCCGCTCTGCGTCTGCAGTGCAGGAGCGAGGAGGAGGGGGAGTCCCTAGAGTGAAGTCAACGTTGGAGCCCGGCTTAATAAAGCAGCGCCCCCCCGCCCCCAGTAATCATGAGGTGGGCTTGAAAAATCGCCAGAGTAAAAATCAAAAAACCCCAATAATTTTGGGATTTATTTTAATTTGCCTTCGAGCTCTGAGCCTGCAGGGCACACGTGGGTCCCATTTTCAAGCTTAGCTCCTCAAACAGGAGGGCGAGAGAGTTGAGGGAGAGAATTCTGAGATTGTCCAGGAACCACTTGTCTCCAGAAGCTGAGGTCATGGGTAAACCCCAGATATTGCAAAACCTCCCCATAAAATCACCAGGGTTCGCAACACATGTACTTACAGCTAGACATGTGCTTCAGTTATTTTTCTTATTTGTATGAGTGCCTAGGACACCCAGTCATGGACTAGTAGTCTGTTGTACAAGGTACTGTACAAATGCAGAACAAAAAGACAGTCCCTGCCCTCCAAAGAATTTACAGGCAAAGTCATTATGAACTGGGGCCTGGAGCACTTATGAGCTGATGGATAAACATATTTATAAATTTTAGCATGTTTATTATTTATCTGAAGTACTTTAGTAATATGTTTTGTAGAGCAGTTTAAAAGGAGGGAATTTATTTTCATTTTTAGTTTCATAATTCAAAATATTTGGACCAGTTCTGAAATATAGCACCTTATATCATATTTCATCTGAAGATCTTAAAGCATTTAGAAAGTCAGAAAAGTTTCATTATTTCCATTTAATGGCTGGAGAAGCTGAGGCAGAGAGAGGTAAAACCATTTGTGATAGGTTACAGAACAAATCAGGATTAGAAATTGGGATTTCCTAACCCCTAGTCCTGTGCTCAGTCCAATAGAGAATGCTGCCTCTGTTGATTAAATAACAAATGGAAGTTGTGCATACATATGTGAATTAATAACAGGTCAAAATCTATATTTCCAATTACTAGATAGGTGTTTTATGTACTTACAGCTGAGAGAGTTGAAAGGGGATGGGAAGTACTGTACAGGCCATATGGCTAATGCCCCCAGAAGGATGCTTTCCTTTAAAGGCATACAATTTTCTCCTCTGACACCTGGGAGAGAGAGTTGTCTGCTTCACTGTCACATGGGAAAAGGATCAAGACCATGAAAGCCTAGGCACAAGTGAAACTGTTCTCTACAGCTCATACATAAATGTAACAGTGAAATGGACACCGTTTAGTTGTTCATAGATTTTATTATTTACTAGATTTGTTATTCAAAATGGATTATCGTTCCGGCTAACTGTGGGAAATGTGGAACCGTACCTGCTTCTTTATTTCACTGTTACAGTTGTGTCCAACCATGCAAAATTGCCGGAAACTAGGTTAGCTTATTGGTTTCTTATGCATCTCCAAGGGGGTGGTGGCATTCAATTCAGAACTGGACCTGTCTTCTAGGAACTGAAAAGATAAAAATATTACCCAAAATGCAAATGGGGGAGTGCAGTATATTCACTAGAGCTGGGAAGGACCCTGAATTTCTATTCCATGGGAAATTTTGCATTTCTGAAAAAAGTTCCAAATTGGAACAAAAAGTCAGATTTTCCCACGGAACAGCAATATTTGAACAATTCTGTTCCAGAAAACCTGAAAGGGAATTTTTAAAAACATTTTCCTCTGGCTACCCAGTGGGGTCCCTGGCTGTCCGACTGCCAAGCTAGTCATACATCCAGGGGCACTGGGCAGTTCACTCAGCTGCTAGTGAAGCAGCCGAGGGAGCCAGCCAGCTGGGGAGCTGTTTACCCATGGAGCCTGAGGTGCCCCAGTTCTGTGGCAGCCTGTCATGTGGCCTACTGAAGAGCTAGAAGCCCCAGATTCACTGCAGCCTCCTAGTCAGGCTGCTGGGGAACAGGAGCAGAAATTTTCAGTTTCACACAAACTGTGTTTTTTTGTCACAGAATTATTCCAAGGGAAAACTCTCAACTGGCTCTAGTATTTACCCTGACAGGCAAGAAATAAACACTGTTACATCAGGCCAAATAAATGTTTCCCCAACATACCAAATCAGGTAACAAGGGAGAAACACTTAACTTAAACTTAACATAGCAGCACATTTAGCTTTAGGTATTATCACCTTAAACCAACTTCTGATACATACCTAGAAAGCTGGAAAGTCATATTGATTCATGTGGGGTTAAAGAAGGATTTGATGTGATACTGATCTAGTATTGCCAACTCTAAGCATCCAAAAATTATGCACAAAGCTGCAAACAATCATGAGATTGGCTTAGAAATCATGAGATTTTATAAATAATAAGTTTACGGTCCTTTTTATTTGTCTTCTGGTGTTTGAGTCTTTAGGGTGCAGAGTTTTTCAAACTTTCCTCTGCAACAATGGAGGCCAATAACTTCCTTCCCCCACATCTCCCAAAAAATGAAAGCTGAGACTTTGGGGTAAAATTATGGCCCTAAGAGCTAGTTCTATAAGAAAAAACTCCAAATTTAATGAGACTTGGTATAAAATAGCAAGAGCCGGTGACACTATGGTATCATAACAAATGATCTCCTGGACTGCAGTGAAATTTTTCTTCCCAGAACTAATGTATGCTTTTTTATTTTTAAATATTTTGAATGGTTATTGTTCACTATGTATCACCATTAATTTACATCTGCTTTAAAAACAGAGGAGAGGAACCCTGCCTCAAAGCACTTACAATCTATACAAGACCAAAGTTATCCTAATCCTTACCTGTTATACAGATAAACATAGTTTAAAAATAAATTCCAGACTACTAGGGCTCAGTCCTGTGCTTAGTTACTGAGGACTCAGTCCTGCAAAGGACTGAGCACACTGGCCTTGATCCAAAAACTAGTTAAAGCACATACTTAACTTTAAGCACCCAAGTAATCTCAAATTGACCTCAGTACAGCAGAACACCTAAGTACCTACATGAGTATCCTATGAGACTATTCAGTTGCTCAAAGTTAAGCATGAGCTATGTGCTTTGCTGAATCACTGACAACATGCTCACTCAACACCTTGCTGGACTGAATCCTCAGTAGCTAAGCACGTTTTAGCAAAGATCCCTATTCTAGCATCTCTTGTTTATCATCAGAACTAGAGCCATCCATTTATTATATTTTTTGCATTTGTATTTATTTATAGTAAATAAAAAACAGGTCATAATAGTAAACAAATTCTTTGTTGTTTCTTTAATACAACTTTAGTTTCTTTAGTTGTGAGGGACCAATATTTGTTGCTTTGCCTTCCACCGCTTCCAAATTCAGAACATTTGTAACTGATAAACAAAGTGCATGTTAGCAATTAAAGCTCAAAATTAGGTTGGCAGTAAAAAGTAATCTGAGAGGAGGACTGTAGCTACTGATATTATTGAAGCTGTTCATAAAACATATGGTTTCCAATCTTTAACACAATGCACAAAAATAAAACCCTGCACCCTATGAGTGCCTGATCTTTTCATTGCAAAATGATTAAATACGCCTGGTTAGTTTTTAGTTTTACATCTCTTTCCTCTTTCTGTTTTTAAAAATAAAACTGTGCCATTTTACTTTAGCTAAGGATCTGCCCTGTTGGTATGAAGCAGAGATGAGCTTTGCTAATTAATTTGCACTGCTGAATTGATGAGAAAAAATGGAGCTTTTTTTTTTTTTTAAATAAAATAAAATTGCAGATTTGCTTGAAAATTTGCACTCACTCACAAAACAGGAAAGGCCTCTATTTTGCAATGGCAAAGTTGCTTTCACTGTGAAGATGGTGAAATTTCACAAAAAGAACATGTGTGGAAAAAGTTGTAATTTATTTCAGGGTGGAATATTACCATACTTTACTGTGAAAACATGTTTGCCAATAGGAATAACAAGATTTCACATGGGGCTAGATTTGCCTAAACAATGTCTTTGCAAGTGGAAAATGTTAAGGTAGAAACTGAATCTCATAAATTTTGATACAAATATTTAAAACAAATGTGGGTCAATTTATAATTTTTGTTCACAGCCTTTTTATTAGCTATTTTAATATAACAATGCACAAACACATAGTTATAGGATACAGGAATCTTCTGTTGTCCTAACTTATTAGCAGGTGTTGGAACATTACATGCAAATACTGACTGATTTCTGCTGACTCACTCTGACAGGCGCAGGTCAGTAACCCTTCACAGGATATAAAGAAGATGGGAGTGGCTCTCTTTGTAGAGGAAGACTGTGTGTGCAAATGGTTGTTTTGTATTAGGCTTCCTCTTGCTTGCATGAGCAGTTAGTAAATATCTAGACTTTGTAATTTTATGGTCTTAAATATGTTGGAGAGTCTGTTTTCCTCAGTGTTATGTGCCTCACTTTAGCTTATTTCAAGAAATTTCAGCTGGGTCTGTACATTGGACTGTTGCTTTAGCTAACTTCCTTCTAAATTACATTACATTTGATAGAGAAACTAGGGACCAGCTCAGTTGTACTTTCAATGTAATTTAACTACAGCATAGAAACAGGATTTCAAACCTTTCACTGGGCTGATTTATGAGCGGAACTAAGGCTTGCTTAGTACAACATTTTGACAGTAAGAGTTACATTCCTACAAAAAGGAACACTCTCAGGTACAATGACTGAGAGTTGATGCTGCTAGACTAACTGTTCAGTTCAGATGAGCAAATGTGGCAACTCTAAAACTCATTAGAAATATGCTAAATTTAGGGTTAGAATTCCAGAAATATTCCAAAGCATGTCCTTTTACTACATATGTGAAAGCTTAGTGAGAATTAGCCACAGTGGAAACAAGAATATATGCATTTTGGATTTCTCAAAGTATTTCTAACTAGTTTGTCTTTTTTCTTCTTAATAAATCTTAATTGAATCATTTACCTATTTTAGATAAATGATGGAATGATGAATCTGTTTATTGAAGAGTCACAAACATCCTTTTGGGATACTTTCAAAATGCCCAACTCTTATTCAAGAATGAAAGTTACTACAAAGATCCATAAAGCAGTCTAACCAATTTAGAGGAAAGAGCACATAGACATAATTGTGGGTGGAAAACACCAGTATCTTTAGTCTCCTCTCGGTTTTTCTAGCCTGTGGGAATACAGTAGCTGACAGACTGTTTTGATAAACCTGGGAGATCATTTGAAGGGACTTCTGCCTAGGCCACACCTCCATATTAAGGATGAGAGTAGCCCATATCTTCATGGTACATCACCAAAGGCTGTATTTGGCCTTCAGATGACTCTTTGGTCACTCTTGTGGGGTATAAAGCAAATAAATCAATGAGATTTATAGTTTGGGAGCTATGCTCTGCAGAGGATTTTCTAAGATTTGTTTCTATAGGATAACTTTAAAAAATTACTTCTCTGGAAAAATGTTTCCTTTTCATTTGGTGCTCGAGTAGGTAATTTGTCCAAATGCCCCCTGATATTCCTAAAAAAAAAAAAAAAATGCAGCTTCTCATGTTCGTTTTTATTTTTTAAATCCTATTTTCAACTTTCAATAATTACTGCTTAATAATGTACTGAGTGACTAAACAGGAGACCGGGCTTTGTGTATTTCTTCAGTGAAGAGAAAGAAAAAGCAAACATCATCTCTACACAATACAGTTCAGTTCTGACTCAAGAGATTCACTCATCTACTATGTCATCAGGAAAATAACTGTGGAATCTCTTCTCTTTGAGAGCCGCAATTGCAAGAGGCAGTGTGATTAGATCTCTAGTTGGCTTAGAGCTATTTAAATACTTTTGCTGGCTCAGAATTGGGATCCTTGTAAATATATGAAATATATATTTGAGTACAGTATGTCATCCAAAGAATAATTGTGTACATATGGCCTGTAAACTCTGTTTAGACTGTTATAATATTTTGCACTTTACATCTTTAAAGTGTTGTACAATTATTGATTAATGGATCCCCAGAACACCTCTATAAGGCTTTTATTATCCCCATTGAACAGATGGAGAAATGAAGGTAGAGAGATAAAGTGACTTGTCTACTGGCCCCAGCTGACTCTCATATCAATGTTTGTTCTTGTTTGTCTTTATTTCTTCAAGTAGATTATAAAACAATATTATCTGGAGATGGATGATTATAACCCCTCTAGATTCTTCTATTAATCCACATAGTGTTTTGTGCTACAGATGAGTGAACAAGTCTGAATAAAATAAGAGCAAACCCAAAACATAGGCTTAAGGCCAGTTTTTCAAAATAGGTGACTGTGTAATTGCACACCTAGTTCAGCTATGCAGATCCAATGATCAAATATGCAAACAGCCAATGTGGGTCTTATGCACATAACAAAATCACCATACGTTTATATGTGCAATTGTGCACTTGGCATGTTTGAAGTCTGATCATCAGCATTTTAATGTGGCTCAAAAGACTTTGGTTAACATTTTTTCTTATTATCAAGAGTCTCTGCTAAATAATTCCTGGCTTGGATCAGAACAGGAAGTGCCAAAACACAATTCTAAAAGTTGTTCTCATGTCAGTACTGTACGTCCAGCCTGACTAGGACCTTGAATACTTGAAATCCCATAAGGAAAAAACTGTTTCTGCAAAATTTCTAACTCAATATATTCAATGAAGTAATTCTGAGATGCACCAAATGACACCAATATTTATCTGAATATTTCTCCAAATCAGACAGAGGCCCTGATTTTGCAGACAGTTGAAGTCGATGCAGTTACTCACCCAAGTTATATACTTACGCATTTGCTGGGCCTGGGGTTTACATAGCACTCTTTTTGACTTTCACCTTTTACTGAACTGTAACCTGGTAAAACATTCCTTGTGCAGTGCCCACTTATTTCTTTTTGTTTTTGTTTTTTGGTAATGTATTCACAATTCCAGCTTCTTTTGCTGACCTTGGAAATGCATGGAAAATGTAACCCAGGTAGATTATTTAACAGCTCAAACTGGGAGGTCAGTGACTGATTCTTCAGTCAGGTTTCATGAGCCACTTTTTAAATATTTCAGATATTGCTGATTATAATGTACATTTGCAGTGGCCCAGTATGCATTGACCATACAGTATAGATCAGAAATATCGAGTACATTACAAGAAGCAGGTTACACTTCAAAACAGTTGATTCACAGTGTTCAAGACCGTTCATCATTTTTATTATTCTAAAGGACTGGCAGGACTTAGAAACTTTCCTAGGAAGCCGTATGGATTCTGAAAAGCTGCTCTAGAATTCCTACTCACATTAGATTGTGGAGAGAGCACTGATTTGCAGTAAATGTTCTCAGCAGCCAGGAAGTGCTGAAACTGATAAACCCTCTCTCACAAGATTTTCACTTCTGAAATAAAAAAACATGCTAGTTATTCTGATTTAGATAATCACTGTAGGCCTCATTCACCACTGCATCACACCATAAAACTGGAATATTACAGGGGCTTAGTTAATAGGGATCAGACTCTATCAGGGTCATTGCAGAGGGCATGCTTGCTATTTATGTAAGGGTCTTTGTGGCTGTATATATGGGCATTGTGTAAGAGGAGCAAACTTTTTGTATATTATCTTTATATATACACTAAACAATGCAATATTTAGGAAAATAACAAATTGAACATACATACGCAAATCTAGATTTTCAGAATAACATGAATAAAATTGCAAAAAATGTTTATGTTAGCAGATCTATCACAGCTGCATAAACACTTATGCTAATTGCATATGCAAATGATGCATATATCTTTACATATGTAGTTCTGAAAACAGTTTTAACATTGTATATTTAGAAGGATTATAGAGCACTTTACCAATGGCGCATATGCCTCAATGTGATATTCAGGCTCTACAGATCACTGATGAAACACAGCACCCTCTGCTCACAACACTATTCAACACGTTAGGAAAAGTAGCAAACATAGCTAATTTGAAATTTTCAAAACAAAAATTTTCTCATGGGAAAATGTTCTTTCCTTTTAAATTATGTCCACTGGGAACTGTCAATTTCAATTAAATTTTCCAATACACTGATCAGAAATTTCTAACTGAAAAATTTAATTTTGAGTCAATATTTTCCACTGGAAAGGGGGGAAAATAAGAACTTATTTGCAAGCTGGGCATAATCAACTTTTAACACTGTTTTTATTGAAAACTTTCTTTAGATGGAAAAAAGAGAAAAATGTTTTTTTTCGAATAATTTCTCACACACTTTTTACCATCATCACTTTTTTCATTTTAGGCAGGTGAGGGGAGAAATATGGGGAGAGAAGAAGGAAAAATCCCCAATGCAAAAATGAAAAACCAAACTTACCAAAAACTGGAATGACATCTAAATTGAAGTGAAATGAAACATCAACATTTTGAAACAAACCAACAACAAAAAATCATTTTTGAAATGTCTTTTGAAGTGAAATGAAATGACAGTTTTTGTTTAGTTTCTAAATAAAAATTCCTATGGAAAATCAAATGAATTTATGGTCAAAAATTTTTGAAAACTTTTTTTCCAGGAGAGAACTTTGGGTTTTACAGCTAGCTCTACTACTGAAGCAGAAGGCTTTATCCAACTGAAGTAGAAAGAGAAAAATAAGCCATTTTAATGTAAATTACTCTAGTTGGAAAAGTTGAGACAGTTTTGGTATTTGACATTTTCAGTTTTGTAAAAATCCCTGTGTAGCAAATATATGAAGAAAGGTAAATTAAATGGAGCATTTACTCATAGATTTTGAAGGTCATTTGTTGAATATACAATATAAAAAAGGATCAGGTTCCTAAATCAAGGAGGCTAAATTGGTATTGACAAGTGTTGTGATTTAATTGTGAGTGTCACAATAGTCAATGTTTTTCCTGTAGCTCCAGCTCTTGGAGTCAGGTTATTCCATGAAAAATCTCAGTTTTTATTTTTTTAAAAAAAGGTAAAGTAAGTTTCTAGCTCTCATAGTTGCAGAGAAAAGCTTGAAAAGGTTAATCCTATAGGTTCAAAAATCAGAAGTCCAAAAAAGATAATTCAAATGTTATTATTTTTAAAATCACATGATTTTTAAGCAAATTTCATTATTTTGGCATGCCTGAATTATTCTGATTTTTAAACTTGTAGTTAGCAAAACGGTAAATGGAATACAAAGACAACAAGCCTGTGCATCTTGCATGTGAAGACACTTACATGTTTCTCTTCTGTATATGTCCTTGTTGTTTGTATTATGATTGCACTAGAAGCACTAGCTGAGATCAGGGTGGCATAGTTACGGTTGCTGTTCAAACACATAGTAAAAAAGAGACCCTGCCTCAAAGTTCTTACAGTCTAAATACACAAGACAGACATGATGGGGGGACAGTGGCATTCACTCTTGCCTTTTAAGATCTTTGGAAATTAATGCAGAGGATACAAGAGTTCCGTGGCCTTTCGGTGTGTTTTTTAAGACTGCAATTCTTTTGGATTGTACAGAAAAACAATTCCCTGCAAAATGCCAATTACAAAATAAACTCACGTCTTGACAATTTTCCACCGAGGCATGTATAACCTCCAGAGTTGCTGTTGTTCCGGAGCTTTTGGGATGAACTTTACTTTCATCACAGAGGGCTTTCTCCTTTGTTTTTTAAAGGTGTCCTCTGCCAAGCTAAGTAAGTGTTTTTCTCAAGTGCAGTTTTCTGAAGGTACTGAGGCATGTTGAATACAGACAAGTAATTTGTTACCTCAGGCTGTATGTGTCCTGTACTAAAAATTACAAGATGGAAATCTGTGCCTGTGATGAGAGTATACTTTGGAAAGGCTGTGCAGAGAGAGAAGAACAGGTTGTGGCTAATCTCATTCATTCACTGCAGGTAAGAGAGGCACTCCCCTTTTTTTAGTTTCTTGGCAGGATCAAATCCTATGTATCTATCAACAGGAACAATTGTTTCTAAGTCGAGAGTGCTGTGATTAAAAATGATACGGCGGAAAGGCTGAGGAGAAATGCATAAAAAAAAGGCCCTCATGTATGAGCTTCTAAGGAGAGACTGTCTGTTCAGTACACAGGCCAGTCAAAATATGCTTTCTGGCAGAGACATTAATAAATAGACCAGTTTCAATAGATGGAGACTTAAGGGTAAGAGACTGTAATGTTGTTCTAAAATTCTTTTGGGCTGGAGCTTAAATCCAATTTTAATGAGGTCATAGAAAATAAATTAATGTTCTACTATCTTCCAAACAATATCTTCTTTGTTAAGCATGAAGATTGGAAAGTTTTTTCTTGCTGTGTGCTTAAAACCGTGTAAAAGCCTCCTCCTCTTCTTTCATTTCCTGAGTACAGCGCCACGCGATATCCCTCACTTGACTACATGAATATATTCATCCAGCATCCACAAGTGGTATATACAATTGACAAGTCTCTACCTTTCTCTTTCCTTTTGTATTGGATGTCAAGAGTTAAATGAAGAGACCAGTTTCTTGGAGAAAACACAGAACTGCTGAGTGACAGCAAAATGAACATAATGGAATCTGTAGTGGAATAATCACCAGTGGAAGTGGTGGAAACCCCATCATTCAAAAAAGTTAGCATTCTTGCCAACTCTCATGATTTTATTGCTAGTCTTACAATATTAGGTGTTTTTCTTACAGCTCCTGGATTCCAGTGATTATGTGATGATTTCAGCTTATACAATATTACATAATTTTAAAATTGTTTTTAAAAAAGAAGTCTTTTAGCCCTAGTGGTTTTTGGAAAAGAGCATTAAAACATGAATCCTCAAGACAATAAGACTAATAAAAAGGATCCACAATTAATTATTTTTAAAATCTGATGATTTTTTAATCCTTAAGTTTGACAATAGTGAGACAACCCACTAGATAAAACACTGCCAGAAGCACCTCTGGACTATATGGGATATAAATAGACTGGGTAACTCGAGAAGGTCTTTGCATTTCTTATGCCTATGATCCTCTGAACATATGCAGATGTATGGTGTGCAGCCTCTTAGTCTACGCAGTCTTTTGTGCGCAAGTCAGGAGGTGCAAACTGTATGCAGTACCTGCACAAAACTGTTTGTGTAAGCCCTAGCCTATGACCTGAGTGTATGTCTTGGATTCTGATCTATGACCATTGTGTGAATGTCCACTTAGATTTAACCACTTAGATTGAGTCCAGTTCTTTAAGTCCACATTAACTATGAAAGCACTGCTCATCAAAAGACAGGTTTGTTTAGCATAAGTGGGCCTAACAACAGAAGACAGCTGTTTGCACATACTGTCAAACTCTTTTCATGAGGAGGATTAACAACACATTCAAACCTAAAGCTAGTCATGTTCTAGCTCAGAGAGAGAGAGGCTAGAGAATGGTTGAGACGATGAGTGCAAAATAAGAAAACTATGAGATAGATGTTGTCTGGTGCTTCACACTTTCAGGAGGACTTGAATTATGTGCAGACAAGTGGTATTTTACTACAAATCCTAATGTTCATCTGGATTCCCAAAGGAAGTGGGTGTGAGGAGAAAGTGGATATTGGAGTGAGTTGTCAGAAGAAAGCTGTGGTGTAGTAATGGTGTATTAGATTACTCACAATAGATGATGATCTGCACAAACATGATCTCGCTGTTTATCACCTCTGGATAAATTTCAGTGTGCTTCATTGCTATAGACAGGCCTGGTCCATTTGCTGTTGATGATTTTTCATTAGCTGCCGCAGTAACTCTCTTACTACATGGAAGTTTCAAAAGATATCAGAAGTGATTAGAGTTAGCTTTATCAGCTCTTCTGCAAGCAAATTCAACTAATAGTAGTGTGGAAACCACATCTCTGGCAGCTGCAACTAGGGTTGCCAACTTTGGTTGGCCGTATTCCTGGATTTCCATCACATGACATAATCTTTATTTCCTGGAGACTCAAGGACAACCCTGGAGGGTTGGCAACCCTGGCTGCAACCAGTTTGGACAAGGGAAAACTGCTCAGTGCGTCACTGATTGCCTGCTAGCTGAGCGAAGCAGAGTGTGTATTAAACTCAGGGTGGATGGTGCACCATTCCAGAACATGTTGTGCAAATTAGAATGCACTTACAAGTGGCTCTGTAAAATTTCACCTTCCAAAGGGCTGAGCTAATCCTGCTGGGATACGAATCTGTGATTCCAGAGAACACTTCAAACCTGATGCTTAGCTCTCTAAGTCACCATATTCAGTGCCTACAGTAAATAGCAAAGGAGTGTTCTTTATATGTACACACCATTTAATATCTTTGCCAAACTTTTCCACCTCCTTCCCTCCCCTGACCCATCACCTGCTGGTGCCTGCAGCGTACAAATTTGAGAGTTTTCTTTATGAGTTGCACATAAAATCCACACCTCTCGTCATGCATGAGAAATTGCTGAGAGAGCCTGATTCAGCCCTGAAAGCATTCATTTTTTTATGGGCAGGACACCTATTTATGATGTGTGTTTTCAGAAATATGCAGAGTATGTAACGACTGACCCCCATAACCACTCACAGGTACTAAATGACACACTTCTGGCAGGGAACCCAACTGACTAATTATCCATGCAAATCACTTATCTACTGACTTCAAAAGAGAACCAGCTAAATGACCCGAGTTGTCAGCAGAAAATAAAGAAATGCATAGGAGGGTGAAACCCTGTCTGCCCCCTCCTCCACAATAAAATCAACAGTGATATTCAAGGAAGTGGTGAACAACCAAAAATAGAACATTCTTGGGGTTTTCACTTGAGGATACCAGTTTGCTCTGCTAGTCACTAGCATGTACTACACCAGGACTACCACACTGTATGTTGTAGCTGTTCAGTCATACAATAGCTTTCACATACTTTTCTTTTCATTTCTTTTCTTTTATTTTTGGTGTGGGGAAAAGAAGGAATTCCTCTATTATTTAGACAGAGAACAAGTCTTCTCTTCAAGTGTGCTTTCAGTTTAAGCCTTCTTTTCCAAAGTGGTGTCCCAAGAATTGCTAGAGCACCAGTGTCCAATATGTTTGCCACTAGCCACATGTGGCTAATAGGCTATTGAATTGTGGCTAGTGCATGTGGCTTTTTTATAATGTGGCTTAATGTGGCTTTTTTATAATGTGGCTAATAAGAAAAATTAAAAACCACAAGTGTGGCTAGCAAGGTGGCTAGCATCGAATTTCTATTGGACGCCGCTGAGCTAGAGTATCGAGTACTGAAAGTGTTCAGAATTCATCGATGGTAGCATCATAGTCTGATAGTCTCATGGCAGATTCCATGGTCATTCAAAATGAATTGCTGACAACTTGATTAAAATGTATGTATTGGATCATTGAGCTATATGGCAGGAGGAGCTATAGCCTATGTAAGTTACGTTAGATGAATAGGTCCCATTTTATCTTCATGCTACATATTGCATTCCCTTGAGGAAACAGCAGCATAAGAAGTCCATAGTGAGTATTTTGCTCTGGCCTAAACACAATAGAGTTATGTGCATGTTTTGTATTTGTGATCACCATTTCATTCTAATTTTAATCACCATTTAATCACCATTTCATTCTAATTTTAATCTTCATGTAAAGGGATACTGCACAAATTGCCCTGATGGTCTCAGTAGGACTATTTGCAGAGTAAGGTACTACTCAGCATGAGCAATGGTAGCAGAATTTGGTCCTTATGCAGTGGCCTAATTGTTAAAGGTTGTTACAGAGAGATTGATACTAATTTTGCAAATCATCTAAGACCTTCCCCATAACTTTGTATTCTGTTACTTTACTTTCATTTGGAAATGATGATTTGATTAAGTAACAAAAGAAGCAAAAGAGAAAACATTTATAACAATAATTATGAGGACCTTTTGGAATTTCTTCTCCCTTTTTTTAATGGAAGGTTTTCAGTACAAATATATATAGCGAGATGTTTATGAATTGAGCTTGAATCCTGCACCTAGCCAGAGTGTGTGATGGTGTGCACAGCTCTAGTAAATGCATATAGAAATGACCATAAGTAGCTATTTACATACATAATCTGATAGTTACATACCCATCTTTTTAAAAAATTCTGTAGAAGTTGCCTTTAGTCTCTCTGGGGTGCGGATTATAAACAGGACAAAAGTTGGTGGTTGCCTATTCAAGCCATAGATTACCCACCATGAAGGGATTGGGAATTCAGATTCTGAACTGGGCTTTTTTCACATACCAGAGTGGCAGCCTGCTCCACTCCTGCTTATTTTGGAGCAATCCAAGGCACTCTTCTTCCCACAGGGCTCAATACTTCAGTCAGTATTACAATGGCATAGAGACTCTTGTATAGTCTTCAAGGGACTTCCCCATGGATGTCACTCACTGGTGTCGATGAACCCCCAAAGGAGGCATATCCAGCCCTTTTCAGAGACAAGCACCTCATAAAGCAGGATGTAACAGCAGGGGGAAGCTGAGGCTCTCCTCATGGCCCCCACACTGTCAGAGCTGCCGGTAAATGTCATAGAATCATAGAATATCAAGAGTTGAAGGGACCTCAGGAGATCATCTAGTCCAACCCCCTGCTCAAAGCAGGACCAATCCCCAATATCCCCCGCTTATGCATTTGATAGCGAGAAACCAATCGCCGCTCACAGTGCTGCTGTCCGGGCAAACATTTGTTTCCTTCTGGTGCCAATAAAATAATTAGAAAAACTTCTTCGGGGAGCATGGGGGAATGATTTCTGGAAACTCGACAGCAAACTGCATTCCTCAAGTCACTATACTTGGTTAGTGTCTTTCACAACACTGCTAAGCTCTAGATAATGGTATGCATAAGCCTGAAAAGGAGAAACAGAGAGACAGGAAATTATGGCTGAATGTGTGTTTTCTTAGGGAGTTTGTGCTCACTGTTGGAGTAGTCAGTGCCAGATATTGTGCAACACAGCGAGTAGTCCCTTTTCCAGCTGAGTTCTGCTAAAACTCAGCCAGATTGTAGTGAGATGTGAAAATCTCCAGAAGAAATGTCCTTTAACATAGGCATCTGCTTCAGCTTGTGCCATGTTAAGAACTCCAGAGGCCTTACACAGTCTTGCCAATCAGAACTGTTCAAAAACCATGAGTCAGCCCTCCTCACAAATTATGAGATTTGCTTAAAATCAAGAGATTGTGGGGGGAAAAAATTATGGGTTCTTCTGGTTTTTGAGCCTTTAGGATTCATGTTTTCAAGCTTCTCCACAACCAGGAGGGCTATAAACCTACTTCTAATTTAAATGAAAGCTAAGATTGTTACATCATGTCCCGGGGATCAGGACTTTACGAAAAATTCCAAATATCACAAGACTTGTGAAAAATCACAAGTGTTGTAATGTCTGGTGCTGTGATTCTATTATTTGTATTATCATAGCACCAAGGAACACTTTATGGACCAAGACCCTTTTGTAGGCACCATACAAACACAGAACAAAATGATAGTCCCTGCTCTATAGAGCTTACAATCTAAGTATCACATAAGAGACAATAGATGGATACAGGCAGACAGGGGAATACAAGGAAACAATGAGGCAATATTGATCAGTGTGATAGGCAATGGTCTCTGCACACCAGCAGTCTAACAGTTGTCAAGTTTTTTGTAGGTCTCATGCAAGGGGGGATTTGAAGGTGGATAATGAGGTAGCTTTATGGATGTTTAGAGGGAGCTTCTCCCAGGCGTAAGGATCAGCATGGGAAAAAACAGAGGTACTTGTTTGAAAATACAAAAAGTAGGTGATAGGAGGCTGACATCACAGGCTGAGTGTAAGCAAGAGTTGTCCTTTTGATACTGAATGAGAGATGATAGGTTGGGTGGGAATAAGATGTGAAGGGCCTTGAAGGTTAGTCACACTGCTTTTCTACAATAAGTCTTCAAGATGAGATCCGGATGTGGAAGCAGAGTCTTTTATGGTAAAATGAATGTCTCAAGTAGAAACCAACCTATCTGAGCAGTGAAAATAAATAATTGACGTGACATTTAGAGAGCACCATAAGGAACAGATCCAATTTACAGTTTTGTTTACATGTGTTGTCCGTTTACACCTTGCGTCACAGACTAGTGGTATCATCGCAGTTTGCATCAGAGCTCTAGAAAGCTGTCCTGATTCACCATTGCATTCCTTTATTTTTACCCCAGGATAACTCCATTGAACTCAGTGCAGTGACTGGAGTACACAGTAGTCTTTGTGCCAAAAATATCAGTGCTTCAAGCCTTTGAGTTTCCTGACAAGCTGTCTTTCTTTAGCCCCTCACTTCAGTCCTTTATACCACTAGGGGATCTTAATGGGTTCACATAGTGTAGAAGATTCTTCTTTTGTCTCAAGAGAGCAAGTTAGGTGCTACAATTAAATACTGAATGCCAGATTTTTATAGCATGGGAAAAACAAAACAAAACATCTGTCTGAATAATGCTGAAGGAGCAGGAACTAAGCTGCTCTTTAAAAATAAATGCAACACTAAAGATAGTGATTGAGATAATCACAGCCAAAAACTAGGCATGATAGGATGCTCAGAAAATGTTCTTTTGTTAGTGGTTTGCAAATGTAGGAACAGTATGTTAGTGTTATTTTTACTTGCTTTAAAGTGTAGTTTTACTCTGAAAGATGACCATGTAAAACCATGCACCATTTCAATCAAGAGATCTGCTGCTTTACTACATTCAATCAGATCAACTGACTCTGTAGTGTCTGAAAAAGGGATTTACTGCTTTTTATTCCCGTTAGTCCTGCAGAGTTAAAGGAGCAGACACTGAGTTCATTGAAGATTCCACTGCGTGCATAAGAGCTTACTAAAATTGAACTGTGTAAGTCCATTAAGACAATGGGGTTACATGGGTGTAAAAGAGGGTCTAATTTGGTTTGCAGAACCTTTACTGCTGGTGATGTTGGTGCAGGATTGAAGGAACCCAGACTTGACTTTCCGAGGTAAGTTTGCAGGACAGCAGATATGTATTTTTTTAAAAGTCTTTTTACTTGTAGACATCACACTGGATATAGAAATCACCATGAGGAATTGTATATGGAGCTCCATGATAACATTTTTTACAAAGCCACTTTTCAGAACAGAACTGCACTTTTTACTCTCAGCATACCACCCAGAGGAGTGTCATTACAATGCACTCAGCACGGCACTCTGCACAATCCTTAATGAACTAATGGCTTATGAAAAGTGCCAGATTGAACACCCCCAGCTTCTATTTCTGTAGAGAAAAGGTATGGCATAATCAACAGTGATGGAACCTTTCTAACTAGCCTTTGCCAATCTGCCAGCATGCCTCAACATTGACTGAGAGTGAGCAGCTCCAGAACTGACCATGTACTTCAGTTTCAATGGCATGTTTGATCCCAAACTCCTTTAGTGCCACATGTGATGGGTGTTTATCTGATGGGAACACCTTTTCTACCAGGAACTGGAATGAGACTCATCTAACATATTTTGCATGGACTGCTGAACAGCCATGAAATGGTAATAGCTTTTGGTCAGATGCTTCATTAATTAATGCTTATATAGTTGTTTAGGAAAGGCACTGTATAAGTGCAAAGTATTATGGGATAAATACTGAAGTCCTTCAGGGACTTCAGGATTTAGCCATTCACTAGCAAAAATATTTTCAATGCAGTAAAATGCTTTATTCTATTTCTAGGCATGCCCAAAGCAATCCACAGATCTGATCCAGGCTTTTACGTACCTCTCTTCTAAGTCTAGGACTCAATACACAGGTTACAATGTGTAGTGGCATGTCTGGATACAGCTACAAAGTCAAGCATATTTGAATTGTTTCTTTTCATTGGAAGGGCAATATGGACAGGAAGAGAGAGGTTTTTCTGGATTTGCCAAAAGTTAAGTCATTACTGATACAAACAATTTCTCAGGTTACTGTCTGGGTTTAGAAACATTTATGAATTGCTTTGGATTGAACTCTTCAACTCTGAACTTCAATCCCATATCCCTCCCCGACTGGCACCAAAGGATCATTTCTATTCTCCACCTTAGCAAACTGGGGACACCCTAGAGCTGTGTTGTGTATATAGTGGAAGCAGGTTGGAGGCGGTGAACTCCTTTGGTGTGATACTGCTGAAAAACTATTTCATCTGGACCCACAGCGAGTGTTCAGAAGTTATCTTTCTTCTGCTTTACTGCAGCTGGATAAGCAGCCAAGTTCCAATGCACATGGTAAGAATTTAGTTGCAGACTATGTAAACATTCAGAAGCAATGAAAAGCGCTTTCCTGATTATGTGCTACTTGCATATTGTTTGGATGGTTTAAAAAAAATAGTCCAGGGGCAGGACAGGGATTTTGCACTAAAGGTATTAATGTTTTAGGCAGTTTAATATCTTACCCTGGACTATCAAAGTCTCTGAATCTGGTGAACGAGAACTTCCAACACTTTGAACTCATTCTTGTGGCCTCCCACCAACAATTTCCAAGCATACTCTGTATTCTAGTCTGAAATGATGGGGTAGGCTCCTGGTGAATGGCAAGTCTGGAATGGCACCATTGGCTCTGAACCGCCAGCCATTCAAAGTGGAACATGCCCAGCCTCAGCAACCAACCAGGAGAACAGCAAGAGTAAGAGTGGGAATGAGACCTCTGCTGTTATGGCCTCATTCTATATGAGCTGGATATTAGGTTTTACCATGTTAACAAGTTAGAGACACATTGTTGGGAGGGCTAAGTTCCAAAGCAATGCGTAATAGGCCTTTTGATGAGGAGGTTTTGATTACTGTAGAGACGGGAGGAATTGATTTGTTTAGCCCTGGATCCATATGAAACTCTGACGTTTCACCCAACAGGGATTCATGCAAAATACTTCTTCACCTTTTACTCATGAGGGGTCTATGTGCCAATTATCATTCCAACAAACCCAGAATCAATGCAGAACTCAGTTGAAATTGTCACATTCCCCTAGTTTAGTGTCTAAAACATCTGTATCTGACTCTGACTGGCTGACAGCGCAATGCCAGAATGGGGACGAGGTGCACAAATCTTTCAGCAGGCTGAGGCTGGTACTGATTTTTGGAGCTTAGAACAAAATACAAAACTATTAACGTATTATTGGGGTTCTGAAAACATTTTCTACAACTGCTAAATGTAGCTATACCAAAAGAGCAAGGAAACACCATGGCAGGAAATTTATGCTTCCTCCACTGTACATTTGATGTCAGCCCTGAATACCAGTTTGTCTGCTTATTTCACAGTTATCACTGTGGTGTCTTTCATGCCATACTTTGCACTTGACAGCCCTCCCTGAAGTAATCCTCCTCCTTCAAATTCCTCCTCCATCCCCACTTCTGTCATGACGCCTACAAGAAATGACAACTAATGATTGCCAGGTTTTGTTGCTGCCAGGGATAGTAAATACTACATAGGTATGTTCAAATGATTCAGAATTATACCATTGTACGCTGAGTTAATCCCATATCACATCCAAAAAAACTATATTGAAAGACCATTAAGGTTTCAATATTAAGTATTCGGAAGTTACGAAATTCCAGAACTAAGTCTGACTGTGCAACTTTAATTCAACCATGTGTGTGTGTGTGTATCATAACACATTCTTTAATTATACAGTAACTTACTGTTTTCTCCCCAGGATCCTTGCTTCATTCAGGGAATGGAAAGTAGTTATTCAATACTTCTTTTTATCCTCTTTTAATTTGTGGACGTAGGCCTTATTTAACACACATCATGAAAACCTTGCACTGAGTTCAAAATTATTAATTTTTTCCACCTTCACAAAAACACTGTAAAATTAGGTGGTATTATCACCCTCATTTTACAGCTAAATGGAGAATTTAGCTGCCCAACTCCCACAAGTCTCTAATGCTCATGTGCAAATTGCCATTTTCTGGAGACTTATAACTTGGTCAAATTTGGGAAAATGGCAAAGGCACTTCCCCTGACACCCAGAATGACAATCCTGCCAAATTTCAAGCCCTCATTAAAAAGCATGGAGGTGCTAGAGCATCTTAATAACATGGTTGTAAATTATTTTTTTTCATGAGTAAAACATATTTTTCTGCAACCATGTTCTTAGAAATGGGTGAACTGTTTTAACTGAAATTTTCCAAAAAAGTTTAATTCAGCCTGGCTTGAAAATTTCCTGCCCAACTGGTTAATATCTGGCAAAGTTATAAGCAATTGAAAACAGGGTCTTACACTGGGAAATATCAGACAACCTTACCTATAGGTAGCACCACCATCTCCACTTCTTAATGTTATACTTCTCTCTCACTGTTGGTTACAATCAGTTCTTTTGTATTAGATTGTAAACTCTTTAGAGACTGACATTTACTGTGTATTTCTCTCTACATTATTCTGTACAATGGGTCCACAAACCTGACTGGGACCTTTGAGCATTACCCAGAATACATATAATTATGCTAAGGAAAATACAAATTTAAACCTCATGATGACTGTAAATAGGCTGCAGACAACAGGAGTGCCATTGAGCCCATGTTTAGAATGAGTGACTGAAATGCACTGCATGGAGCATGTCCTCTCAAAATCATCCTGGTTAACTGTGGTTCAGTTCACTAGGCAGTTGAGCAAGTGATTTTACTGCATTGGCCTCAGCATATTTCCCTGTCTACCCCTGGGAAAGCACTATTCCTTTCCCAGGCTCTCCCTCTTGTATAGAGCTCTTGTGATCACATGGGCCTTGACTCACCTCTCCAAAACATCTTGTAGCAGCAAGTAACTTTTGTCCATTAACACTTGTCTCTCACTTAGATTGTGATGTATGAGTTTCATTTTCCCTAAGCATGAGGGCAAAACTAGTTCTGCTTCTGAGGAACCTCCAGCTGGTTTTGATTCTGAGAAGCTCTCATCTATTTTGGCTTCTGATGAAAATATCCTGATCTTCATCGGCAAATATAGCTAATCATTCTGCTTTTCTACAAATCCAAAGAGGAACTAGTCTGACTTTTGGGGTGAAATCTGTTTGCACTGGTCTAACTGGGATATATTGCCAAGTTGGGTGGCAGCCAGTTACACGGCACATCTGTTTAATCTGTTTTTGAAACTGCAGTACATTACCTAATTTGAAGCAGTGATGCTATGATATCATGTCTGTCCCATTTGTGAATGGGAAGTGACCAAGATGCTTTCAGTAAAGTAATATGTCCTCTACAGCTACATGTAATAGCTAGACATGCAAATGTCGATAGGATAATTAAGATCTAATATTTTCAACATAAATGTGAAGGAAAAGAGAAACTTGGGCCAAATTGCTAGAAGCAGATGAACCTTCATTAATATTGAAGTTGCATCTTACACCAACTCTGAATTAGTCTCTTTTTGGATATTGCCTAAATTAGTGGTTCTTAAACTTTGGTCTGAGGACCACCAGTGGTCCGCGAGCTCCATTCAGGTGGTCTGTGGATAATTCCCTCCAAGGTGTGCGCGTGGGCGGCTGTACACAAGAGAATGAAGTGCCACCTACCTAATTAGTGGAGCCGTGCAGGCGTGGCTCCACTAATGAGGTGCCTGGACCCTGCAGAAGATGCACATGTAAGGTGAGGTGGTGCCTTAGGAGTAAGGGGGTAGGTGGGAGGGGGCAGTGGGTTGAGAAGAGGGGGTTGGGGGAATTATGGACATGCAGGGCTGAGGCAACCAGAGAAAGGGGCGTCTTTCCCCAGCTCCAGGGGTGTGGCTGCTGGGGACAGACAGCCTCCTTCCCAACCTCAACTCTGTGGCTTCTGTGATGGAGGAGAGACCCTCGCTCCTTCCCAGCCCCAGCTCTGGGACCAGGAGAGAGGGCACATCCATCGTCTCAGAAAGATAAGACTACTGATATTAAAATGAGTTGTATGCTTTTATCTGTAGAACAAAAAGACTTAATTATTATAAAAATTAATTATTATTTTATTCAAGGTGCTTTACAATAGTTATCTAACGGTACAAACAACATTTGGAAAGACCATTAAGTGGTCTGCCGAGACCCTCAGCAATTTTCAAGTGGTCTGTGAAAAAAAAAGTTTGAGAACCACAGGCCTAAATTAAATTGCTTAAATTAAATTACACTGCAGTGTAGAATAGGCCTGTTGCAGGGTTAGCTGCTTCCCAACACCCCTAGTGGCCCAGAGTACTTATGTGGTGCCCTGCTAATAATTCCTCCTTTCTTCAGGCCTCTACTGTTCATTCCCACCAAGCAGTCCCACAGGTCCTTCTGGCCAGGCTTTTATTCTTTCATTTCCACAATACAGCAAACCAACATTGAAAACAATGACACGGAATTACCCTTCTGGTCTTGAGTTCTGTCTGTCTTGAGCTCCTCATCTGGTCCATTGCTCCAACTGCTTGGCTCTCTCCACCATCCACAGGTGCCAGCTGAAACTGCATTATCCGCATTTGAGCTCCTTCAGGCAAGACTCGCAAAAATTGTTTTAAGACAACTAAGTCCTTGTCTTTCCCCAGATAATTCATTCACCTCTGGACTCAGCCACCAAGTCCTGCACCCACTGGGCCACTATATGGGGTTGTGTTCTGCGTGGAAACAGCTCAATGAGAAATTTATGCTGTTAAGTTTCTGGTGTCAACCCTAGCTGATCTAAGACAGCTGCTTTCAGCTTGGGATATGAGTTTGACTGTGCATCAGTCAAAGCTCTATAAATAACTTGAACTTTCCCACTAGGAAATGACGCCACCCTCGGCTGCCCAAGAGGAGACTTCGAGCCTGCAGCAGAAGTGACGCACTCACAGGTGTGGAGGAAAGCCTTAATCTCATCCTTGGGTCTCAACTTTACTAGTGCCACGCCAGGCCTGCCCTGTCCAAATCCCACCACCGCTTCAGGGGCCCACTTGCTCATTTGCTGAAGAAACTGCTCCTGTTGTTGTCATGCAGTCTCTTGCCGCTACTGCTTGGTGACAAATTGCACCTCCCGCTGTTTCTATTGATTTTACAAACATTGCAATAGGAAGGCCTGAGTCTTTTGCTGCTGCTCTGCGAACAAGCAGACAATGTAGTTACAGTCCATAGCGGGGTCAGCCACTTACCATGCTCCCCCTTGTGGCCTGGGGTACCTCTACAATCATTGCTAACAATTCATCTCTTCCTCAGGGGTCTGCCCTTACACTCACACCAAACAAACAGTTTCATAGGCCCTTCTGGCCAGGCTTTAAGTCCTTTTCTGTTTTTCCAATACAGCAAACCCAACCTGAAAACAACAACACAACAATTACCTGCTGGTATTGCGTTCTGTCCTTGGGGGGTGTCTCTTCCACAGCTTACTGCCAGGCCTCCTGTCTCTGGCAGTCTCAATAACTCTCAAGGCCCCCAGGGACACAGCATCTTCCTTGTAGTAGAAACACCAAGGTGTGGCCCCTTGGTTCGCAGGGTTGCAAGTACTAGGCTCTCCAGCCCTTAGGAGCAAGCCTCTCTGTTATAAGACTCTATATACACTAACTACTTTGTATGATAGCAATTAAAACTGTTAAAGGCCTATTAGATCATCCTAACAACCACTCTTGTTCCATACAGTGCTTTCCCCAGAGCTTTGTCCCAAGTAATAGATTACCTCCACCCTTGGTAAGTGGGGCAGAGGGAAAGGGGAAGCACTACTGTAGACTGGCAGTCAGTTCATTAACCAGAGTGTGATCTAATTCTCTTCAGAGAAAGTATAGATGGTACAGTAGTTAAGATACTAGCAACCACATATGCCTTATCCACACTTGCACCACTACCAATGGATCTTGCACCATGGCTGGCCTGGGTCAGCTGACTTAGGCTCATGGGGCTCCATCTGTGGAGCTAAACATTGCTGTGTAGACACTTGGGTTTGGGCTTTGGGACCTTCCATGTAACATCTTATAGTGCTGCATATTAAAGAGAACACAGCACTGGAAGGGCATGCAGGAACAAAGGCACAGATGACCTCTGATATCATTTAAAGCTACTTTATGCCAAGAACTTCCTCACTTAATAGGGATATTGAAATAAGTCATGGAAATGATGACTGATTCCTACCATATTGAAACAAAGAGATTAGCTGCTAATATGGAAAGTTACCTGGCCAGCTTTTAGTTCAGGCATGAAGAAAGAGAGGAGATTACAGGGAGGACTGCCTAGATCGTGAGGTAATGTAACCACTGGTGAACAACAGGGGAGTTAAAGGACCAGAGACCAAGAGGGAAGAAGTAAAATGTTTTTATGCAAAAGCCAGAAGTATGTGTAATGAGATGGCTGAATGACAATTCTGCATTAGCTAGGATGTGCTTGATATTACTGGAATAATAAAGATGTGAAACTAACTGAGAGGATTTAAAATGTAAGAAAAATGTGGGTGGGGCGGGGAAGCAAATACAAACAAGTAAAGAACAAAGACTAATATAGAAAGCAATGACTGATTGATCCTTAGCAAAATATTAAAAAAAATCACAGGAGGAGAATTCAGAGGATTGTGAAAATCATCAGAAACTAGTTCACAAGAGACTTAGAGCATGTCTACAGTACAGCACTATATTACCTATATGTACCACCTCTGGTGAAGATGTGCTATCCCAGTGGGAGAGTGTCTCCTGTCAACATACCACTGGAGTAGATAGTATGAAGCTTGCATAGCTCCAGGGAGGGGCTTTTTCACACCCCCGAGTAAGTTAGATCGACTTAATGGAAGTGTCGACCTGTCCATCGAGAAGGAAAGAAGAAATGGTGAGTACTGTGGTACAGAAGGAATATTTCATGTGATCACGTGGTTGCCAAAAGCTTCAGGGGCTTGAAAGATTGTCAATTATGGATGTAGACTGAATGGCTAGCCAGATCACTTTCAAGATCTAGCTACATATAGATCGAGGTGACAGTTCATCTGCAAGGTGTCTATCTCCTTTGATAATTTGCCATGATGATGATGATGAATGTTGTGTGTGATGAGGTGCCTAAACTACATCAGCAGACGTATGGACTATGAATCAGATTATAGATGATGTTACTGTTCGGGGAACTGGCTAGACCTTATCTAGAATATACAGAGTTTGAGTTTGGCGATTTTTATGAGTAACGTTATGAGTGCTATTGTCATGTGATTAGGATATGTTTTGTACAAAGTATGTCTTGTGAGGTATCATTCTAAAAGTCTTGATCTTCTAGACATTAATATTTCATTGGATTGTATATGCTACCATCATATGTGAAGTTAAGAAGTTTGCCTTTGTATATGTTACTGAAACATATGGTTGAAAACACTCTCAAGCAGCCTTTCAGGTACAACAATAAAGAGGCCAAACAATGTTAATGACTTATTGAGGAAATGCACACAAGCACAAGGATTACTCTAGGAACTGCATACAATGGAAACCTCTCAGAGATAGCACTACACAATGGGAACGTTTAGACCCAGATCACAGCAAAAGAGCTTTCCAGCAAGTGGGAAGAAGATATAAAAGGGGAACAATGACATCATGGTGGTAGCTCACTCTTCCTACAGCAACACACCTGGAAACACCTGAGGGGAAAGGACTGAACTGTGGAAAGTGACGGTCCCAGGCTAGAGAGATTTTTAGTCTGTGTATGAAAACCTGAGAAAGCCAAGATTGCTTGTGCCTTAAGAATCTGGCAGCCTGCTTATCACTCAAGATGAGAATTTGCTAATTTATATCCTCAGTTTGTGGTTTTTTTTACAGGCAGTCCTCAGACTTACGACACAATTGGTTCCTGAAAATTGTGTTGTAAGTCAAAATGTCGTAACTCAGAACTGCAATCCATTCCACTGCAGGACTGAGATTGTAAAGTTGAAGCCCATTGTTGTAAATTGAATCAGGGTGCCAATTCGTAAGTGTCATATGTCGTAAATCAAACGTCATAAAAGTTGAGGACTGCCTCAACTACAAAAGTAATCTGCTTTGATCTGTTTGCTATCCCTTATAGTCACTTAAAATCTATTTTTTTGTAATTAATACATTTGCTTTTGTTTTGTCTAAAACAATTGCATAGAAATCCTAACTTGGGGCAGAAAGTTGTAACATAGCTCTCTCCACATTGAAGAAGGGGGCGAATTTTCTGAGCTCACACTGTACAGTTTCCTGTGTAGTACAAGATAGTATAATTTTGGGTTTACAATCCAAAAGGGGGTCTGTGCCTTGGCAACTGGGATTAGCTGAACCTTCTCATGCAGAGCTGATCTCAGCATCTGTGTGTGAAGCTGCAGCTGAGTGTGTCCCTATCTGTATGTATGCTGATGAAAGAGTAAGCTTGGCAACTTATCACAGCACCACAGTGTGAAAGAGAACCCAGACTGATGGGTCAGGTGGGCTCAGTGGTACCCCATTGTCAAGTGGCACCCCGCAGGGAACCTGTCACAGGAAGTTTTAGGGATATTGGTTGACATGGAAAGGCCACAGAGGCAGAGGGAAGGAGAAAATAAAATATTGAGTTGAAACCAATAGCTTGTCTTCACACTTGAGATAATCCTGACAGAATCTTTCTGAGAGTGACCCGAGAGAAGTATTCGAAATGAGAAGATGCTCACATGTGTGACAAGATGGCTAGTGTGTGATAAGATGGAATGAATTAAAGTTGTATGTAGTGGTAAGACCTATGGCACACAATCTAAAAACCAGGAAATTAGGAATTAAAATGAAGTTCAGGAAAAGCCATTGTAATGAAAATTCAGAGAAGACATTGCATGGAATACTATATTGTAAGAAGTTGTTTCTCCACTTGGTATGTATTACTTTAATACATAGTTAGATGATGTCTGGCTGCATACCTACCTATCTACCTAGAATGGAACTTACTTTTGATTAAATTGGATATTGTGAGAGAACATTTACAGTGAGATTGCATGGAAGTGCAGGTTTTTTCCCAACTGCATCTCATTGTGCAAACTGGAATTTTTGTTAAATGGAATCTGTGCTTAAAGTGGCACCTTTAAAAACACATCATTCTTTCAACTATAGGTACACAGATCTCCTAAGAGAGAGAGACAAAAGGAAAAACTGATAAAGAGAGGCAGTGTAACTGAGAAATGTAAAGGGCATAGACTTGTCTGGCCATGCAATTACCTTTTCCTTTCCTTTCCACCCCCCTTCAATCCTTAATTTCATGATTTCCTGGACTGTTTCTACCTCCAGGCAATGGGTATGTACAATATTATGTATTTTGTTGTCTTAAGTTCTTATGTCACCATCAGAGCTGCCTTTTAGTTCCATTCTTGTCTCTGTCCTTGGTGGCTGAAGTTTCTTTCAGTGTCATAAAACCTCAGGTTGTAAAATTCATATTGTAACTTTAACAGCCACATCTGTTTTAAACATTTTTGTTTTAAGAACTCAATGTAAATTTAATGACAAGGCAATAAAACTAAAAGTTGAAGGAAATGATCACAGATTTGTAAAGCCATAAGATAGGTCTCTGCACTTACCTGATCAATCAAATTACAAAGGAACAAGCCAATTGCTTTAATTGTAACAGATTCTGCTCTTAAACATTTCACATTTTAATCTATTGGTTTGAACTAGTGTTTCATTCACTTTGGTATTAACAATCGCAATTTTACTGAGATATAGAAAATGCTTAACTGCAAAGGTCCCTATGAAATGTTGAGACAAACTGTTTTCCCCTCAGTGCATCTGTTGAGCATTTGATAGCTGTTAAAAGCTCTTCATAAGTTATCAACATATTTTATGCATTCTTACTGGGCTTTAGAATCTAGAAAGCGATTTGAAATATATCTTCTCATCTCAGTTTGGATAACTTGAGTGGCTCTCTAAAGAAGTTAATAGAAATGAAGGACCAGAACCTCATCGGGTGTAAATTAGTATAGCTAGAATGAAGTCAAATAGAGCTACTTGAGTTTACATCAGCTGGAGATCTAGCCCAGTTTGCATCTCCATCTCATAAAAGATATATTAGAATTGGAAAAGGTAAAGAGAAGGGCAACAAAAATGATTAGTGGATGGAACAGCTTCCATATCAGGAGAGATT
The DNA here is from genome assembly GCA_007922305.1 of Dermatemys mawii. NCBI lineage: Eukaryota > Metazoa > Chordata > Testudines > Dermatemydidae > Dermatemys > Dermatemys mawii. The sequence continues at coordinate 13,974,275 of ML677360.1, read as the reverse complement.
AAAAAGACTGGGATTGTTCAGTTTGGAAAAGAGATGATTAAGTGGGGATAAGATAGTGATCTATACAATCGTTGATGATGTGGAGAAAGTAAATAAGGAAGAATTATTTACCACAAGACACCATAACACAAGAACCAAGGGTCACCTGATGACATTAACAGGCAGCAGGTTTAAGACAAAAGGAATTACTTCTTCACACAACGTCTAGTCAACCTATGGAACTTGTTGCCAGGGAACGTTGTGAAAGTCAAGAGCAGGGGTCAGCAACCTTTCAGAAGTGGTGTGCCGAAAGTCTTAATTTATTCACTCTAATTTAAGGTTTCGTGTGCCAGTAATACATTTTAACGTTTTTAGAAGGTCTCTTTCTATAAGTCTATAATATATAACTAAACTATTGTTGTATGTAAAGTAAATAAGGTTTTAAAAACGTTTAATAAGCTTCATTTAAAATTAAATTAAAATGCAGAGTCCCCCAGACCAGTGGCCAGGACCCGGGCAGAGTGAATGCCACTGAAAATCAGCTGCCTTTGGCACTTGTGCCATAGGTTGCCTACCCCTTGTCAAGAGTATTCAAAAGAGAACTAGATAAGTTCATGGAGGGTAGGTCCATCAATGGCTATTAGACAATATGACCAGAGATGCTACCCCATCCTGGTCATCCCTAAGCATCTGACAGCCAGATGATGGGATTGGATGACCGGGGATGGATCACTTGGTAATTGCCATGTTCTGTTCATTCCTTCTGAAGCATTTGGCACCAGCCACTGTTGGAAGACAGGATCCTGGGCTAGATGGACCATTAGTCTGATCCTGTAAGGCTGTTCTTATGTTCAATGATTAAATTGTGAACAGATTGCATATAATGTGACCCTCCTGATTAGGACTTAGTGTCAACAATGATACTTCATTAGTTCTTAATAACCTTTTAGGACAACATTTAAAAATGCTGCCTTGCAGGTACCCGTGCTGCCTCAGACCTGCCTGTTTTCCTTTTGGCTGGATCTGTGACCCCTAGAAGCAGGCCCACTTTAGCCTTGATTACAAACCTAATATGTATGTCAGATGCCAGTTTTTGGTTGAGTATCTTCATAAGTCACTTTTTCAGGTATTATCACTTTAGTAGTTACTGCATGAAATAGACTAAAGAGAGCAAGATGTGCCAGGGAATCATCCTGAGTCCAATAAGCAAAAACTTCCTCTGAACCAGAAAGCAGTGCTTGGGGATTAACCAGGTGTTAAGACTCCTTTTCTTTCTGGAAGGCTACTCCTACCAATTTCCATAACAAGGTTTCTAAACCATCTCTGAATTCCCAGTAGGGATTCCAACACAGACTCAAAACCAGGCACTATGTTTCATTCTGTTACTGCTGGGAGTAGCCAAACTATTTAACCGATAGCAACTCACAAAGGAACGTCCAATAGCATGGCATCAGAAGTAATTGACCTACGCTCTCATTAGGAGCATCCTTCAATAGAGCTCATGATTTATTTGCCCCTGCTTTGTTCTGGGCCCTTCCCCATCTAATATTAGTCTTCTCTGAATAATGTTGACTAAATACAGAGCTATCAAATCTTTCCAAAGCATCCATTAATATTGGACATGATGGGTATCAAATCGGAATTATATAAACACTTATGTAAATCCATTATTAAAGAGCAACTATAATTTGGAATTGCCTTTAGTATCATTTTTTTACTTAAAGCCCTTATAGGCAAACCCTATTAACCTAGTCAATGCAACAAAAATTGTTTGTATAGCATCCTTTCTAAACTTTCACAAAACACTTTACATAGAATTACTCCAAAGGGGGAGAGAGAAAGTGGGAAGGGCGAGATGTAAAGAAGGTGTCTCAATGCTGCAGCAGAATTTCCAATTGTCTCTTCTAATGCAAGGCTGCCTTGCGGAGGAGAGGGCAGTTTTCTCTGGGCCCCTAGTTTGAGAGGGCTCCCAAACTAGGGTTGCCAACTCTGAGTGAAGCGATTCTGGGTGATTTTTCCACTCCAACATGATGTAATTTCATTGTCTTAAAATATGCTAGTGAAATCTCCCAGAGTGATTTCAATTGTCACCGGGATATTGATGCTGATTTTGGGAGACTCCAGGCCAATCCTGGAGGATTGGCAACACTTCTCCAAACCCGTGGCAGTTGACTAAGTGGTGCTGCAACCTGGCACACAGGGTTGCAGTGCCACTGAGGTTTGGCTTGGCTTCTGCATTTGCTGAGCCGTGCTGTGACTTCGTATGCCACTCACTCAAATCCAGCCCATCTGCCCCCTCTGCATCCCCATCACTGTGGAGAGGCAGCCAGGTCAAACCAGAATGTCACAGCAACCCTGTGTACCTGGTCACAATGGCCAGAGCAGGGCCCAGACCCACAGGACAAGAGCCTCCATAGCTGGGTGAGTGCGGGGCAGGCTCACTCTCCAATCTCCTCTCACCCAGAGCTTCCGTTTCAGGGTGGGGAAGGTGGGAGACCTCAGTTTCAGATTTTGCCCCAGGTCCCCAAAAACATCTGTGCAGCCCTGTTCTAATCTATGGACTTGCTAAAATTCCTGTCGCCATGACATCTAGCTGAGTCTTCGTTTGTCAAGAATATTGCCTTAGATGATTATCGGTTTTGCTTCTGTGTTTAAGAGACCAATCTAGAGAACTATTTCTAAAATAATGCTTTCTCACATAAATACAGGTGCTATCTCGATGACAGCTATTGCTCATACAGTGACTTACTGAGGATTTACAATAGAGATGTTGCTTCTGGATTTTTGTGGCTCACCAGTTCAATAGTTAAAAGGTTTTTGAAAAAGAACACAATCCCATACAGTGCAGATTTTAAATTACATTGTACTGCAGGTCAAAGATAAGAAAGATAAGCAGTGCTGCAGATTTCAAAAGTAATCTGATCCTGAGAGAGGCAACATTGTTTGAGCTCAAAGAAGTGTGTGTTTCACTGGCAAGTGAGGAGATAAGTTACCATGGTACAATGATTATCATGCTCAGGTCTGTTTATGTTCTCTTGCTCTGTCATTTTGAAATAATTACCCTTTGTTAATACACACCACCAAATAGAAAATATGTAAGGGACATATTTCCACCAGACTTCTTTAACTGTTGAACAAAATTTGCATGCACATAATGGATAGTTTGATAGGAGCAAATTTTGTTTTGCCGTGTGCAGGTATTCATTTTGTCTGCACAAATCCATGGCTACAGCTAAGTAGGCTTGCTGAAAAATTGGTCTTAAAAAGCTCATGCTTATATAATGACAAATGATAAATAACTATTGGTATTTGTGGAGAGCTTCTCTTCTAAAAATCCTGAGGTGATCAACAAACTTTCAAAACTGATTTATAATGTCTGATCCAATTAGCCATTTGTCTGCACAGGTACCCAATTTGCATATAACCGTACATGCATTTGGGATGTGCATTATTGATCTAACTCTTTTGAAGATCTGGCCCTGTGCACAGTATAGATAGCCACCACTCAAATATAGCAAAACATTTGCCCCATTTAAATGGTGTCCTACAGCCTTTTATGACACTGTAGGTTAAAACTTGTAATATTCCATATTCAATTGAAACTGAAGGGGGAATTTTGGAACAGTCAGATGAATTTGGCCAGGTTACTGGGGCTAACAAACCCTCTCTTATGAAAAGTGTTATGAGATCTTGGTAATCAGGAGTTGACTTGTATGTCTCGTATGCCCATAATCTTATAAAGCGTAATGTGTAAAAAATATACTCAAAAGAACAGAAGATGTATTAAGAAAATTGCCAGTGTCTGACTAGTAGGTTTATCCTGCAGTAATTGTAGCATACAAAGAACAAACATATTTCTATAATCAATAACCCATATAGAAAAAGATTTCCTCTGGTAATTTTCTTATTTGTCTCTTTCTTCCTCAATCCCTGAAGATATCAGATCTGGAAATTTATAAACATATAGAGAAGGTCCTTTCTCTTATGGTATTAAGAGAATGTTCATGGTCCTATCTTTGCATAGTAGTTCTTCACAGGAGTGTAATGTCTGTTTGTGTAATACAAAGCTACCCAACTTACATGCCTCTCAGAAATGTAGTTTAATAAAGAATGCACCACTTCAGTCAAGATTTAGGCCAAGTTCATTCTTGGTACAACTTTGCTCACATCATGAGAGTTAACTCTGAGGTGAATTTGGACTTGAGAGTGAAAAAACCTATACTATGGATTTGAGATCTGTTTTAACCTTACGACTTTGTGTGGTGGTAACTGGGCTTTGTTTGATAAATTATTTCCAGGCTCTGTTGGTGGGGCTATCACATTCTTTACCCCACTTCCCCGTGTCCGTGACTTAGGGAACACCCATTCGTCCTAAACCTGCTCATAACATCTCATGTCATGACAACTTTGACAGGGTAAAAGAAGTGAAGATGTTGGCTGAGTTCCTTGATTTTAATTAAGCCACAGGATTTTCAGAATGATTGGTCCACTTTGATCTACTGTATTGTCTGAGGAATAGCCTAAAGGCCGCATTTCCCCTCAGTTACACTCATACAAACCTCCTGATTTCACTAAAGTTTCATAACAGCTGGTTGCAGTTTTTTAAATTGTGTGTTTTGAAAAAGCATGGAGAAAATTATGTAAAAAACAAAACGAAACAAAACATCACCACCCCCATCTAAAACCCTTGTGACATTTTTTCCTTTCTTTTCCAGCCAGCAGTAGGTTTCATGGAGTGTAAATGAGGCCAGAATTTTGATCTAAATGTGCAATTTGGCCTCTTATTTTTCTTTTCTGTCATTTCCACTACAAAGACAGACTTACAGTACATCTTTACTTGCTTAATGCCATTGCTAATTGTTCAGCTGGGACTCCTAAAGCCCTCAAGTGTCCATTGATTGTAATCAGCTTGCCACTTACAAAGTTGGCTCTGGAGCTATAAGTTAAGGCCTTTATGTTTTGACTGACCATGGCTTTCTAGTTTTGCTCTTGTATATTTTTTATGGTTTCCATCTAGTTTTAGCTACTCAGGCCACTCAGGTTAAGTGGGATGTGTTGTCACTTAGGAACTCTACACTTTGGCTCTGTTTACCCATGAGCATCTTCATTGCATGTTTGTTACTCGTGGTATAACAAATTCACTGTCTGTGCTCAAACGCACAGAGGTTCCAAACTCAAGGGGATGAAAAGTAACAATCTGCTTTTCAGATGTGCTGAATACTCACCACTTCAGCTGAAGTCAATGGGAGCTATAGATTCTTAGCACTTCTGAAAGTTAGGTGCTTGGTCTTTTACTTTGTGACCTGCTCTGAAGATGGAATTTTTTTTCTGGTCCAGATATGGTATTATACTGTTCTGCTCCAAAATCATCTCAGTTCATCAGGAACTGAGAGTCCAATTCAATTGCAGATGGCATGATTTTTAGATGTGTCTATGATTGTTTAGTACAGTATATCAGTAAGGTGCTGTTTGGAAAGGGTTATGCATTTTGACAACCCATGACAAGGTGTAGAGGGGATCCAAAGCCTCTCCTTATCTTATCTCTTGGGAGAGGCTATTTAAATAATTCATCCCAAAATTAGAAAGCCTGCTGCGTTAAGATACAAAAACGCTTTACAAAGAGAAGAGGAGATGAGGAAAGGTCTGATCAGCAAGGAGGGTTGGAGACGATTTATTAGAGGAGAGAAGAAAAATGAAGCAATATGTAAGAAGAAGAAGGGCTGAAGAGAATATGGAAAGGAGATCATATGGGGAGAAACGTAGGGAGCAACAAAACTGAGGAGTGAAGTGGAGAAGGAAAACTGGGGATGGATAAAAGGAATGAAAAGAGAAGCACAATTTGGAATGACAAGTGGAGGAAAGAGGTGGGTTTTCAGTATACACTTGTGCCCCTACTGTTCCCTGCCACTGAGTGACTGCCAATTTCATCTGCATCTGGCAATAACAACATGCCCGGACCCATCACCAAAGTGTTGCTCAGAATAACAAGCAATTGTGGCACTTAATCAGGGTAAATAGGAAGACTGGAGCTCAACACTACAGATAAGTAATGTATAAAAACATGTCAACGACATGGTCTGAGATAGGGACAGCTGTGGTAGCTACACAACACATTGCTGCAAAATGACCAGGTCAATGGAATCTCCCCTGCTGGCAGATATGCCACATGGGGATAGTTCCGGAGTTTTTATGATAACACCAGGGTGGTACCGTTTTTGTATCTCCTCATTGCTGACCCATGCTCATATTGTTTTCCAAGGGGCTGTTGAATTCTTTATCCTCTTTCATTTATGTTGAGGATATCCCCTGTGTAAACTACACCCCCTTCCTATTTCCTTAGAAGGGATTCCTCCCTCCTGCCTTGTTTTCAACGCAATCAAAAAATTGTTGTAACACACTGAACTGCCAGATCAGATTTCCTTTGAGTTCTGTGGCCTGCATAGGCTCCAATGAGATGACTTATTGATTCAAAGCACTTAAGTGACCTATTATACCATGTGTAGTATAGGCGGTTCCTATGTCAAGGAAATGTTCCATCTGCATGCTCTTTGCTGCACTGAGATAGTGAAGGGATCACCCAGGTCAAGGTCAAAGTTATGAATTAAACCTACAGAGCTAGAGATCTCAGACTTTTTGTGCTTTTGTTTCTGGACCTGTGTAGAGCATTTCTGTGGGCTGCAGGAGTGGTTCATAATGAGAGAATTGCAGGTCTGCACTGAAATTATTTGCTTGAAATGCTTGCATAATTGTAGACTCTGAGTGGTCCCTGTGAAGGATGACTTGGAGATATGAATGACGGAGGCTGGAGAGAATGAAAGAGAGGGTAACTGCATTTTTACAAACCAGAATCAGAGGGTAAATTATACCCTACAATCCCCAGTTCGGCCCAAAGGGCTAGACTCCTTCCTTCTGAAGGAGTTACATTAGGGATGATTTTGGCCCCAAAAGCTTGTCAGAGCTGAGCCCAAAGTTTGAATCTTCCCCAAAGTGCAGGGTGTGGTGGGATGACAATATCTGTGGTCACAGAAATAATGGCCAGCTGTAAACATTTGGATCCAAACTTCCCCAGGGTTTTGAGGCATCTTCTCCAGGGATTTGGGAGCAAGCCCGTCTGTGAAGTCTGGGCTAGAGATCTGCTGATTCCTGAGAGCAACCCAATTTTGACGATGAAAAAACTGAAAAAGAAAATGCTTTCTTCGTTTGCTGTGGGCGGGGATTATGAGATGCTGATGTTTCCTTTCTCAGGTCTGCTTTGTGCCTATGCTTTTTCTAAAACTGTTTACTGTTAAATTCGGAGTTTATATCTAAACACTAACTCTGAGGGCTCCCTCCCCTCCATGTTAGATACTCCACAGCCTCTGATAGCTAAGAAGCATATTTACCATCTGTACAGCACAGGTGTGGGCCTCTGTGCCGCCATACTACACAACCTGATAGACTTAGCACACTACACCTATTGTTCTGCCAGTGTGCCACTAATTCAGTGGACAGCTGCTCGGAGACAGCCATCTGTATAATCAAAGCTTATGTGGGGAGGAGCAATTACAGTGGGAAATAGATTTTATGTGTGAGTAGCAGCCATTCAAGAGCTGACATGAACTAATTTATGAGAAATTGCTTTTAGCAGGTGCTAACCTGTCTCAGCCAGAGATAATAGGATAGTTGCTACTGGGAATCAACCGAAAGAGCCATACAAACTTAATATCATTACCCAGTTTGCCAGAGAACACAGCTGTTGCATTGTCATCATTACTGTATATTGAAGACGCACCGATTCCTGCTGAATTCCAGCCAACTAAAAGCCAGAATAATAGCCACATGGTTGCAGAATAGGAATTGCCTTTACTCAGACACATTAGATAAGTGTGTGTATCTATCTGCCCACCACTTTCTCCCTTCACATAACTATGCAATTGACACCTGTTGCAAATCTTTGTTCACCCGTCTGGCCATTGACGGCTATTTCTTTTGTTTCCTCTTGAATAAAAGGTGAACTTTTTAGTTTCAGTCTTCCTTCCTGCTCTAATAATAGGACATCTCAAAATTTTGTTAGTTGCCTTCTGTAACCGCCAATAGAATACTGCAGGGATTTCCTTAGTAGCTGGATACAGGATATTATATTTCTTCATTCATTTACTGGAGTAACAGCTTTGAAAAGCTTTGTGGAGCTGTACTGCAATTATTTGGAAGGAGCAATGAAGTCAGTTGGGGTCTGGAAAACTAAATATTTCTAAGGTGACCTGCAGAAGAAATGAGTTAAGATCAGCAAGTTAGACCTGCAATAGAGATTACAAATTGCTGTCTGGAGAGAGTTTGTCAACCGGAACAATGTTAAGTTTATTGAATTTGTTGTGTGAAAAACTGTTGCTCATTCATGCACCATGAACCATATTTCACTGTTAAATTAGGACTTTTGTCTAGCTTTGAATATTTAATATATTTTTGCTGCAGGATGTTGTTTGGAGGGGAGTGCCTGGAAATTAAAGTTATTTGGCCCTCTTGCTGGCAGTTTTATCAGTGAGGCCCTGGGCTGAATGGGCCAGGAGGAATGAACTCCCTTTGCACACCTAGAGATGATCCCTCTTGAGGTACACTGGTAGGACTGGACTGGGGAGCTCATATTTCATTCCCAGAAATAATTCATCCAGGTCAGGGTTGGGGCACATTGACATAGCTGGATTGGAAAGCTCATGTTCTCAGTAGCCGTGATCTACCTGTTCTGCACATAATGGAATTTAATTTTCAAGGTTGTTTAATCTGGTGCCTTTCACTAGCTCTACATTTGCTTTAAAGAAAAAAAAATTGAAGCCACAATGTGGTACAGGGTGAATAAATGATGGAAGTTCCAGACTGGATGCTCTTTCTTCTCGATGTAAGTAAACCTTAAGATAGCCCCAGACATATTAATTTTCATGTGATTTTCCCCACCCCCTTCTTTATCAGGGCAGGGTCTTATGTATTAATAACCTGGACTCATTTGCAAGACCTTCCTCTTGTACATATGTGCAAGTTGCTTAATAAGATGAGAAGCAATGTGTAAAATAACAAGAGTGCTGATGTAAAGTTCTCAAATGGCCACCATTGGCATTAATAGTTAATGATTTATTGACACACAGTATTTACTGATGAGCACCATACAACTCCAATAACCCCAATATGGAGTCATTTCAGAGGACTGTGTCCTCTTTCAAAAAATTGGTCATCAGCTTACAAAGTGAAAAGCATAATGTTGTTTAATGCCTATAAAAGCATCCTACCACAGGAATGAGCAACTTTTTATTGGAGGCAATAATAAAAAAAACCCCTAGAAGTAAATACTGTGACTGAATTTTTCAAAAGAGCCTGATAATACTATTATGACTAATAACTGTTTTAGCTGTGCATGATAAGATAATTATGAAGGAAATAAAACTTTGGGCTTCAGGGCAAGAGCTGATAAAAAAATCTTTCCCATGCACGGGATTGTACAGCTGTCTGGTTATGTATTTAAAATGAAAAGGTTATGTGTACAGTCTGTGTGTGCACAGAGAGTGGGGAAGGATTTCACTGTCCTCTGATGCACTAAGTAACAGCCAGTGTTAACAGCAGGATGGACCAACAGTCTGACCCAAAATGGAACACCTGTGTTACTCAGATCATGTCCTTCAACACTTTGACTATTTCAACAGCTGGGAAGTGGCACAAAACTGGAACTGATGCTTCTGAAAAGAATGAAGCACTCTGTGTCTAGTCTGCGTTCTCTTCTTTCGTATTGGCTGCAGTACAGAACGTGGTTACATGGAAAATAGAGCCTCACTATAGAGGGAAGGAAACCTCCCATCCCAAGATATATTATGGGTAGGATAAAACTGCGTCACTCCAGCATCCTCAGATGCCTCCCATGATTCATGCAGGAATGGGTTCAAGTGTGGTGATGATCAGAAAAAAAACCCCCTCATTAAAAAGTTTTTTTACTGCACAGTTCAGGGCTGTGTTCAATATCAGATCTGCTACAGTACTGGCCAGAATAAATGTTCAAAAGTCTTTACTCTTCTTTTACTTTGGTGGAGCCTATAGACTAATGGGAGAGTCAGTTGGATTCAATTCTGGCTCATCCCTCATCATCACAACTGCTAATTACATTCCAGATGCAGAATTGTTAAATCAAAGCAAACAGAGGCAGACACATCAGTTGTCCTGTAACCACAGTTATTGTAAACCTCAATTGTATCAGGGTTAGGGAAATTATGCATGAGTTAGAAACAGCCCAGCTTCACTGTCAGATCCCAAGGTAAGTTTATAGCAGTGAAGGACACAACAAACATATTTTTAATTGTGAGGTGTGCAAATTTGGCCTGGGCTTTTTGAGAGAAACCTGGAGCATGATAAAGCTATTTGACAGAGTCACTTTCCAGAGTTGAGCAGAATCTGTTGGCATGTTGTTTCCCTAGAGCAGTTCTTCGTAACCATGCACCATGTGTAGCTCCATAACTAGGAAATGTAAGCACTTCGGATCTGAGTTTGCTCTGAGTTGCACTGGTGTAATGCCACTGAAGCCAACAGAGTTACTTTACATTTATATTATGTATGTAAGAGCAGAGTCTGGCCCTTAATATGTCTTCAGTATAGTGTTTGTGCTGTCTACATTACAATATATTGAATGGTCTGATAATGAGGCCTCCGGTAGGAACATGTAGGGGATGGGAAGGTCTGAGTTTGAAAACTTCAATGAAAAGCAATGCTGCAATTAACTCATATTGGTTTTTGGGTTGTCAGGAGCAAATCAATGTGTAAACGCAATAGTCCTCATGCTGTCCTTTTAATAGCTCCAAATGCATCATCCACAGATCTTACGTAAAACCTCGTTTCACTTGGACTGCCCTCCAGCTATGTGTACTACCTTTGTTCTGAGTAAAGACAAAAGCAAAAAATGCTAGAGAAAGACAGGCTAATATACTGCAGTTGTACATGTGTACACATGCCCTGACAAGAACAGGCATACAACTATGAACACACAGACACATGCATAGATACAGACACAGTCACATACACATCTAAACATGCACACAGGCACACACACAGCTCTAGACACATACATGCAGCTGTGCACGTATAGATATGTACACACAGGTGTGCAGATTCATGCCCGACCACCCCTGTACATACAGACATGAACATATACCCTTGCACACACAGACACTAAGATATACATATATACTCCTGTACAGACACACACATACAGAGATACACTCCCTCACAGATACGCAGGCAGACATACACAGATGCTATATATAATTTCAGTCACCCAGACACATGCACATATGCACTCGCATCTGTTGGTAAGCTCTGGGCAACAGATAGGTGATCTGACCTCTAACTCTGAGCAAGTACAATGAAACCTAGAAATAGCTGGGCTGGGGTTCTTGATGAAGTGAGTGGTAAATGAAGAAAGAGAGTTTGAAAGTGCCTGGTGCTGTGCTACATAATTGATGAGACTCCAAGCAGGGCTTTAGTATCAAATAAATTATTAAGCACTGACTCATTAGGGAAAGATTTCATTATGGGATAATTTAATTAAGTGACAGGCAAAAAGAGGAAAGAGCTTCAAGCGACCAAGTCCTCCTGTTTGTTCCACTGTGACAGTGATGATTGAGAGTGGGCAGAAATGATCCTGGAATGGGGAAAGTTATTGCGTGTGCTTATGGGCCCAACAGGTCTGATTCTTAGCTGCCCAGCATCTTTTTTAGTCATTTCCGTGTAGTCACGCAAAGTGGGAGTAAAACATTGTCATGCGAATTTCATAGTATTTTACAATACCTGCATTTCACTGGAGTAAATGACTACACAAGTTGCAGGGCAATCAAGAATCAGGCCCTAAGGGATGCAGGACAGCTTAGTCGTAGCTTGGAGAAAACCTGTGCATAACTGAGACCTTTCTTGTCTATGAATTGGCCCGACTGAGGGTACAACTTGTAAAAATTCCAAATGTGTATGGATTAGAACTGATTGCAGCCACTCCCTCTTTAATGAAGAACAACTCACTGAGATTAGAGGTGCCAGTACTCAGTGCTCCACCTAGATCTAGGCACACAGTGGCTGCTGCTCTTATCTTAGAATTCTCCTTCATGATCTGAGTGGCCTTAAGCCAAAACAAGTAGTTCCCACAAAGCCTGTCAGGGTGGGAAGTGGCCCTGCCACCTGCATCGCGACTGCTCTTGGCTCACCAGTATAACTCCACTATCCAAGAGGGGTTCCGTCCAAGCATTCTGCTTCTTGCAGTGGCCTGTGCTAACCTGGCCAAATGGACAATGTATATAAAGGGAGTCTGTCAGTCAAATAATTCACTTGGAGTAGTCCAAAGAGTCTGTGGGGCGAAAAGGAGAGATGGGGCTGAGTTGCAAAGTCCAGAGCAAGGTTCTACCTCCTGCAGAGTTTAGGGCATGTTTGGATCCAAGGTTTGGTTCTGCCCATTTATTACAACTATATAATACCATGTAACATACTCATATCCTTTAAGACTGAGTCACTGGCACACCAAGATCCTCGACTGAAGATCGAGGATGTTGGTGTGCCACTGACTTGGAACAAAATAGGCTGTTCTAGTCAATGTATTTATACTCCCTGGCCTTCTGGACCTAAATTATGAAGCTAGGTCCCTAGATTCTGTGGCATCTGTTAGAAATTCTACTGCAACTTTTGATTTTTTAATTGAGATTTTTATTAAAATAAATATGAAAATGAATCATACCATTGGTACAGCAGCCCAGGGTTATTTATTTTGATATTAAATTAAATCTTATTGTCTCTCCCTCCCTCCATTTCAGTTTTCCATTGGCTGCAGATTGTTAGCTCTGTAATCTAAAGATAACAATCTCTATTAATATGCATGAGGAAGTTTACATTAGTCAGCTATTATTTCAAGCTGTCTTCAAATGCACAATGACATCACTGCTTTTGTTTACGCTTGGGTGATATTTTCACAATTTTCCCCACCATAGGGATGGTTAGAAACACAATTATAAGCTTGGATTCTGCAGCACAATTCTGTGCAAAGGGATGAATTCCAAGGCTATGGAATCACAAAATACACAGGAGTTTAATTGTTGGCAGTGATCTCTGGTGAGCAGTGTAGGAGGTAGGGAAAATTGTGATAAGGGGTTAGAGGCCTCTCCTGTATTTAAGAGATGGGGGGTTTTATTTGTCATCTACTACCTTGGGACAAAAGACTTCAGAAAGAGTAACGTTATGGGTAAAACCTGCTTGGTAACTTGATGATAATTGGTAATATGGTATTTCCAACATCATCAACATCTTATTTCAGTCCATTCTGCTCTGGGTTGATGAAGGTTTAGTACATTTTCTCTCAGTCCTGTTAGGTGTTTTTTCAAGATATTTGATAACAGAGTTTTGGAGTTTTGTTTTTTTAAATCTCTTTGCTTCAGACTTTGAACATATCTGGGTTGTTGACCAGCTGTTCTTGGTACTAGGAATTTTTCAAGATGAAACAGACAAGGTCAGGTGCATGCAAACTGGTAAATATCGAGACAGGAGCATTCAAAATGACAAGCATAACAGGAGCAGAAAATTCTCATTTCCAAGCAGATACATTAAGTATCTGCTTTACTTCTGCATGGAAAGATGCATGCAGCTGTCTAGCATTTGCTCTGTTCTGAATTTTGGGCCTCATGCCACTTTCTTTAAGCTTTCACAGAACCACGATATGCCTACTGTGTCTGCAATGCAGATTAAAGTAGGTTTATTTATCAAAGTCTTGCAAACAGTAAGGCATGCCTGAAGACCCAGCAACCTCTATTACACATCTCAAGATGCACAGGAAAATAGAGATGACACCAGAAGGAAAAGACTTATTCTGGGTTGATACTGCTCATATATTTACAAGGAAAGCTATCTGAAAATCATCCAGAATGGAAAGAGGTGAGGTTATGATGCAAGTTACTATACAAAGCAACAGAAGGATCCACGTTAGAATGGTATCTTCTTAATTTTGGCTTCAAATGACAATTGTGGTGCATAACTTATGCTTTCAGATATATTTCTGGCAATGTGATCATAATAAAATGCAGGGCTAGACACAGTTCTTAGTCAGTATTTAGTGAGTGGGGGAAAATATTCTACCATCTGTCATACTAGAAATGAATCCCTAATAGAGAGAATATTGTATTTAGTCACAGGTCTAATGATATACTCTTTAGAGTGCTTCAAACTACCAACTGCACTAAGCTAGAAAATCCAGCCTCCTTTTAGGTGCTTGCTTACTAGTACTTATAGGAAAACAGAAAATAGCTGGTGGTTCACCGTAGAACATAAAATTAATTTGAATTTATCCAGAAATTTGGGCTGTTGTCCAGAAATGCTGATTAACATGTTGTTGTGCTTTTAAATTCAAAGATTAGGTGAAGAAAAGCGAGCCAAGAACAATTTTTGCTTGTCAGGCAAGGGGGAAATCTGACAGCATCTGTCACTTTAAAATCACCTTAAATTGCCCCAGGGAAAGAAAACCAGTCCAAAAGCACTTATGAACACTATGGAAAGAGATCATCCTGTCTGGAACTGACTGTCAGATTTGGGGTCAGTGTCTCCTTATGTGCATGGCTAACAATGGAAAGAAAATGGTTTAGAAAAGGATCCTTTTTGCTGTGTGTGTCCAACCATTCTGTCTTAAAACAAATAATTTTAAAAAATGAAATCGATGATTGAAAGTGCTGATTGTCTGCACTCTGGAAGGAGCTTTTCAGAGGACAGCTTAGAATAGTATGGATGGTCCCACACTGGCAGGATAATGAGGTACTGGAAGAATTCAGATACAGTAGTAGTAGGTGTGAGGTAGTTGATGGATGGATGGGCGTGGTATAAGAAGCAGGAGAAACAATATTCTGAGCTAGCACTGATTGAAACTGCTGACTTTGGAGAATGGAGGAACTGAGAGCCTGGAACATTTCTGAAAACACCAAACTTCAATCGTAGAAATCTTTCCTAGAGGTTGCTTAAAACTAAAGGATTTGCCTGTTTTTCACAGCTGTTCTCTTTGGCAGATGACCTGTGTGGCTCAATGTGATACTTAATTTCTGTAATCAAACTGGTAAAAAGGAATTGTGACTTAAAAGTAAAAAGACCTTTCAAAAATATGATAAAAATGGATCCTTCCTATGAATTTCATTGGAAATGAAAGGTTTACCTGGGCAATGGTGTTTTCTAGACAGTCTTATGTGTCCTCATCAATGAGGCTGTGAAGTATAGATGGAAACAAAAAATTGTGCTGCATATTCAAAGTGCTGCCTGTGACCATTTCATCTGGGGTTGTGATTTCATCACATCCCACAAGCCACATATTGTATTTAGATGGGAGATCTCCAAGGAAACCCCAATGGCAAAAGGCCTTAATTCAATATACGGTGCTTCTCCAGAGTCCATACTGAGCCAATGCTAGAAGGCAATCCCGAAAGTATTGTCTTCCATCTGAGATATAAAACTGGATGCTATAGGAATATGAATAATAACAATAGCACTTTCCAAGAACATATGGATGTTAGTCCTGGTATCATGGCCAAACTACAGTGGGGGTAATTACAATCTGCCTACCTACCCAAATTTTATATTATATTAATCAGCCCTTCCTCTCCTAATCTTTTCAGCAATCTTGCTGTACATTTTTAGACAGTGTTCCACCCTAGAGGTGCTTATATTCCTGTGGTGGGTGAAGAAATATATGTCTATATCCATTAAAACCTTCAGAATGGCTTTTTGCAAGCAATTAATATGAGTGTCTTTTTGTTCTGTGTTTGTACAACATCTAGTACAATGTGGTCCCAGTCCACGTTTTGGGCTCATAGCCACTATGGTAATACAGATAATAATTTGTACTATATAGAGATATTCTAGGAGAGGGATTATTTTGGAAGCCATGCAATAAAACTGCAAACACTTTAATTACAAAATGTTTTGAAGAGGTTTGGGGGTAAACAGCACTAAAGAAATGTAAGATATTATCTGTAAAATACAATGGATGAAGCAATATATTATGTCCTTGTTCTCTAGTTTACAATGGGCCATATTCTGCCTCAGGTAGCCGTTCTGATATCAGTGGGCAGTGAGCTATGGCAGCAGCTATCAAGATAACATGTGTGCATCCCAGGATGAGATTTTGCCTTATATTATTCTGAGGGAGAGGGGTTGCTGAGGTTCTGTGCAGTATATTAAAGCAAAAAACCGAAAGCAATTTTTTACCTACCAGAGAGACTACAGCAAAGTGAAAAGCAACAGATTAAAGCCACATACATAATATAAATTACTCTCAACTTGTTTTTTTTTCTTACTCTTTTGATTTTAAATCCAGTTTTTGTCTCTCCTTCCCCTCCAAAAAATATTCCTTCTCTAGAAGGGACAAAATGAAACAGGGAAGCAAATAAATAAATGTTCCGTGTGACTCCAGAATACAGGCTCAAATCATTCCACTTGCATCAGCCCTAGACAGATGTGACCAGGAAATAGTTTGCTATACTATCAGCTGAAGCTTCAAGTCAAGAAACACTTTCAAAATTCCTTGTTGGGTGAATGAATGAGGGGAAGGAAATCGTAAAACCCAAAGTGCTAGAGAAGGGAGGCAAGAGAAAACAGAAAGAATTCCATGATTGCTGGAGTTATTGCTGTTCTGTCGCCTCAACAAACACTCAGTAGGTTTATGATTTTCCATTTAATACTCAGTAGTGAACTTCCTTAACACCCCAAGAAAAAACATGTTCCCAGATGGGAACATGAATTTAAATCAACATCTATAGTACAGAAGCCAAATTGTGAGGCAAGATTTAGAGACACTGTGACAGCTAGGATAGATTCTTCTATGTGCCGAACACATTCACTGACCCCTACCACACACCGGTCTTATCTACACTGGGGATTGTCTGAAATTCTCCTTCTGTTCTTCTAGCTCTCCTGAAACTCTGGCAACTTCAGTGCAGACTGCCCACTGGCGTTGTTACCCTGCTCAGAGCAGGACTAGATGACACAGTGGAAGAAACGCCAGCAACCAGTCTTCACTGGTCACACATGTTAGGAAGACATATGACCTATGCGTTCTCCTCTTCTCATCATGCTTTTGCGTTTGGAAGCAGCTTTTCATCTTATGACTTCCAATTGCTTTGCAAACAAACAAAGAGACCACTGCCTACTATGGCCAGTATTGTATCATTGTTTGCTTGTACTCTGCCATCTATATTTTATCCATCCAATGTCCCTTGTCTTATAGAGAGAGCCCCAGAAGGCATGGGTCTTTTTTTGTTCTGTGTGTATAGTGCCTAGCACATTGCGGTTCTGGTCTATGACTGGGGCCCTGTAGGCACTAGGTTATACAAACCATTAATAAATAATAATAATTAATAATAATTCATTGATTAAACCTCACAGAATCTATCTTGCAAATGGGTGAAGTAAGACACGGAGAAGTTAAGGTTCACAATGGAAGCTGCTGGATGCTGAACGTTTTTGAAAAACAAGCCCTTATTTAGGTGGATAAATGGGAGCTGAGCTCTCTTGAAAATCTAGTCCCATATGACTTGTTTGAGGTCACAGGATCAGGAGAGCTAGGCAAATAATTTGCAGCAAATAACACATTTTGAATCTTTTTGCTGTTCGTCAATTGTCTGGGAACAGTTTACAACTTTCTCATGTGCATTCGTTATTTGCTAAACATATTATGTGAATAATTGTTGGGCTCTGACTCACTTTTCAACTTGCTAGTATTGAAAATTTGAAATTCAAGCTGCATTAGTTACAGTTGATTGGGCAGATAGGAATGGGCTGTGTTTTTATTCCCTGAATTTCTGAATTTAGGATAATGTGATCTGTGCATGCATTTCCTTTGTGGATTGAAAATTCACTTTCTCTCTGGGTGGTAGTATGTAAAATACAAAAACAGCCCTTCCCTTAAGAACATCTTCCTTTATGAACATCTGATAACTATTGCAGTTCATCAACAGGGTTGTCCTCATAGAAACTTTTTCTCCCAGCATTCCTTATTGTGGCCATTTTACAACTGGATGCTACTCAGTGCAGCTCTCTACTTTCAAGCTGGCAAGGATCCTCAGCTCCTGTTATGTTTTTCCTTTCTTCCACTCCCAACTTTTGCTTAAAATATGGCTCCTGTGATATTCCTAATTGTTCCCAACAATGTGTGTGGAAACAAATCAGACATGGGGTATAAATGTAGCTGTGGCAAACTTGGTTAATAATTCAAATGCATATTCCTCCATTTCCCACCCAAACACAGTATTTGCTCATTTCTAATAACAAGTCAGTAACAGAGCCAGAAAGAGAATTTGAAGTCTCCCACTTAACTATTAGACCACCAAAGCTTTGGAATTTGGCTCAGTTTGAATAGATGCTTAGAAGATGAGACTCTGCTCCCTACATCTCTTTGGTCTGTAAGAGAGAGCAAAGAATATTTCAAGGAAAGGCTTTCTCATTTGATTTCCAGGTAGGACAGAAACACTGCAGGAACAGCTTTTTCTCCTGATGTATATGTGTGTGCAAGATTATAACTTAGAGAGGCTCCCTCATAAGGGACCGCATTATGATTACTGGAATTTTGAGATATGTCCTGGAAGCAAGGGTTGAGAAACACAGTGTTGCTATGTACAGCAGTTCAGCGGGATGTTCTCTAGTTTGTTTTTAATAGAAGATTTAGTCCTTTCTCATTCACTGCTTCATTGTTTAAGGAACCCCAAGATTATTACAGTGTATCAGCCCTTTCTCTGTCTGGATTTAGGAAGTGAAGGGATATAGCATTTTGGGACTGGGGGAAAGGGAATGTTATCCAAACATTATTCAGTTTTTGCAAAACATTAACATTAAGCTCTATACTTAGAGACAAATTCTGCTGCCATTTACCCTTGTGTAAATCTGGACTAACTCTACCAAAGTCCATTTCTTTTAGAAGTATCTGGTGTATTGACTCCAAAATGATTCTCTCATTGGTAGCCCTCTGGCCCTTCCATTGCTTTTGGATCATTTTCATGAGGCATTTCGCTGCTGCTTGGTTAGGCCTTTAACTTCCCTAGCAGTTAAAACAGAATTAGCAAGAATGTGCCAGCACGCCTTCCTGAGACTGATAATTGTGAAAATGTTGGCTGACGGTTTATAGCCTACATTGTTCTTGGCCATCACGATTACAGTGGATTACTGTTGCAAAGCTGGATTTGGCACAAGTCTCCTGAGACTTACTGCAGAGACAGGCTGGCAAGAATGTATGGCACTCCTAGGTTCCCGTGTTCTTGACTGACATGGGAAGTGTGCCAATTCAGTGTTTTGGCCTAGGAGTTTTTTCTCTCTCCATAATGGAGGTGGTATGTAGGTGGATGAATGTATTTGAGACCATCTCCACTTTTGCTGTTTTCTGATGAAGTTGCTTTCATGTGTATATTAACTCTCTAGCCCTTTTTTCATTTGGAATATTAGGATACTCCTCTATTCATAATAAAAACAGATATAAGAGACTGGTTTAATGGTATCTTTTGTCTAGTCTAGTGGATAAGGTGCAGCCTTCTGTTTATGGCAGGAGATCTGAGTTTTACTCCTGATTCTACAGCATGTCTGGCTGTGTGCCTTTAAGAACTCATGCCACCTCATAGTGCCTCAGTTTATGCCTTATAAAATGGGGATTACAACTCTTACTACAAAGGGGATTGTGAGATTGCCTGAATGCCTGAAAAGTGCTTGGAAATCCATGGCTGCAAGGAGCCATATAATACTATGTTTCACTTCTATGGTACCTTTCATTCAAGGAACTCAAAACTCGACATACACATTTATGAAGCCTGACAACAGCCCTAGAAAGCAGGCTGGTAATATCATGGTAATCATTTGACAAATGGGGGAAGTAGACACAGTGTGATTAAGTGATTTGCCCAAGGCCATGCAATAAGTCAGTAGCAGAGCCCAATGAAGAATTCAGCAGTCTTGACTCCTGATTATCTGCATTCTGCAGCAAGTGTGGATGCTTTCTTTGTTTAGGTGCTTACTAAACCTCTTAGGCCTGGTCTACATTGGGGGGCTATCGACCTAAAATATGCAACTTCAGTTACATATTCAGCGTAGCTGAAGTCGAAGTATCTTAGGTCGACTTATCTGACCATCTTCACGGTGGTGAGTCGACCTCTGCCACTCTTCCATTGACTCCGCTTCCTCCTCTTGCGGAGATGGAGTTCCGGAGTCGACAGGGAGCGTGTTCGGGGATCGATTTATCGCATTTAGATGAGACGTGATAAATTGATCCCTGATACATTGAACACTACCCGCCAATCCGGCGGGTAGTATAGACGTACCCTTAGACTGGGTCTCTGAGCTGCAGCTCCCTTGTTTACCACCCATGTTAACACAACAGCTCCAGTTGTGTGTGGGAACTGTAAGCCCTTTTCCTCCTGGAGCCTGGAGCCAGCAGCTGATTAAAGCAACTCCCTCTTCAAATGAAAGTATTTTTATACAGTGAAAGGCCTGTATGCCTGGGTCTTGTCTAACTTTATTCTTTCTCTGCAACCTTTGGGTAAGTGCCACTCAGCGCAGACCCCCCTGCTCCTACACTGGGAGTCAGGCAGCCCCATGCCCATTCTCTGAGTGTCTCCCTGTCAGAGACTCATCTCCAGCCACTGCTGCCAACTCGTTCCCTTTCCTCTCCAGTCCAGAGTCTTCAACCATTTAATATCTCCTTTGATCCAAGGTTTGGGCCTGGGAGGAATAAACCTTGCTAATTTGGCTTGAGCTAGGCAGTTAATAGTTCCTCCATTGTTTCCTTCAGAGCCCTTGGTGTTCTCTGGTGATACCTTATCTTTTTCATTGTATTGTTTCTTGTTTGTTTTTTTCAAACAGTTTCCTTTGATTTTACTCCATGAAGACATCCAGGCTTACATCAAGCAGGTCAACTGAGGAACATATGATCTCCATCCAAAATAAAAATAAAAAAATAAAAAAAAATAGCTTTCTCATTCACTACACAAGGGAACAGGTGTTTCAGTGGATACAGAGGCAGAATCTTGTATCTAAGCTCTGATGTCAATGAAGAGGACAATTTGGTCAACTTTCCCATCTTGTTTCCTGTTACAGAGACAGTGGGGTTTGGTATAATGAGTCTCAAAAAGTGAAGAATGATGTGATCCCAGCCTCCCTCACCCCAGAGAGAGTGAATGTGTCGTTTCTGGAAAGGGTCCCAAGTCTCATCCTCGAGATTGCTTAGAAAACTTCAACCATAGGTTTTTAGTAAATGAAACTGCACAAAGAAAAGTGTAGGAATTAAGTGGTCTAGAATGCCAGCATGAGGAACCACTATCATGCTGTAGGGCCATCAGGTATGAAATGCCTCAGGCCCCCTGGAAAAGAGCATATGTGACAAGAGTCAGGTACTAAGCTCACACATGTATGTTCCTTTATGTATCTTGGAGAGCACTTGGTTGTGTCTGTGTACTAAATGATGTACACAGACACAGTAATAAAGTGTTCAAACTATGTGACAATATAATATGCGGTGCAGCTTCTGACTTTAAAGCTGATTTGCACAGAATTCACATCAAATCTGATTTGTGCTTTTTGATTTCTATATTTTTGCTGCTTTGTGATGGATAAAGAAGGCTGAACAGGTTTTCTGTTTTTAAGGTATTTTTTTTTGGTCTTGGTATTTCTAAGGCAAAAAACAATGCCAAGCCTGGTCCTTCCTGGTTTTGCTGGAGGACCCTTAGGAATCTCCGAGCATGTGTGCTGTGAGCTCCCGTGCCTTATCTGGATGGACAGGGGCGTTGAATCTGTAACAAAGAAGTCCTTTTTCCATTGGTCATTGGCATTACAGAGGTTTTAACATAAACAAAATTCAGAGTTTTCAAATTCTGAACAAAGGCCAGGCCTTCTCTGAGCTACTCTTCATCCCCCAAAACCTTTCCACCATTCGCTAGTGCCATTACACCTCCACTGTAAATGCAATAGTTGCTATGGTAATGTGGAATGACTGCCACTGGCTGCCTGCCTTCCTTCTGGATAACCCTTGTATCATCTAGTTCAGGGGTGGCCAACCTGTGGCTCCGGAGCTACATGAGCTACAAGAACTGAGGCTCTTCAGAGCAGAGGTTAATCTGTAGCTCCTTATATAGGTGCTGACTCCAGGGCTGGAGCTACAGGCGCCAACTTTCCAATGTGCCGGGGAGTGCTCACTGCTCAACCCCTGCCCTGCCCCAGGGCCTGCCCCCCCTCCATCCCTGCCCCCAACACCCTCTCACCTTCCCTAGAATGTGCAGTGCCCTCCTTCCTACCCCCCAGAGCCTCAGAGCATGCAAAACAGCTGATCATGGCAGGCGGGAGGCATATGGGGGAGGGGTAGGAACTGGGGGCTGAAGTGGGAGGAGTTAATGGGGAGCTGCTGATGTATTACTGTGGCTGTTTGGCAATGTACATGGTAAATTCTGGCTCCTTCTCAGGCTCAGGTTGGCCACTACTGAATCTATTGCATTGGCCCAGGATTGCACAGGGTTCGAATACCAATGCCTGGTCAACAATAGCACCTTAACTGTTGTTAGCATTCACTGGTGAGGAACGTTAAGAAAAACAGTCTAAGGAAGAGACTGCATCCTCAACTCATTCTTGAGCCTGGTGCAGAGTGTAAGGAGGTGCAAACTATGCCTCCCCTATCATGGAGTTGCTGGAAGCTGGGTCAGCTGCTGCTGCAGGCTGGGGCAGCCCTGAGTGGGCTGTGCCAGTTCTGCATAGAATGGTGAGAGGGACTTGTAGCTGTTTTGTAGTCTCTTTGTATTAGCTTAGCCATTGCAAAGTGGTCATAGGGCAATGAAGAATTTGACCTATCCTTAGCTGTTCAGCTTTCAGTTTCTTAACTCTTATCACTCTAGCTTTTCTCTAGTTTTCTAGGGTAGATAATATCTACATTTCCAGTTAAAATCCTGGCGGGGGGTGGGAGGAGCTTTAAAATTTTCCAAGAGCTTTCAGCTGCCTTTATCCATGCTACCTAGCACAATTAATAAATATATGGCTGTGACGGTGCTGTTCCTGGTGGGATGCATCTGAGAGTGTCAAGTCAGGACAAATTGCTCCAAACAGGACATTTACAGTCCAAATCTGGGGTTTCTCCACCCTAAAGGCAGTCCAATCCAGCTGAACAGAAAAGACTTTGGTTTTGCCCCACTGGCTAACCACAAGTCACACAAGCAATTAGACACTCCAGCTTCCCAGTATCACCACCAGCAGCCACCTATCCTGGGGACAAATGATTATGAAAACCAATACCCCAAATAAAAGAAAATGGTTCTCCCCAATTCCAAAGAATCAGGCCCCAGACCCAGGTCAATATACAAATCAGATCTTACCCACAAATCACGCTATTGCCAATCCTTTAGAATCTAAAATCTAAAGGTTTATTATACAAGGAAAAGATATAGGTGGGGGTTAGGAATGGTTAAAAGAAATCAATTGCATGCAGTAATGGCAAATTCTTTGGTTCAGGCTTGCATCAGTTGTAGAGTAAACTGCAGGTTCAAATCAAAGTCTCTGGAATACACCCCTCCAGGGATGGGTCATCAATCCTTTGGCCAGAATTCCTCCAGAGTAAGAATGACAGACTGAAGACAAGATGGAGGTCTCACTCCCAGGTTTATATAGACTTCCTCTTGTGGGTGGAGACCGCCTCCTTCTTGCTATGCAGTGTCCAGTTGTAACATGGAGTTTCAGAGCCATGTGGTCCAGTTACATGACTCTGCAAGATTCAGTTTCTGACTAGCCAGGCCACATTCCTGGGGAAACTTGGGTGTGGACGGGCATCTACAAAGTTCATTGTATAGCTGATAGTCCTTAATGGGCCATCAAGCATGGTAAGTCAAGCTAACACCAAGAGTTCTGAAATGTGCCTAACAGCATAGCACAATATTTGGAAAGACAGACATTACAGAGCCAATATTCATAACTTCAACTACAAAGTTGATACACACATACAGATAGCATAATCATAATCAGCAGATCATAACCTGGTTGTAGACACCTTATATGACCCCCTTTACATAAGATTTAGTGCCCATACAGGACCTTGGTTGCACCAATGATCTATATGATCCCAGATCATATATGATCCCAGATAATTTCAGTAATGTGACAAGCCTAATTTTTCAGCCTTTGCTAGTCATCTTTTAAGGTATTTAATGATGATATGTTTATTGATGATGTTCTCCTCATCTGAAAGGAACATCTGCAGTGTTTGAGTTCGTCAGTGAAGGAGTAAAGGCAGGGCTGAGGGGGGTAGAAGGAATTCAGACTAGAGCCAAGGTAATTTCATTTCTGGCTCCAAATCACATTTTCCAACCCCCTCTATAGGCAGGGACTCTGCAAGTCCTCATTTAACTTCTGAAGTTATTGTGTATAACACCTGAAATAAAACGTAGAGGCTGCTTTGTTTGTAAGTAATGAGTCAAGTTTAGAATTATGGCATCTAAGAGCCAATGGAAATTTTTTAGGTGCTACATTTGGCTCCAGAGCTGCCATTTCCCAGCAGAGTGGAATATTTCACCCCCCATCCAATGGGTCATGGCAAAGCATGAATGAAGGTGTTAATTAAGAACCCAAAGTCACCAGACTTCTCTCTGATTACGGAGCTCACTCAGCTTTCTAGGAACTTAGGGCTGGACTTGCTAAAGGGATGAAGTTAGAAAAATATTTTTCATTTTTCAAATGTCACAAATTTTGTAAGCACCATCCATTCCTGTCAGTGACAGTTCAGTTGTGCTGCTGCTGAATGCTAAAATGAATAGTTATAACAATATTTACTGAATTTCTGTGGGCTCTGAACACCATGAAACTCTTGTGTAAGGAGGGAGTGGGGCAGGAGGAACCAATGAGCCTGGGCATGATTTATGGGTCATCTTTGTACCACAGAGCACAAATCAATGTAGTGAAACTCTGACTCCATTGAAGTTAATGGAAAACTCCCGTTGACTTCAGTGAAGCCAGGATTTCTCTGTGGTGTTTTTCTATGCCCTAAGATATGTTTGTAGGTACAGCAGGGGAGGGGGATCTACAAGGTTACATCAGCTATCCTCTTATGTAGAAACTCTATTTAATTTAATAGGGCAAAACCAATCGCATTCTGTAGATAATGAATAGATTTATTTAGAAATTACTGTAAATTCCTTTAAGAAAGATTTTTCAGAATTCTTTATTAAATTTTCATTCAGGGAAGGAGAGATTCCTTTCTCTCAGACCCTACAGAGAAGTTTGGCTTACAACTCACTCACTCATGCTGTGCAAAGGACAAGGATTACCCTTCCGAAAATTAAAAGAAATGTATGAGTCCATAAACATTACGTTGATACTGAACGTGGGGCAATACATAGGACAAGTTATATGCCAATTATTTATGAATATAGAAAACTTAACTAGTAAATATCATTAAAACTGATAATTTCTTATTGGCCTGCAAACTATACTGTCTAAGGCCCCGACCCTGCTCGCACAAAAGTCAGTAACAGGACCCCCATTGACAAACAGTTTAGGATCAGGCCCTACAATCAGCATTTGTTCAAATCAATCACTCTGTCTTTTCTTGATTATCTTGTTTCACTCTGGCCCTGAGTCACATACGAATTCTCTACACAGCAAGGACTCCTACTCTAATGCACTAGAAAGCAGATAAAGAGCGAGAAAGCCAACTAACCTGGAGGTTTTGGAATGAGCAGCTGGCCTAAATCTTAGAAATCAAGGGTCCAATCTACAGGTGCTGAGTGGTTTCAACTCCAGTTGACTTCAGCAGATGTTGAGGGGATTCAGTACTGGCCACTGCTTGCTGTGTGATCTTGGTTGAGTCGCTCCACTTCTCAGTTCCTTAGCTTTTCCCTGTCAAGGTATGTCTACATCGCGATTAGACACCCATGGCTGGCCTGTGGCAATTGACTCAGGCTTGCAGGGCTTGGGCTAAGGCGGGGGTGGGCAAACTTTTTGGCCTGAGGGCCATATCAGGGTTCAAAATTGTATGGAGCACCAGGTAGGGAAGGCTGTGCCTCCCCAAAAAGCCTGTCCCTGCCCCCTATCTGACCCCCTCCCACGTCTCTCCCTCTTACTGTCCCCCTCAGAACCATCGACCCATCCAATCCCCCTGCTCCTTGTCCCCGACTACCCTCTCCCGAGACCCTCCGCCCCAACCATTCTCCCAAGATCCCATCCCTATCTAAGCTCCCTTACTCCTTGTCCCCTGACCGTCCCCCCCAGAAAGTCCCTGCCCCATCACCCCCTAGAACCCCACCCCCTATCCAACTCCCCTGCTCCCTGTCCCCTGACTGTCCCGACCCCTAGCCACACCCCCACCCCTGTCAGGCCCCCTTAGGGTGACCAGATGTCCCGATTTTATAGGGACAGTCCTGATTTTTGGCCTTTTTCTTATATAGGCTCCTATTACCCCCCACCCCCATCTCGATTTTTCACACTTGCTGTCTGGTCACGCTAGGCCCCCTGTGACTCCCACACCCTATCCAATCGCCCCCGAGACCTTCTGCCCCTTATCCAACTCCCAGACCCCTTACCACGCCGCCAGACACGCTGCCGTGCTGATCCACTGGAGTGTGCAGCCCTGCCCCACAGGGTGCTGCTCACGTGGCGTGGTGAGGCTGCGGTGGGGGTGGGGGAAGCGGAGAAGGGAGGCAGAGCTAGCCTGCCCAGCCAGGAGCTCAGGGGCTGGACAAGATGGGCCCACAGGCCAGATGTGACCCACGGGCAGTAATTTGCCCACCCCTGGGCTAAGGCGTTGTTTAAATGCAGTATAAATGCAGTATAAATGTTCTGGCTGCAGCCCAAGCTCTGGGACCCTCCCACCTTCACCTTGCAGGGTCCAAGAGCCCGGTCTCCAGGCCAAACAGCTACACAGCAATTAAACAGCCCTACAGCCCAAGCATTCTGAGCCTGAGTCAGCTGGCATGGGCCAGCTGCAGATATTTAATTACTGTGTAGACATACTCTTAAACCCACTATTACAGGAAGAGTAGAAGGCTTCCAGTTTTAAATAAATAAATAAAATAAGTAAATCCTTTACTGTTGCTGATGCAATTTGAGATCATCATATGAATCCTGATGTGTTAGTGCAAAGCATTCTGGTTATTCTGATTGTGAGCTTTATACTCTTACTGGGTTTATGAAGAGGTGCTCTCTGATGCTGGTGTTTTGCATGGACTCTATTTTTTGAATGGGATATGCAGTTTTGATGATGCTTTTGACATGCACACAGCTGAGGGCAGAATTTATACCTAAACGAAGGAGTCAGTGGAAGTGGCAAAAGGTTTGTGTTACAAGCCAGATTCTGATCTGATGTACATCAGTATAAATCCAGCCCCACTGAATTCCATCCAGATTGATGAGTAATGCTGTATTTACACTGTTGTGAGATCAGAATCTGGCCTGTAGGTCTAAAATCCTTCTCCAGCATTATGCAGAAAGTAATTGTGACAGGAACGTTTCCTGTCATGGAATGAAGAAAACTAGCCCATGGACTCTTTTTAAGCAACCCACTGTAGTAATAAAATGAAAGAATTCTGTTCATATCTGAATTCCTGAGAATTCTTTCTGGATATAGGAAAAGGGTTTTATTTAGTAATTTGCTAATAACAACAACAATTAATAAATAGTTAATACTATAATTAATGATATGATTTCCACCCTAATGGCTCCCTCCTATTGTTCCATGGGAAGCAAATCGCTGAATCCTCCAGACTCGCATTCTGATAATACTGTGTAGCTGCTGTAACTTTTACATATTCTTGATGCTCTGACCTCAACATCAGTGAGAAGTTTTCCTTCAATGGCTCCTTCCCTGCCCTTGGTAGCCATCTGCCACGGTGGCTGACCGCAATGTGAAGGTAAAGCCTCACTTTGACATGAACAATGATGAATAGTTTCTATCCTGAAATCTAATCCCTGAAATTGATTACATAGTCACAGTAAATCCATTACTGGAGCAACTCTCCCTACCAATACCACGTTTCAAATCATTTATTTTAGAATAAAAGGCTTTTTAAAGTATCAGATGAAACTAAAGCTAGTTCTTTGATAGCTGTAAATACTGGAAGTCCTGCTTCAGATGGAAGCGTCACCTCTTTCTTGGAATCAAAATTGTATTTTAATACAGATAATAGAAATTAGAGATGCAGGGTGCGGGGGTGGGGACCTATTAGTTAGATGTATCTGTCTGTTTGGGGATAACTGATCCTCCAATTTTTAAAACTCCCTGTTGACGTCACGATATGCATGTGCTACATATTGGCAAAGCCTGGAACGTTAGGCTCTTCTATAGCAGCAGAGACACAGAGATGCAACAAAATATGCAGTCAACCTTGTCTTTATCAAACATTGGTTACATTGCAGCTGGAGTACTAGGTTAAAAAACTAGGCATCTTACTATAGATCAGAGGTGGCCAAAACGCAGCCCGTGAGCTACATGAGGCTCTTTTACAGTTAAAGTGTGGCTCTCGGAGCTCCCCCCCCCCCCCCGAATTCTCTGCATACCAGATTGTGGAAACTTGGGGCTTATGCCCTGTGGCCGGGTGGTGGGGTGAGGGGCTTCTGCCCAGCAGGGAAAGGGGTCTCAAGGCTTCAGCCCCATGGGAAGCTCCTGCTGAGGCTCGTGACTTCAGCAGGAGTGAGGATGAAGCCCTGAGACCACCACCCCAACTCCCCATGGCAGAAGTTCCTAGCTTCCCTAACCAGCTGCAGGGCTGAAGCCCCAAACTTGAGCATGCCCTGGCTCTTGAACTTCTGAAGATTGTAGTATGTGGCTTGGGGGGGTCAGTAAGTTTGGCCATCCCGGCTATAGATGATAGAGGGGGAAATAAAAGGCTACACTACATAGAGGAGACACTGATCTCATTAGTTATCAAAGATAAGACAAAACAATAAGTATGAATTATAACAAGAAAAAACAATATAAATAGGAGGAATACTCTCAGAGGGAGATTGACTAGGGAATGAGAAATTTTGGGAAGAGGTGGTGGGACATAACATGGGACATTTTGAGGTCTGCATGGCATAGATGGGTTGCTGTTAAAAATGATCTGGTAGTGATATTGGTAAATTCCTTGGGGCAGGGACTGTCTTGTCCTGTGTACAGCACCTAGCACAGTGGGGTCTGATTCCAGACTGCAGTACTTAAGCATGATAATAACACACACAAATAATCATTAATATTATTAATTAGTCCTGCAGAAGGAAAAAATGCCCTGTGTAGCTGGAGTAATCTCTGAGTCATCATCCACTGTCATTATAACCAAGTTCTCACCTTTGAAGCAGGTTAGTGGTACCCTCTAACTTCACTGATATTTTCGCATAACAGTAACCATTTACAAACTTGGATTCACAAGGATCAGTCCCATGAAGTCTAGACTCACCTACCTGTTTCTCTTAGATTCTAAAGGGGTCTGTAGTTACCTGGCCCCTGATATGACCCGATTATCTGTCCAGCACACTAGTTTAGGATGCCATATAATCCACTTTGTTGTGAGGAATTCTATATAGTATTTCAAACAAGTGTGATCTTCAATTTGTCAATTTTGCAAAACAGAAAATAGCTAATTTTTTAACAGTGCCATGTGTGTATGTTTATCTGGATTGTGCAGTCCAATACAGCAGCACTAAATACAGTCAAATGATTTGAGAAGTCAGAGATGGAAAAGACTCATTAGTACATTCTCCGGCGTAGGATTGTCCCCAAGAGGATATTTTCTAGTGCTCTATGTTCATGAGATACAGTTCTCAGTGTCTATTGGGCATTGCTGAAGGTAGGAGTGAGGTCACACTCTTTATTTTGTGGATCATTTCCCTTGAAATGATATTAACATAATTAGTTTTTCACTGACCTTTCTCTGGGATAATGTTAGCCCACCTCCTAATTGAGGATGAATTGAGGATTTGTAGGGCTTTGTGTCTTTCCCTGTAAGTCTGTTTCTTACTTGAGATAACGAAATAGCTTGAAGGGAATAGCAGCTCACCCTATCTTCCTCATGCGCACACAAATTTGTATCGATGATCATAAATTCTGGCACAAAATTGATTCACAAATTACTGAAAATGTCCACAGACATTTGTGAGATCCTGGTTAGAGCATCATTTATAACAATCAGTTTTTGGTTATGACAAGATGTATTAACCTAGTGTTATATTAGTTCTATAACCACAGCTATTAATTTATTTAATGGAAAGATGCTACATTGCATCCTTTTTCTAGTTAGAACAGCATTGATCTGTTGTAAATGATCAGTGTGATTTTTAAGGCTAGTTCAGGATTATGTATTCCCCATGTGATGCCCAGGAGCTATCAAGAATAACAAGTAATTGGAGCTTGTTTTAGGAAGTCTGAAAGTTAAAATGCAAGGAAGGGATATAGTCACATATTTCATAAACATGTACAGTTTTATCCTCCAACTTCTGCCTGTTTACAATGCAAATAAAATGAGCTGGCCTGGGTCTGACATTCCTAGCATTTTTACATCAATTTAACCCTGGAAAAGCCTAATCCTGGTTTAATGGTCTTTTAATAGAAGCGGTCAGTAGTTTGGTAAATGTTTAAGTGACAGGTTGACAGACATGGAGTTAACACTTTAATCTTGGCTGCAGGCCAAATGGCTACCCAAGTGGGTTTCCTTTAAACCTGAGAGTGGAGCATTTATTTCCAAGTCAGCCTCAGGTTAGAAGTGAAGCCTCAAGGAACACAAAGTTTGCTTTGAATGTTTCAAGGTGGGAAATGGCAGTGGCATTGGTTTCTCAAGGGTATTGGTGGGTGAAGCATCTCTATAGATATATCATTTAATAGATAATATCCTTTCAATAGAATTTTTGAACTCTTCTAATATAATTTAATAGAGAAGAGTCCTATAGGTTGGTTTAAACATTTTATAGAAATGTTATCTTTGTTAAATTCTATGGGAGTTTTTGCACCAATATCTAGACATTCCAAATCCAAAATATTCATCAGAATAAATACATATTTATTATACATACTTTAATTAATAGTCTGTGCATCTCAAAGGCATCTGCGTATGCCTCACACAAAATAAAACAATCACTGGACAAAGGCTTGGCTGGAAAGATAATTCCTACTCAGAACCCAAATGCGTAGGCCTTCAGCTCTCAGACACATCATCCCAAGGTCCGGAATCAGAGAGGTAGCCGTGTTAGTCTGGAATTGCAGAAGTGACAGAGAGTCCTGTGGCACCTTAAAGACTAACTAAAGTATTAGAGCATAAGCTTTCATGGGCTAATACCCACTTCGTCGGCATGCATCCAACGAAGTGGGTATTAGCCCACAAAAGCTTATGCTCTAATACTTTAGTTAGTTTTTAAGGTGCCACAGGACTCTTTGTCACTTTTATCATCCCAAAGTGTAAGTCTGAGAGAGCCTGCCCACTAGTTCTCAAGATTGCACATTTAAGGGGCTGTCAATGATCAAGCTTCCAGTGATGCATAGAGGGGTGGTCTCTAATGAAGCCATGTCCCAAATCGTATAAAGCTTTAAAGAATGAAGCCAACCCCTCAGATTGCACCTGAAAGTAAATGGGATGCCAGTGCAGTGAACACAACACTAGCATAATGTGCTGACACAGATCTACTCCACTGCCACAGCAGACAGCTGCATTCTGAGTAGCTGAAGCTCTAAAATGTTCTGCAGGAGTAGCTGCAGCACCATAGGCATAATCCAGATGTCAGAAGCCTGGGTAACTATAGTTAGGTTGCAGGGGTGAAAGTAAGGTGGTACGCGCCGGTATGGCATACTGGTAAAAAGCGTCCGCCTGTACTGGCTGGTACTGCTCACTTTAAAGCACTTTAACGTCCCTGCCCCTTTCGTCTCCCCCCTGCAGCCAGTGGCCTGGGGTGGGCAAAAGGAGCAGCTACCCCAGGGCCAGTGACTTAAAAGGGCCCGGGCCCTTTAAATCACCGCTGGAGCCCCAGACAGCGCAGACAGGCTGGTTGGGGGACGCTGATCCCCTCCAGCCTCACCCCTTCTGCCTGAGGCCCTGTCCTTTACTGTACTGGTAAGAGAGAAATTTTACTTTCACCCCTGTTAGGTTGACGTCAGCAAGGGAAGGCCACAATCAACCTTCTAACTGCTGTTGGAAAAGTTTGCCGTCCATAGTTCTTATGTTGAAAAGTAACCAGGTGTCTATAACATTTATTTATATTGCTACTGGCACATCTCATGGTCCTTTAAGCCTTGTATATGTCATCGTTTGATTTAATGCATTTCTCATGCCAATAATTCTCTGAAACGGAGTGAAATGGTTTCTTTAATGTTCCAGGATATGCTCTGTTTAGCTCGAAGTTTTAATTTTATAGGAACAGTCTCTCTACTCTTTCTTCTTTTTTGGGGGGGGATAGCAGATTCATTACTTGCTACTTACTTGAAAAGCAGTGAATTGGTTTGAACAGACTTCCTGAATATATTTTAACCACGGAAAGAAACTTTATATTTTTCAAAAGTATACACCACATATTTAGCTATGCTGTATTTTTTCCCTTCAGATTGGACTTTGTCCTGCTAAGACAGGACAAAAAGTGTGTGTGTGTGTGCATGTGTGTGTGTAGTAAGTTTATTCAGTTTGGAATGACTAATTCACAAGGGAATACATTAAAAAAATTCTCTACCAGTGATTGACAGTTGCACTCAGACCATGAGGATTATGGGGGATCAATGAGGATTATTTCATTTACTTTCATTAACCCTTCAATTTACTTTACCGTTTTTTCCCAAATGCCACTCACTTGAATGTTAACAGTTTCCTTTAATAGTCAATTTTGCTGCCAAAATCAAAGTGATTTTTTAAAAAAATTAGTGTCCCAAACAGATTCAAGATAAACAGAGTCCTTTAATTTAAACGTCCTTTTACATTAATATTTCTGCTGTGCTAAAAAAAACCCCAACCTGTTTTGGAATTAACCCATTTTACCTAATTCATTCGAATCTACTCAGATTATATAATAACACTAATACTTTGAACTTCCATAGCTGCTTTCTTCCTAGGATCTCACAACTCCTTTGTAAGGGAGATAAGAATAAAGTGCAGCCACAAATATCAAGCATTTCCCTCTATCATTTGCAATTTTTAACTACCTATTTAGCTATCTACATGGACCTTGGAACTCCATCTTATTACAAACTTTTAAAAAAACAAATTAATAATAATATAAAAATATTCAAACTAATTTCCTGACGGTGAAAGATATCACATGGGCAGCCCTGGAGAAGCACAGACCAAACAGAACTCTAGTCTGTGAGATACAGTCTACTCCCATACTGTCTACCAATGTGCCTATGATCTGAAGAGAGTACGGGGTAAGTGGGAAGTACAGTTTCCATGGCCTGTTGAAGTCTTTGGCCCTTTTGCTGAAGTTGCTGACAGGTTCTAATTTGTTCCAATGTGATGGCAATTTTTCTGATGTGGACAAGACTGAGACACTCACATAATCTTGTATGGGCTAGGAAATAGCTATTCGATGGTAAAAAAAATTATGACAATTATCAAACTATGTTACTAGAAGTTTGGAGACGTAGCTGTTTTTCTAGTTAGAGTTTTATTTGCAGGACATTTTTTTTTAAAACCTGCAGTCTTGCAGATTTGTGAAAATCATTCTGATCCCAAACGTGACTTATTAAACTCTTCCTTTTCCCTCTCCTAAAAACAAACAAAACAGAGACAGCATGTGAAATCTGAAATTTACTGGTATAATGGATAAACTGAGTTCCTTTGCTGATGATTGTGTACCACGGCTGCATATGTGGCTGAAATATTACATGAACAATACTAATAACAAAACCTCCAGAGAAAGCTGCTTAACACTAGCTGTGCTCCCGTGAGACTATACTGTGGGAACATCCAAATTCTGAAGCCTTGGAATTAAATATAAAATGGATATGTAGATCCACCTAAGCTAGAAGCTTCTGGACTAAATGGCTAGATACGAGTTTGGTCTGCCCACACTGCAAAACTGTCTACTGGATTTCAAATCTTATGTTATCCATTTGCAGATTATGACTGAAATATACGCTTGGATGTGAATAGACAAATGCAGAATTACAAAATGCTCCACCAGCAAAATTGCTTTGCCAGTTAAGGCCCAGTTTATGAATTTCGTTTGTTTAAATGAGCACTTAAAAATATTTTCTATTGAAGTAAGCATAAGTGCTCAAATTTTGATGCATACATTTACATAGTTCAAAAATGATAAAATAAATATAGAATCATAGAATGTAGGGCTGGGAGGGAGCTTGAAAGCTTGTCCAGTCCAAAACTCTACACAAAGACTGGACCAAGTAAATTCAGACCATCCCTGACAGGTCCAACCTGTTCTGAAAAACCTCCAGTGACGGATTCCACAACCGCTCTTGAAAGCCTGTTCCAGAGCTTACCTACCCTTAGAGTTAGACAGCTTTTCCTACTATCTAACTTACATTTCCCTCACTGCAGATTAAGCCCATTACTTCTTGTCCTACCTTCACTGGACATGGAGAACAATTGATCACAGATGTCTTTGTAACAGTTCTTAACATATTTGAAGACTTCTTTTTTCAGGACTTAACAGGCCCAGTTTTTTTAACCTTTCCTCATAGGTCAGGTTTTTCAAATCTTTTATCATTTTTGTTATTCTCTTCTGGACTTTCTCCAATTTGTCCACATCTAATGTGGGATGCCCAGAACTGGAGTATTCCAGTTGAGGCCTCACCAGTGCCAAATAAAGTGGGACAATTATATCCTCTGTTTTACATATGACACTCCTGTTAATACACCCCAGAATGATATTAACCTTTTTCACATTATTGGCTCATATTCATAGTGTGTGTACACACATACACAATGGGATGTGATATTACTAACTAACTGTTAGTAACGAAGGTATTAATGGTGCAAATATATATATTAATTATCTCTATATGTGGCTTATAAAAATGTCACCAATCATAGTTTGAAAGGGACTCAGGAATAGAAATAGGCATTTTAATAGAATCCTACAAATCTATTTTTATGTGTTTTGTATGTACCTGGCCTATGATCTAGTATTCAATCAAGGAATTACCCATATACATTCTTAATCTTATGCATGTGAATGTACTCAGTGGGACTACTTATGCTCATAAAATTAAGTATGCGTGTAAATGTTTGCAGGATGAGATCCTTAATATGTATTTTGTCAAACAGGTTCCTGAACAAAATGGTTCCTGAAAGTAGACTTAATAAAAGAATGATGTGTGACTGTGAACCTAACACTTCCTGACAAACAGAGGTTGCTTCTATTCTATTATGTATCACTGTTTTTAAAATGTTATTCATATATCATTAGACAATACCAGTCAGACAGGCATGTTTGGAATTCCCAGGGCTTAGGAGTTAAAACACACAAGAATGATCTTATTTTAAAATAGATTTCCAAATTTATCTCTAATCCTTTGAGATATCTATCTATCTATCTATCTATCTATCTATCTATCTATCTATCTATCTATCTATCTATCTATCTATCTATCTATCTATTCAAGTGATTGCTTTCTTTTGGTGGATTTTACTTCAAGCTCTTTCAGCTGGAATTTGCAACTGCCTGTATCTAGGATATGAAGTGCAATCTACCAGGGTATATCCTTGATTAAATAAACCAAGAAATGTTTAGCAATGAAAGAACATCTTATGTCAAAGGCAGCTTTATGCTCTTGGAGAACAGGATGCCAGGTGCTTAAGGATACTTAAGATAGGATCCATTCCTGTCACTGGGTGAGTGCTCTCCCTACACTTTTGTTACAAACTGCTTGATAAGCTTAGATGTCTATACCTACTCTCTACTGCTAGGAAATAAAAAGCAATTTCACTTTTCACTCTTAGCATGTCATATCTAGTGCCAAGATGTAGGATTTTCCTTCAGGTTACACAGTCAGCCAATTAGTGCCAGACAAGGCAATGACATCTGGATTTGATTAGTAGGGCATTAGTCGTTCATTGGGATGTTTTGACTAGACTCTTCAATGGATTTATTGTACTTTATAGTTGTTTATTTTCCAATCAGAGTCAGCCTTTAAGTCAAGATTGCTGCTTCAGCCCCTTCTGAGCAAAAGGAAACACAAAGAAATAGTCTCCCCCGACGCTTAGGAATAAGGTCTCCCATCAGTTACACCTAGGCTTAAAACACTGCAGGTCAGACAAAGTCAACAGTACGTGCTTACTACACATTGATTAACAAAGGGGGGATCTCAAAAGGGGAGATGATGTATGATTAGCTACTGCCCAGGTATGTTTGGAAGTAGACTTGGTACTTTTTCTTTAAAAAAAAAAATAATAAGCTGTTCATTTAGTGCTGGTTAAAAGTGCCAGAATGGGATCTGCTTCATCCTCTATTTTTCTACAGACAGGTATTGCACAGGCAGGGTCCCTGCAAGCTGGCGCACCCTGAGCTCCCAAAGTGCCTCCATGCCAGCCTGGAAGGACTGCACCTCCAGGAGTTAGAGGGAAGTTTCCATGTACATTCAGCTCATGTAGGGTGCCCAGATAGCAACTGCGAAAAATCAGGACAGGGAGTGGGTGGGTAATAGGAGCCTATATAAGAAAAAAACCCAAATATCGGGAGTGTCCCTATAAAATCGGGACATCTGGTCATCCTAAGCCCATGTCTTGTCTGTTGAAACTGCTTCCAAGGATGACAAGCTATGTCAGTGAGAGGGTGGTTTTCTAATGCAGATAACTCTCTACTTCTACTCAGAAGTGAACTGAGCTCCATCAGCTCATTTCACATAGACCAATCAACAATCATCACCTGGAAACTGCTCTCAGTGACTTCTGACCTAGGCCAAATTCACAGACCTAGAAGTGAAGGGCTGCTTCTCTTATTACTAGTTTCCAAGCCATCCAATCACAGGGTAGGGTTCTTGGAGTCAGACAGAAAGTGAGAAACATTATTGTGAAAAAAATGTGAACCCTTTTAAATCTTAAAATTTAAAATGAAAAAGAAGTTTAGAAAATCTGTCAAAAGTAATAGGGAGCAAGAGACACACATTTCTCAGCTACCTTTTTGGAACATTTTAAGCAAAGCACAAAATATTTCAAAAGCAGGCACTTTAAATCAGACGCTAAGGGAGAAATTTTCAAAAGCTCCTTAAGTCACTGAGGAGCACAAATCCTGCTGAAAAGCAGTGGGACTTACGGGCCTTAGACATTGAGGGTCAGATTTTCAGAAGCACCTAAATCTCTATTTAGAAACTAGCCTGATTTTTTCAAAAGTGATGGGCACCCATTAATTTCCATTGCCTTCAATACTAATCTGGAATTTGGAGCTGAAAATCTTGATGAAAATAAATCCCCCACATCTGAAAAATGATTATTTCCAGGGCCATAAACCCACTCATCTTTCAGAATATGGGTGGGGAGGTCAAATTAATTTTGGGTTTCCTCTATTAGGAGACAATCTGGTACTTCCTTGGGGTAGGGGACAGTTTCCATGTAGAATTTGGGGGGGTACCCTTTGGAGTGCAGACCTTCATTGACACATCTATGTGACCACCTTCAAACCATCACTGCCCTTCAGGAAAACATGTATGATGTTGCTGGGCTCCCAGTTACATTATGCATGTGGGAGAGAAATGGGGCAGGTTAACTCAGCCAGGCAAATTAGAGGTGTAACTTTGGGAAACTTCACCATGTAGAGTAGGCTGAGCTGGAATCCACCCAGTATCCCAGGCAACTCTAGATCCCTAGCAGACCATACATGAAATAAGTGCAGAGGAGGCAGCACACTTGCACAGTACAGACGTCCATGGCATGCAAACAATCATAATTCCAGAGCTCCCTGAGGAATAGCTCGTTAGCACACCAGTGAAGTAAACCTTGTTTCTAAATTATGCAACTTGTTGACTGTCTTTTTCTCTTCCCTTCTCCTACCCACCACTCCCTCATCAGGGGGCCCACTTGAGGTCCTCCATCAATGCTTTCCCTTTTTAAGTGAGCCTCCGAAGCTGCGTGAGTCTGTCAGTTAGCTTGGCAAACCTTCAATCTAATTCATTAACTCTCTGGCCAAAAAATGTTCAGTTGCAGACTTGCCATGGCTCCCTAGATTCCTCCAGGATAATAACACTCCCAATTCTTTTAGGGTCTACTTTTTCTGTAGTTTTTTATTATATTATCTGGACTGAAACCCAGTTATACACTGTGAATGTTTCTATGCTGGCTACATTTCAGTTCATAATTCTCATTGTTCAGGAGGCTAGAATTTCTTTCTTTATTTTTATCAGTGTTTCCTTTGGGTTTGCATCTAGGTGCTTCAGTGATATTCAGTTGAGATTAAATGTTTTGCACTTAACATCATTTCTGCTGTTTTTCCAAAGTGAAGTGTAATTCACCCAGGAATGTATTCTAGAATTATAATTCAGCTGCAGCCTAGCTATCCTTTCTTCTACACTGATCCTGAAATGAGAGTGCCTTTGAGCTCACAAATAAAAAGCATTATTTAAGATCAGGTATTCAGAGTATATGTTATCCACACTAGAAAAATAACCTAAGCCTGATATTCCTAGGGCATCACATTGGCATTCTAAATTGGTTAATAGATAGGGCGTTTATTTTCCACTTACCACTGTGCTGGTAACTGTTGGTTTTATACCACAAATTTGATCTTATGGAGCACACAGAATTTGACCCCTCCCTTTACGTACCGCCAACCACTTGCACATGCTGTTCTATTGCACTGGCATCCCGGGTTCATGTTAAAAAGAGACCACATGGAGTGTTTCAGATTATAGGAAATGTTGGTGATCTTAATTCATTCTGATTTGCCCGTGATTTCAATGTGTGTCTGCAATGTCATCAAGAGCTTCTGGGGGAAACTGCTAACCTTGCAGCCTGTCATTTTTAATGTAGGGAATAACAAGTAAAGTCACCTAATTTGCTGCGAACATGAAATGGCAAATTAAAAACGTCTGTGTCATCACATTTGTCTTGAAGTATTTCCTGGACAAACAAAGCCCCAAACGAATAAAGCTTATTCCAGATTTTTACTAATTATCCTGGCTGTTACATCATAAAGTTGCAATGCTTCTAGTCCTATCCGAATCAACTGGGGCTCCTCTATAGTTTGACCGTTAGAAAGGCAGAAAGTATTTAGGCTGATTAGGCCACAAAGCAGTGGGGTGGGTATGTGTACAGTGTAAATTGTATAGATTTTTCTTGGCCACTTTTTGGTTTCTTACTTTTTGCTGTTGTGTCTTGCTACTAGCTGCAAATGTAGCCCCTTCTGCAAGGAAAACTCCTGCCCCCATTTTAATTCTATTTTAAGATGAAAGTCTTTGTATTTAAAATGTATACTTTAAAATGTTACATTAATCAGACTAACAATAGAGTGATATAGGACCTGTGCTTTTGGAGACATTTCAAACATTTTATTGACCTATTGTTAGTCCTTAGTAATTCCTTTTAATCATCAAACATCACATGGGACAAAATCCTTCCTCTGTTTTGACTGGACTGTCATTGGGAGTCTGCTTGAATAGGGACCAAGTAAAGACTTCATTATTTAGCCAGAAGGCTAAATAAGGGATATTGCATGGGTGAGACCCACTCTGTTCTAAAATGTACATTAAATGATGTAGAAGATACTCTGCATCATACATCTTCCAGAATTTTAGAATATCAAAAACTGAAAATGCGGGGATAGCACAAAATGCATTGAGTTTAGTTAGAATCCGCAAAACATGGGCCCACTGTACTGGCTGCATTATTCATTTTTGTATTTAATGATGAAAAGCCTTGAATTTTTAAATGTAAATGAAGCTGCCCCTGAATTTCCTTTTGCCAGATCAGAGTGTGACAGAAACTTATGGACTTCACTGAATTTAGGTTGAACTTGCTGCAAAGTACATGAGGACCTTGCCCATAGCACGGCCTGCAGGCCAAATGCATCCTGGAAAGTCCTAGTATGTGTTCTGCAGCAGCTCTCCAGATCACTATATCTTAGATACAAAGGTACAGTCCACTGGTAGAATGATTCTAACAGGCTAAAGCCTTAGGGTAAAATTTTCAGAAACACATCAATGACTAAGGTGCCTAAGTCCTATTTTTCAAAGTCTCATTGAAAGTGAATAGGAATTAGGCTCCTAAGTGCTCCAGACACTTTTGAACATAGGATGTAAGCCGCTAAGTCACTTAGATGTATCTGAAAATTGTTACCTCTAGTTTGTCTGATGTCAAGCTGATTTTGCTTCTTATTTTCATTTCTGGCAAACTCCATCAGCCATCAATTTCCATTGATCTGTTTTGGAAAACAGAAGTACAAGAAAAATTAATTTGTGGGCATTTATTTCTGATACAATAATATAACTGTGCATGCAATGTAGAATGCAGTGTTGGTTCCAGGATATTAGAGACACAAGGTGGGTGAGGTAAATACTTTTGTTGGTGAAAGAGAAGCTTTTGAGCTTACACAGAGCTCTTCTTCAGTGCAATGTAGATGCAACCCTTGGGCTTCTGAATTAAGAGTTTATGTAAAGAATGGGAAAAAGAATCTAACCTACCCAGATGACTAAATTAGCCTCCACACTCTTCTGCACAGGTAAGGAGGAGGTTCACTAATATTCGGTAACCCACCAAGAATACAAGGGAGAAAAGGATATCAAGGATTTAGCACTTTAGTTCTCAGTGATGGCAATACAAACTCTGAAATGCACCCCAGTTCACAGGTCATTTTCAGTTGTTTTGTCCAGAAGGACGTATCCTGTGTACATTTTGAAGCTGGATGCTTTGCCTACTTGGTTAAGTCACAACCAGTGAGTGAGAAAGGAACAAGGCTGTAAAAATGACCAGTTTCTTAACAGAAGATTTTGAACACGAATTAAACAAAATTAATACATGTAGTAAATTAATGTTGGGTGCAACCATGGACATTCTCAATAAAAAATTAGTTGCAATTTTTTGCTGTAGCGCTAAAAGGCATGTGACTTTGGGCTGTAGGGAAGTTTATCTGCAGGACTGCAGCATAGTGTGAGAGTTGTTACCAAGTCTGTAATGGCAACTCTGAAATAAAAGAAGTTGCTGGAGTTTATCCATTATCTTTCTTTTGCACACCCTACTCAATGAGAGGCCACAAATGAAACTGACGGTTTGCTCAGTATCTACTCTACCACTTTTTATATTAAGATGATAGTGCATTGAGACAGGAATCCTAGTGGCTCAAGACACTTAGATGTATTTGGCCATATTAGCCTGATTTTTTGTTGTCTTGAACAGAAGTCTATGAAGCTCAGGAACTTACTGCAAAAGTTTTGTTAATATGACTTAGTGGCAATTGATAACAGGACTCTTTTCCATCTCTGTTGCCTGTTTGAACAGAATCTCTTTCAAGTGGTTAAACTCTGAAGTCCAAGGAAATGCAGGTAAATTCTCTTAGTTGGCAAATTTCGATGTGCTAATGTTACTGTCATAGGACTTAATTGCTTTTCTTAATGTAATTATTATAATAAAAACATTTTACAAGAGATTAAAAAATAATAATGAGGGAAGCAGACTGTCACAGGGTAGGATAAGCAGAACCGTAAGGA
The DNA here is from genome assembly GCA_007922305.1 of Dermatemys mawii. NCBI lineage: Eukaryota > Metazoa > Chordata > Testudines > Dermatemydidae > Dermatemys > Dermatemys mawii. Next base: position 13,932,736 of record ML677360.1, on the reverse strand, counting down.
AAAAAGTAAATTATGGTAATCTTCTTTGTATAGTTGCTTGAAGCCTGATAGATATTTGTTGGCTCAAGGAAAAGATGTTGAGTTTTTTCCCCCTGTTGCTATTTTTTCATATTTGCATATTTAAATTGATCTTATTAAATTATAATGATAATCTCAGTGTATATTACCAATTTGTCCTAACATTTCTCTGGGCAAGTGTTATGAAGAGACCTTGCAATGTTTTTAACATGTGTGACTCTACTGCTCACTGAGAAGTTTGAGTTTATAACTATCATTGATTACAATAATAGACTGTTAAAGATTAAAAGATGGTTGATGGTAAAGTCTCAGACACTGACCCTTAAATAACGAACCATTTTACATATGACATATGTAAGAGATCATGAGGCCTTTCTGATGCTACCAGCATCCAGAGAGTCTCCTAAAAGTGCACTAGAATTTTTTATGTGCTGCCATTAAAATATTTCCTTTGGTTATCATCATTTTGGAAATAAGAACTGACCAAATTTAAGTCATTATTCCCTCCCCTCCTCCCACAAACCAGGAAAACTGTTGCCCTACTTTCTGGCTTGCTCTTTTACGAACAAAAGCACAGGAGAATATGCTGCTTACGTCATGCACTGTCCCTTGTGGGGAAAACAGCACAGGAGGAGGAATCAGCCAGGTCCTATCAAGGAAAAGGGAGCACAGTATTGGGTACCTGGACTGCAGAAAAATGGCAGATTGGCAAAAAGCCAAATTCTGTGGAAACTTCTGTGACTATAGAATCACAAAGGGCCCTGGTTATACAGGGTTATTTGTGCTTAGGGTATCACAAAATCCTTTACTAGCTAGTGAGGTATTAGTTGCTGATGAAGTAGTGACTGTGTAGGTAAAGGGAGAAAGCCAGGATGCTGGCAACAGTAGCTCCCACACAACCTTGGACATTAGAACCTGTTGGAATGATAGTCCTGAACTTGAGTTGAACTCCCACAGTTAACTTATACCAGAACACTTACCAAAGAGAAGCAGGAGTCACCTGTACTTAATATCTCATCTCATCTCATCCTTTGGCAGAATTGTGGTTCTAGATTCCCATTTTTCTTTGTGTGATGGGTCTCTCAGCAAGACTGCTTCCAGGTCTTCATAAGAACGCCCATACTGGGTCAGAGCAAAGATCCATCTAGCGGAGTATTCTGTCTTCTGACAGTGGCCAATACCAAGTGCCCCATAGGAAATGAACAGAACAGGTAATCATCAACTGATCAATCCCCTGTCTCCCATTCCTAGCTTCCACAACTGGGGGTTAGTACTGGGATATCAGGACAGAGGGTAAAACAATGGCTTTAGCAAACCTGGAAATGTTAGTAGCTTAATAAAAATTTAGCTTGCCTGCCTCCTAGGTGTCTGCTAAATCAGCCTGTGCAAAATAGTTTCCTGAGTAGCCTGGATAATAAGTATTATATATATATATATAAGTAAGTATTTAGCATTATCACAAATCTGACCATTGCTAGCTTGAATTTCATAATTTTTCTATTTTTCTTGCGCCTTTTCTCGTTAGTTCCCCCCTTGAGAGATCTTAGTCTAGACTGATCTGGGAATGCTGTGGGGGAGGGGTGGAGGAGCTGGGAGGAGGGAAGAGGGAGAGAGACAGTTTTGTAGTGCATTTGCCTGCATCATCAGTAATCAAAGCTTTGCAAACTTCCTTTTTCATTTTTTTTCTTAGCCACCACAATCTGTGGCCTCGCTGACCCAAGCACCTTGGACAATGTTCCTCCTTTGCAGGAGCCTTAAATCTTTTCTTTCATCATTGCAACCCACACCACTCCAACTTCCCCACTTGAATCTAATCCCATTTACTAGCTTCTGATTAAACCTTAGGATCTGAGAGAGGAATTCCAAACCGAGCAGATGACACATTACTCCTTTCCCCTGGTCACTCATCCTCTTTTAAAAGTTATTCATTAATTTTAAATAAGCAACAATGAAACACTTCAAGATCAAGGGCTTCCAAAATGTCTGGTTTCAAAGAAGTGAAAGACTCATTCAATCATCCAGTCCATCTCCAGGGAGCAATGCAAACCTGCTCCCTAAAGCATAGTTACTAGTTTATCATCCATGTGTATGTAACAAATGTATATGAAACCCTAGGTGTCATCCATTTAGAGGGAAAAATAAGAAAGTATAAATCAGTGGGATGCACCCTGTATTTTTAGATAAAATCTACTTTAAACTGGAGCTGACTAAATTTCAGTAATTTAAGGATAAAAACATTACAGATATGTTGTCATAAGCCCTGAAACACAGTACAAACCCAGAAAATTCAGCAATAAAGTTAAACTTAAAAGAAATTCAAACATGTCAAGGTATGGAAATACACGGTTAAGTCACCTAAATGATCTTAACTCCACCTTGTAGTGATGCTGTTCATAGAATCACAGAATATCAGGGTTGGAAGGGACCTCTTAAGGACCAATCCCCAACTAAATCATCCCAGCCAGGGCTTTGTCAAACCTGACCTTAAAAACCTCTAAGAAGGAGATTCCACCACCTTCCCAGGTAACCCATTCCAGTGCTTCATCACCCTCCTAGAGAAAAAGTTTTTCCAAATATCCAACCTAAACCTCCCCCACTGCAGCTTGAGACCATTACTCCTTGTTTTGTCATCTGCAATCAGCATAAAATAGGATTTGTGCGTAACAGTGTTTGTAATCCAAGAGTAGATTAAGCTGATTTTTAAAGTCACATTTGATATTTTTTTCATTTCTATTTCTACATCCTGCCACTGTGTGGCCACACACACAGCCGCCTCATACCCACACCCAGATACTTTCCTCTCTTTCTCCTCAAACTTCTCTGAACTTCACCCTCTCATTTTTCCCCCTCTTGCCTTCCTTGACTATATTTGGTGCAACAGGTAGATTGAAAATAATATTTTAGGATTAATTAATATTTCTGCTATTATTCTTTATAACTGAAAGTATTACATCTAGTAGCTCCTGAAAAATAATGTTCTTCAGCTAGGGTTACCACCTGGCCAGGTTTTCCCAGGATTGTTTCCTTTCTGGGATAGCTGCCTGGGGAAATCTGTCCAGAGACACTACCAACTGTGCAGTTTTATTGGATCGGGATCATCCCTGTCTTTTGTCCTCAGAGGTGGCAATCATACCTTCAATAGGGAAGCCCAGAAATTTCCTTTTGTCAAAATGGTTGATGTCTCCTGTTGTTAATAGGACTGAGGTCACAAGTGCCTTCAGTTAAAATGGCCTCTTTCAAAATGGCCACTGCCTCCTATTGTTATTGAGAGATAAGGTGAGTGAGGTAGTATCTTTTGTTGGAATAACTTGGGTTATTGAGATAGACAAGCTTTTAAGCTTACACAGAGCTTTTCTTAAGAGGAGTGAAGCCAAGCTGTCCTCAGATGGTGGCCCCTAAGATGTCAAGGACTACCAGAGGGCGGCTGTGGAGCAGATGCTGGGTGGAGGCAATGCCTTTTATAGCTCTGTAGTGACCCATTGTGGCCAAAATCTGCAGTAACTATGACAGGTTACAGCCTTGTCCAGCTACTTTACAGCATTCCCTCCAGCAGTATAGATAGGCCAGAATAACACTTTTTCTCCTAAAACCTAGCCTTATCCTCATTAATTGCAAGGACACCAATGTCTTCTTCCCACCTGAAGCAATAACATGGAAATGACCACACAAAGGAGTTTATAGGGGTTTGTCTCTTTACGTCTCCAGTTTCCACATCTTGGGCATAACTTTGGCCTTCAGTTCTGGCCTCTGACAGCAGAAACACGTGAAGTCAGGAAGCTCCGCTCCAGGGTCTCAGATAGGGAAGCTGAGCACTCAAATCAACACTTCAAATTTATTGATGTCTTATACAAATATTTATGGGGCTGTTTCCTTCCCGAGTGGCAGGCAGGGAGCCAGCAAGCCTGGTAATTTATACCACAGCATCTGCTGACAGAAATATATAACTGTTTTATGTTTGTTAAAGAAAACTGGGCACTGGAGTCTGTGACTCAGGTTCCTCAAAAAAGAACCCACGGCTCAGTGGGAAGAAGGGGAAATGCAACATGCCTAGCCAGAATACAGAGCAATGTCATTTCCTCAAATGGCAAATTAAAGACACTGCAGGAACTGTCAAGACTGGGGAAAATGACTTTAATATGCAATTAATTTTTATGGGGTGTGAGGAGTGGGGGAGAGAGACTTTCCGAAAAAATGTATGGGAATTAATTGTTTCCTCAGTCCTTCCTTCAGCAAACTCCTATTGAGTTTGACTGAGCAAAGATTGAGGAAACTCTGAATGAGGATGGAAGGATGTGGTCTCATACAATACTTTTAAGCCAAAACTAAAACCTGCTGTATATCCACGGCATGAATACACACATTATCTCCTGTAAAGGGGACACTGTCAGTGTTGATGATAGAAATATTGATTTATCCTGACAGTTGTCCTCCCATACTGAATTTCTTATTGTCTGGATTCTAGCCAAATTCTCTGCATATTGCAAACTGATTGCTGCTAGCAATGGGATTATATATTTTAGAAGCACATGTGCAGCATATTGATAGATTCCCAGCCAACCAACTAGTGCCCATGGGCTATCTTCCTTCACAGCCTGTGTCCTTGTTTACTAAAAGGGCTCCTTCCCTAGGCCAACAAAGCACTTAACCATATGCTTACTTTAAGCACATGCTTAAGTGTTTTGCTGTATTGGTGCATTAGTGATGGCAAACCTCAGAAGGCTCAGAATTTGGAGACACACAAAAATGTTTTGGTACTTAACTGAGGCTTCTGCTCACTACCTTGGGTCAAGAAGACTGAGCAAGAATAGCTTTTCTCCTGAGATTTACAGTCCTTGCTTCCTCACAGCATTCAGCCTCTTGCCCTGGCTGGAATCTGGATGTGTAGAGGAGATATGTGAGAATGTTTAACTTCCCCTGCCCATCCCTAATTATATTTCAGGCTTTTTCAGACTTCGAAAAGTTTCCATTTCTGAAAAAATTGTTCTGAAAAAGTTTTCACTGAACCTTAGCTTCCTCCAAATCCATTTTCTTACTTCTGCTCTACCTTCATAGAGGTCTAGTTTCTTTGTTGTGAGACTTAGGGCTTGGCTACACTTGAAATTTCAAAGTGCTGCTGCGTGAACGCTCCCGCAGCAGCGCTTTGAAGTGCAAGTGTGGCCACGCGCGAGCGCTGGGAGAGAGCTCTTCCAGTACTCCTGGTAATCCACCTCCATGAGGGAATTAGCTCCGAGCACGGCTCCCAGCACTCGGAGCCTGTCCACATTAGCACTTTAAAGCGTTCAGACTTGCTGCACTCAGGGGAGTGATTTTTCACCCCCCTGAGCCAGCAAGTTAGAGCGCTATAAAGCGCCAATGTAGCCAAGCCCTTAGTTGTATGTCCCATTCCTACTTTTGAAAAAATGGCTTGAGTAGCAAAAACTCATTTTTGATATGAAATCTGGACAGTAAGAATTTCATTGTGAGACAGCTGTCTAGACTGCATTGCAGCAAATCAACTTTCAGGACTACAAGCAGCATCCTTTAGATATTTTTTAAAATTCACTTTCTTAGTGAACTTTTGGCACTTGCTAAAAATGACTCAGGGATCAGAGATTACAGATTTGAGATCTGTGAAAATTAGCAGACTTAGTTTGCAACAGTTTGTCTGAACCAAAAAACAGCTGAACTGAATTTAAATTGACCCATATTCATTCAAAATGTTGTCCAGGTTTCTCAAAAGACTTGTGAGCAAAAGCAGCTCTTTTGCCAGACCTGGATAGAGCTCTGGGTTTTATTTGAAAACATTTGTCCCAGCCCAGGCCCCTAAAGTTATTACTACGATTGGACAAATTACTAATCGGGAATAAAAATCTCACAAATTGAACCCCTTCCCCCACATGTCACACTGTCTAGGAATCTGTTTGCAGAAAATATATTTACACACTTTTTAAAACTGTCTCCTAATATGGCTATAAACTAGTTTAGATGGTTAAGGTCCATCATAATATCGACATGTGAAAAATAGGAGTGATTCTTTTTTTGTACTATGGCCCTTGTATGCTGCTGCATTGGAGTTTGGGTAAAAGCCTCTTAGGCACTGTGTAGCAGTAAATGTTCTTGGGCAAGTGTTCCTTGCAAGCTTTCTTGGACGCGTACAGCCCATGCTGAGGGTACGTCTGGGACAGAAGGGGAGTAGTCCACATAACATATGCTGCTATGGGGTTTCTGGGCTGCTTTGGGTTACAAAGTATCCATAGACTGTCCGGGTGGTTGGGAGTGAGAGAATTATAAATTAGAGCAGCTCTTGGCAGCTCTAATGTATGCCATTGACTGCCTCAGCCCCTAAAGAAACTCAGAATAGGGAGGCTGCAAGCATGATTTAGAGCTATTTTAGTCTGCCCGGCCTCCATCTGGCTGTACCTTTGGCATGCACTTCTAAGAGACTCAGCCCAGAAACTGCTTACTTTTGGTCTATTTCTAAACATGAACGATCTACAAGACACTTAAAAATATAAGCCCTGTAACAGTATTATAAAAAATACAACAAAAGAAAAGCATCCTTCCTGCGCCAGGGTGTAACTGGCTTTTTTAACTAGCTGTGTCACTGGCATGGTTTTTCTTTAAAGCATTAATTTTAAATAGAAACCATATTACAATAACTCTGTTTATAGTGAGAGTTTCAATTTTAATTTTAGTTCATTATCTTTCCCCCTTATTAAGAAAGGTAAATCTGTTTTGTGTTTTCATTATTCCATTAGCTCAAGAAACCTCATCAGTAGCCATGAAAGCTGCCAACATAAATAGCACAATTTTCATATGTGAGACGGAATAATTTGCTTAACCACCTATTCATCAGAGGCTGGAGCTAACAATTAGAGAAAGCAGCATGATTTGAAAATAAGTTACAATTGATTGTGTTTCAGTGGAAATGAAGTTTGGAATGCGCTAATTGGATTTTGCCTAAGCATCTGAGCTGCAGTTAGTCGACATGAGACTTGGGACACTTCAGGAAAGGAGAATCTTCTTCAGAAATCTTCAAAAAATTGCTTAATGTAATATTTAAAACACAATTAAAGCACCATGCTAATGACACCATCTGGGGTGAATGGCAAACAGGATCTTCTTGGATTTGTTTTGGACTCCAAAACTGGAATGTCTTAAAAATGTGCTGCAGAACAAGACTCCAAATTCACTAGAAATTCTTATAAATATTTTTTGCTTTCAAACTTATATTTTTGAATATTTATCATGTCACATCAATCTGGCCAAAATGTCTGATTATCCCAGTAAATGTGTCTCCATTAATGGTGTTTGGAATAAACAGGGATTTGATCCAAGAGATACAGCGTACAGGGTAACTTCTGAGGTATTGTACACTAAACTGGACATTAAAATCAGGGGGAATTTTTCCTTCTAAATGACTGCATGATTCAGGCAGACATTTCCAACAGACTCCTGAAAATTTTCAGGTGAATTTTTGATGCCCATTGACTATCTGGGTCTACAAAGGGCTTTGTTTTCTCAGCGTGGCTGAATAATGCTGTACATTGTTTCTCTTCACCACCTTGTTTTCTCACTGATTATTCTATTTACATACAGAAATACCAAAGTAAATTCTCCAGAGGAACAGTAAGTACAAGTGATAACAAACCCTGCAAGTTACACACCCTTGGGCTTTTTCAGAATGCCTTACCTAATGTTCTCTTTGATGTGCAATTGTGATCTGAAAAGTGACATGGTAAGACTGGCTCTTTGGCACTTCAAATTAGCAGCTTCTTACAAACAAAGGATATGAATTACCTTCCCACTCTATAGGGGAGCCGTCCAGATCAGGCACATAGATAGGAGACATCAGAGAGTTTGCCCTACCTTTCCCTGTGCTGTACCTGCTCTGGGGTTTAACAGACAATTCAGTGCCAAATTCATTATTATCCTGTGCCTTGTGTAGTCATTTACACCAGTGTAAAGTGATGCAAGATGTTACCAAAGTGGTGTTCTGAATTTAACACATGTTAAAATTTACACTGTCTTGTCTACCTGAGGAGGCAGAGCTTCCGCTGGTGTACACTGTCCTAGCTCTGTTGACTTCAGACAATTTAAACCAGCTGAGGATCTGCTACCTAGAGCTTTAGAACGTGTTAGCTGGCGCATTTATGCAATGCTGTTGTAGCCATATCAGTCCCAGGATATTGGAAAGACAAGGTGGGTGAGGTAAATATATCATCTACTGGACCGACTTCTGTTGGTGAGTGAGAGCGAGACAAGCTTTTGAGCTACACAGAGTTCTTCTTCAGGTCTGGGAAAGATACTTAGAGTGGCAAGCTAAATACAAGGTGGAACAGATTGTTTAGTATTATTTAGAGATGCTGGATTTATGACTTATTACAACAGTCTATAGTCCACTAAACCCCCAGCTTTTTTTCTCCCTTATGACTGGAGATGTTTTAACGGGCCACTTCACCTTGAATGGTCCCTTGAAATATGTTTTAGCTACTTATGCAAAATAATCTGCTCTACCTTCTATTTAGCTATGACACTGAGTATGTTTCCCAGATCTGAAGAAGAGGTCTGGGTAAGCTTAGAAGCTTGTCTCTCTCACAACAGAAGCTGGCTCAATAAAAGATATCACCTCACCCACCTTGTCTCTTTATTAAGAGCACGTTAGCTGACGTGTTCTAACAATTCATCTTTAAATCCTAATCACTCCCACCTCCTTCTCCATTCCTATCCTGTCTGATAAAATGATCAGGGATGAAATAGGTTTCAGAGTGGTAGTCGTGGTAGTTTCTAAGGTGCCACAAGGACTCCTTGTTCTTTTTGCTGATACAGACTAACACATTTGTTTGGGTGTATGCTTTCCTGGGCTAAAACACACTTCATCAGATGCATGGAGTGAAAAATACAGTAAGCAGTATTAAGATTAGCAGCCGTGTTAGTCTGTATCTGTAAATAAGGGGAGGTCTTCACTACCTGCCGGATTGGCAGGTAGCAATTGATCTTTTGGCGATTGATTTCTCAAGTCTTGTTAAGATGCGAGAAATCGATCACCAAGGGCACCCCGGTCTGCTCTGGAACTCCAGCTCGCCGCAAGGCACAAGCTGGAGTCGACAGGGGAGCACGCCGCCGACTGCCGCCGCCATGAGGACGGCAGGTAAGTCGACTGAAGATACGCCGACTTCAGCTACATTATTTACGTAGCTGAAGTTGCGTATCTTCAGTCAACCCTTCCCCCTAGTGAAGACCAGCCCTAAGACGAGGAAAACTTGTGGCACCTTAGAGACTAACCAATTTATTTCAGCATAAGCTTTCGTGGGCTACAGCCCACTTCATCGGGCATCTGATGAAGCTATAGCCCATGAAAGCTTATGCTGAAATAAACTGGTTAGTCTCTAAGGTACCACAAGTTTTCCTCGTCTTATTTACAGTAAGCAGTATTTATAGTAACACATGAAAAGATGGGAGTTGCCTTATCAAGTGGGGGGTCAGTGCTAACAAGGCCAATTCAATTAAGGTGGAAGTGGCCTATTCTCAACAGTTGAGAAGAAGGAGTGAATATCAACAGAGGGAAAATTAACTGTGTAGTGCTAACAAGGCCAATGCAATCAAGGTGGATGTCATCCATTCCCAACAAGTGGCAGTTCTTCACCAAAAAACTTCAAAAACAGACTTCAACAAGAAACTGCAGAACTGGAATTAATTTGCAAACTGGACACTGTCAAATTAGGTCTGAATAAAGACTGGGAGTGAACTGGTCACTACAAAAAGTAATTTTCCCTCTGCTGATACTCACACCTTCTTGTCAACTGTTGGGAATGGGTGATGCTTTTAAATTTTTCTGTTTTAAATTAAAAAACTTGAAAAAATGAGACACTGTTAGCTTATGAACCTGAATTTTGTTTTTCAGTGTTTGTTTTCCCAGCCTCTTTCTTCCTCCACTTCTCTTTTCCCCTCCATTTTGACATTGAATAAAGGGGTGGAGGAAAGGAGACAAAATGTTCCCTTTTGCTTTTGAAAGCCATAAAATGTTTCTTCATTGAAATAGCAGAAAAATTGAGGGGAGACTTTTTTTGTGCTATGAAAATTTTCATTTTAGAAAATGTACCATTTTCTGTTGAAATAACATTTAGAACAAAAAAATTGCAACCAGCTCACGCTTGGAAAACTGAAATACCAGCATCCCAAATGTAGGCTCTGTCTGCATTTCCAGCCCTACATATTATATTCCTCTGGTTATCATTTTGCTTCCCACACTCCCCTCGCAACATGATTATAGTGGCCAATGTGTAGACTAGGATCACTAAACCTAGGAACCAATGCTTCTTGGTACACAGAAGCTTAGGATCTCAGCTTGAAAATGTGTGTAGCATTAAGGCCATTTTAGGCTTGGTCCCTGTGCTGCACTGCACAGGAACAAGACACAGTGGGAGCCCTTGTGTTCTGCAGGACTAAGGCTCTTTGTGGTGCTAATCTTTGCGGTAAGCATGGGGAGCAGGTGCTCTCCCTTCTAGGCCACTCAGAAGAGATGGCTTTGTTTTGCAGGGGAGAGGAGCATGTCCTGCAGTACTGGATAGATTAGCACTACACTTCCGAACACCACTTCCAGTGTCTCCTAGACGCACAGCTCTGCACCTGCTGATGTGAGGCAGTGCCTTGTAGGCTCAGTCCTGCCCTTCATCTATACATCGAGTTGTTTTTGAATGATCTGCTGTTAAGTCTTGTTAGAATTAAAGTGAGAGAGGAGAAACACCAAGATGATGTTGTTTGCTGTTGAATCCATGGTGTTGGTTTTGCAACACACAGGACATGGTTCCTTTCCTTGAGGACCTCCTAGGCTTGTTAAGGTCCAGTCTGCTGCAGTTTGTGGGGTAGACCAATGTACGTGATTTTAGGAAAAATAGATGTTTCCTAATTCTGGTCCTGGACCAGCAAACTGAAAGGAAAAATAAAATCCCTAATTATGGGTATATACGGCATAGGTATGACCACGTGTATAGAGTATGCATTCTGTGTAGTATCTGTGTGTATGTGTTGGGTCTATGTACAGCACATGGATGTCTGTGGGTATAGGTGTAGGGTGTTCCATACGGTGTGTGGTTACTTGTGTGTGCATGGGTGTATATTGTGTCTGTGTGGTGTTGTTCATGCGGTTATAAGTGTGTACTGTATAAGTATGTGGCTGCCTTTATGGGTATGGGTGTAAAGATGGGAATGTACTATATGTGTTGTGGGGGTGAGCAGGAGAGAGGACAAATAGTTACATGGAATCCTGATAATTAGTTCAGCTTTCACTCTGTCATCTTCTCCTGGATTTGGCTTGGGAGATTATATAAAAAAGAATGTAAAGATGGAAAAGATGTGCACTGCAGTTTTAAAACATCCTTTCCTATGTCTTCCCCTGAAGTTGATTAAAGTGGAATATTCTCCAGCTGGATACAAGCACAATTAGCTGCTACATTACTAATACCTTGTTTTCATGATATGTATTGCATTATTTTTTCCCAGAAAATATAGAAGGGATCATGAAAGCTATAAAAATGTGACAGCGTTGCAGATGGCACATTTAAAGGTTAAGAATATTACAGGACACAAACATAACAGTGAGAAGGCAAATTATTCCCAAATTTCCAAAGCATTATGGAGAATTTAGGATCCAAGCTAGATGAACTTTGGGGTTTGACCATCAGATGGTGTTCTAGTTTTTGAGAGAGAATTTATTTAACAGATCTAGACATTGTAAGTCCTCACACATACACATGAACTGTTACGTAAATGTGTAGCAAAATATTTGAATCCAGCTACTAAAAGGTTAATTATCTGTATCTCTGCATATGGAATATTTAGAATACTACATGTGTTGTATTCCTATAATTCAGAAATCCTTCTGACTAGAAAAGAGATTCAACATTGGTGCAGTTAGTATTCTAGTATTCTGGAGGTCTAGTGAGAGGGCAGTACTGAGAAAGGTGATGCCAGTGAAAAGTTCATCCTTGGCTTTCTAAGCTGGGTAGGCTGCAGCTGTGATACTTCAAGCATTGGGATAACTTTTAATGTGTTTAGTACAAGTTTAACTTTGTTAAGAAAATCCAGGTGGGTTCACTGTGATTTTTCGTTACACAGCATGAAACACAGTGCTGTAGTTAGCTAACAAGAGAAGATTAAAGATAAAGATTCTGAATTCAATTCAAGGTGTCAATCTGTAACCTCATAACAAATGAAACATTTTTCAATTACTGGTAACATGAAACAAAATAGTGGGAAATAGAAATGGCAATCTTTTTACGTAACCCAAAGGCCATTTCCAACAGGCACCATGCATTAACAGAGCAGTGAAAATTTTTACTTTACTATTTTCCCCTGTGTCTATAATAGCATAAAATAAAAAGATTTTAGATAAGATTTCATTCAGTGAATCACTTGCAAAACCACACAGTGCCTTAGTGGGCATTTAGTCCTCAATCTAATGGAAATTTTTACGAGGATGTCAATGCTAAGTTGATTCCTATAGCGGAAAGCACATACAAAGGATCCAATTACAGCTGGAAACCTCTCGCTCTTTAAAAGATATTATTAACCCCTAACTCTCTGAATGTTCAAGGGTTAGTTAAAAGCCTTCTGAATGACTAAGGGGCTTGTTCATAGCTGATCACTCTTCCTCCTTCAGCACATATTTTCTTTTTCCTTATGTGTATACAAGGTCTGATGCCCCTTAAACAACTGCTTTTATTTATCCTAAAGCCAAAGAAACCCAAATAAATACACACAGCCCTAGCAAATGGGTGACTTCAGCACATCAACACATATGCTACTTCTGTGGTAATCAAAAGCCAGACTGAAGCATGCAATCCATCAATAAACGCATGGGAGCCCTGAAGAAATTCACAGGTCTGGTGAATCTGTTTTGGGATGCAAGGCATTTGCCAACAGATTGTAACCCTAAACAAAAGTCTAATTCTACTAAAATGATCCACAAAGAAAAAAATGTGCTAATTAATACTGCACTAGTTAGATTTAAGTATGTTCTGTTCATTTCATGGAGCAGGGGCTTGGACCAGTAGCAACAAGAAGTGGGATACACACAGGCAAGTTGCAAGAAGAGAGGAGGTTCATAGCACCCTCCACAAGCCTCCCTTAACAACTGGTCTGGACTGAAAACATTTTGGGACTCTACAGTCTCCTCATGGTTATGGAGGTTATCAATTTCTATTCTAAGTATCACATTCCATTGTGGTTTAATCATAGATCAGGGAATGCCCTGCAGTTAGGAGTTTCTCTTCCATTTAGAAAATGTGCTTGATCAGAAGGAGCTGGTAGGAAATCATCACAGTATCTTGAAAGCAATATGCTTGGATCTTTTAGGGCTGGAATCCTACTATTATCAGTCCATGAAGAGCTTTACTTTAATCTGTGCACCTCTCTTTCTGTGGGACACTATGGGTGCATTAACCCTATGGCATCTCAAATTCAATGAATCCAGCCATCTTCAAGGCAAACCTCAACTGCCCAGTGGGAGGCAAGCCTCCCTTGAACAGATGCATGAACCAAATTGTACTGGAAATATGAGGACATTCTGAACTAATCATCTGAGCCAGGGGTTGTGTATCAGAAGGTAGGAGTCTCAGTGTCCACTTCACTGCCAGTTCCAATGCTCTGGCCTTTGCAAAGAGCTTTGGCAGAAGGAGCATTTGAATTTCAAGCTCAGTTTTGAGCATTTACTAGGTGCCTCCCTGTAGGCCTGCCACCTTTTTATCCCTTTTTTTCCTTCTAGAACACCTGCTACTTATACATTCTTTCTATCCTAAGATTGTTTAGGATCTAGGCACTCTACACTAGCCATTAGGATCGTAACAACGGTCTGGATGTATGTCTGGTTGCCCTGCGAAATATACAGTCACTGAAATTATTTCACTCCTGAAGATATAGGTAAAAAATATGGTATGGATGCTTATAGGAACAGGAGGTCCAATTCTGATCTTCCTTGATTTCCTTCGAGTTACTCTTGATTCAGACTGGTGTAAAGGAGAGGAGTATCAGTCCAAAAACGTTTGTATACCAAAATCTTAATGATGTCCCTGGTAATGGAGTCAAACCACAAGCTTCAGAGCTGGAGCCAGATTTCAAACACCCCAAGTTTCAGGAGTGTTTGGATCCAGGGTTTTGTTTTGGGTCCATCTCTCCATCAGAACCCAGGGAAAAATCAAGTGTTATATTTCCCAACATCAGTTCTTTGCAGCTCTGCCAAGGCTGCAGGTAGGAAAACAAGTCCTACATGCCCTGAGCAGCCTGGATGAAGTCCAGAAGGGAGGTCATCCCTGTGGAAAGGATGAAGAGAGAGCCTGAGCCAGGATGCTTTTTTCCATGTGTGTGGTTTCTCGGAGCTTTAATTTGAACAAAGACAAAAAGAATATAGGGCAGAGGATTTCTTAATCTCCACTGGTTTTGTTTGTGTTTAAGCTATGGACATTTGAGACATGTGGGAATGTGAAGAATGCCTTATGGAAGCCAAATTTTCTCACTTAGTCCTTACATTGTTTCGCAGACTTTATCTATGTTTCCAAAAGCTAACCTTGCTCCCAGACAGGATGAGGAATGGGAATCAGTTGCTGCTTATTCTCGGTGGTTACAATAGGCCGCTTGCACAGATAAGTATTTGTACTGAGATAGCACCTGGAGACCATGAACAAGAATCAGGGCCCCATTGTGGTACATGAGAAGGCGGTTCTTACCCCAGAGATCTTACAGTCTAGGCAGGTACCTTTTATTATCTTACTGCAAGGTCATCTCATTTGTTCTACCTACTCAAACCCAGGAATATGAACAACTTTGCTTTCAGTCCTTTTCCATTTGGCAAAATAGTGATCCACCATCCCCATCTTCCTTCTCTCGGAATGAGTTGAAATCATCCTTGGATTTGATTTTGGTGACTTATTTTCTGCTTTGTTCATCAACATCAGCAATGACATCATTAGTAATTCTAGCATGGTTCTACATACAGGGAATTTTTAAAGACATGTTTTCTCCTGCTGGCACTGCACTGCTACAGCACAAAGGCATTATGGTACAATTTTTATAATGGTTTCCTATTTTCGCATCTGCAGACAATGGTAAGTACAAAATGATCTGATTTAGATACGTAACTATCTGAACCAGTAAATTAGTTAGTTAGGTGTTTAATTGCCGTCATTTGCACCTGTGCTTAACTGGATGTTCTATTCTGTAGGTGCAAAATTAGAAGCTAGAACAGGGGTTGACAACCTTCGGCACACGGCTCATCAGGGCTATCCACTGGCGGGCCGTGAGACATTTTGTTTATGTTGACCATCCACAGGCTCCCAGTGGCCGCAGTTCACCATTCCCAGCCAATGGGAACTGCAGGAAGCAACTGCCAGCATGTCCCTGCAGCCTGCACCACTTCCTGCAGCTCCCTTTGTCTGGGAATGGTGAACCGCGGCCACTGGGAGCTGCGGGGGGCCAGGCCTGCAGATGGTCAACGTAAACTAAATGTCTTGTGGCCCACCAGCAGATTACCCTGATGGGCCACGTAGAAAGTCCTTTGAAAAAGTTGACCCTAAAAGTGCTAACTGAAACAATAGTAGTTGTTGTTTTTACATTATTTAGCAGAACAGCTATGGGTTAGAAGAAGAATAGCTTGATCCTGGATAAAGATGTGTCCTTTTGCCTGCTTATATTCCCAAAGTTAATTGTTTTTTCTCCAGAGTCAGAATAACTTCCTGTGGTTTAGTCTCCACTGCCTTCCAGTCCCCATTTACTCTTTATGCAGATTTGGCTTCCATTGTATTGGTTTACAATGCTTAATTTACATAGCTGACACTAAAAGAACTTCCCTTATCTGACTCAAAACCTGGTTGTCAACCTGCCTTGAAGTAGACAGACATTTGGTATGTAAACACAACTTCCTAAACATCATCTATACATACGTCACACAATGATTATGAGGATCAGCATGATCCTAGCTTTCATTTAAGATATCACATGACATTCTTTATAGATAAATACTATGACAGCAGTGTGTTAGGTGTAGTAAGTTTGTCAGACCTGATAGGAGTGGCTGTTGTAGAGCAGTGAACCCTTTGCCAGCTAATATTAATGGGCCTTTGTGTCACACATTGTAAAGATGCTCTTCCCTCCAACATCATATTAAAACTATTTCAAAGTTAACCAGATGTTGAACATAGAATCATAGGACTGGAAGGGACCTTGAGAAGTCATCTACTGCTGTTCCCTGCGCTCAGGGCAGGACTAAGTATTATCTAAACCATCCCTCGCAGATGTTTGTCTATCCTGCTCTTAAAATCTCTAGTGATGGCGATTCCATAACCTCCCTAGGCGATTTATTCCATTGCTTAACAAAATTCGTGTGTGTGTGTTACCTTGCAAAGGGTGAAAAAGGAAGAAGGAGTCCGTCTCTAGAGATTGTGGATGCCAGTCTGTCAGATGTCTGCAACTTGGGCACAGGACAGAAAAATATGTTTTTCTTGGGGGTGAGCATCTGACTCTCAGTGGCCAGCTCTTTGCATTCTGGCCCCACAAAATGTTGGAAATCTTCTGAGTTTACCAGGCATAACTAGTTCCAGCTACAAACTAGAGTAAGTCAGAATAGAGCTCCAGGGCTTGTTTTGTTTCTCCTTCAGCTGGTCTGCTGTTATTGAGAGGAACCTTCTGAGGGACCACCGGTCTGCCTCCGTGCAGGGATTTTTACATACTATTTCCCAAACTCTCTGTTATTTGCTTTGTCCACTTGTATCAGACACTATAAGATAGTTTACAGTCACGTGACGAGAAATGATACATCACACCATACAGTGTAATGCATGCCTTTAAACCCAAGGAACAGAGCTGCCACCTTGTCCACCAGGTTTTCCCATCCCTATGTTGAGGTAGTTGTCCTGGGGAATCTGTAGGGATGCTCAGTACACACTACCAGTTGTTCCTTTTTTTTTAAGTTAGCTGTCCCGGGAAGTCTGTGAGGGTGCACAGACACGCTGCTATCTATCCAGTTTTATGGGCTCAGAAGCATCCCAGATGTCCCAGTTTTTTATACCTCAGAGGTGGCAAACCTGCCAAAGAATCACACATTTTCTATCTTCAGTCTTTCAAAATATCTTGCTGAGATTTTATACCAAGACTGTGGTTATGTGGCCGACTTTGCTGTAGTGAATTTAAATTGTAAAATCCTGAGGGCAGGGACTATCGTTATTTGTGTGCACTGTACAGCACCCAGCTCGTTGTCAACACTACACAAATGATGAGTAAAAGAGCAAAAAGGCTGCAGGTTTGCAAAACATAACCTTTGTGTTAAACACTGCCAGTGCCCACTGATGTGCTGACTCTTCTATTTATTTTGAGGTGATGTGGCATGTCCTTTTATGTAAAAGGAAGCTATGCCCTGCCACTAAGAGCAGCTATATTTAGAAGAAGACAAGAGGACTGCAGCAGGCAGTGGGGAATGCTGACTTTTGGCTGTAATTGATACTCCAAAACAGAGGTCAAAAGCTTGACCTTTATGCCTCTCAACCAATCAGCTGAGCTTTTTGTTATTCTTTTGGGACAATTGCAACAGCAGATGCATGTTCAGAATTGCTTTACTTAATTTCCTATTAGCTGTTAAAAAGGCCCTTACAACAAAGAGCTTAATAAAGTAATAAATTACTAAGATGTTGGGAGGATAAGAATGTATCTGCTAGAGGGCTACTTTTCAGTGGTAACAGCATATGAGGCCATTTGAGTTTAAATCTCCTCTCCCCTTCTTTTCTGCTCTTGGGTAGTTTCCTAGTCTCTTGTCTCATGATCACATAAAAAGCAACTTCCAAATCTTCATTCATGGACAAGGCCCAAATCCTGAAGTTCTTCAGTGAAAGCCCTCACTGAATGCAGGAGGAGTTGTACCTGAGTAAGGACTGAGTGAAAACTGAAGAAGAACCTCTGTGTTTGGCCCTAGGTTTTCTGATGCACCATAAAATAATCGCAAATTTTAAAAAATCACCATCAGTCAACTTCCACCTTTACAGCAAAATCATAGTGCTCCATGTAGTCTCTACACATCCAAACAGACTCTAAAATGCAGGGCAGTCTGTTCAGAAAAATCATGTTATAAGCTGTACGGTCTTATTAACTGGATAGAGCTGGAATATTTTCAAACTGGAGGAGTGAATATATTGAAGTAATAAAAACAAAATTTTTCTTACCTAGAACAGAACCAAAAGTTCTCTTGGTTTGTAGAATGGGTTTTGGGACCACATCACTCACAGCTCTTACAAGGAATAAAATATCTTTAGCAAGCTCCTTTCTAAGGGTACCCTTTACCTTTTCATCAGAGCCCTTCAAAGGTTATCCCAGAATCTAACCAGTTCTTTAGGAGATTTTGTTCTAGCAGCCAACCTAAATTTTTCATTTTCCCAATTACGTCTCATTATTATACTTCGCTATTTCTTCCAGAACCACCCCCAAACTAGTTCTTAATACTCACAGATATTAAATCACTGCTTAGCCAAGATCTACTTTAAAAAAATTATATCTAATCTATCTATCTAATCACTGTAGCATCTGAGCTCCATTAACACCAAATCACAGTGGAAAGAATCAACTTCACATGATATCTGTACAAGAGTCACAGCAGAAATGTTTTTACTGATCACATTGCGCGTCTAATAAATGGACATTTTATGCACAAACTGAGTGTAATTTGGTATTTTGGAGGACTTGTATATCTAATATAGTGACCAAGTAACAAAACCAGAAATCTCTCCAGATCTCTTTGCCCTGCATCCATTGCCACTTCCCTTGCTATTAGTTGTCTCTTTCATGTGTCCAATGTGAATGGCACCTTGCTGCATTGCCAAAGATAGTAGGATTTAACACAGCTGAGCTGTTTTCTTTTCCTGCTCTCCTGGAACTAAGCCATGGAAATGCCATCATCTCCTCATCTGTGGTTCTCCTTTTTAATATCTCTCATTTTACATTAAATCTCACTTTTGCTCCTCAGGAATGGTAAGAATTTTTTGGCTCCAGCTCTGGGAGAAGGATTATGAGAATGCTTCTTAAAGCTATGGTCACCCAAGCGTACAAGCATCTGAGCATGAGGTGTTCTCCATTTGATTCTTCTTCTCCCTTACAGTGTAACCTCAGACATCCTAGGGATAATTTCCACCAAAACCAATAGAGTGGTAAACTGCACTTATACAAGTGGTGAATTGACCCAGTTCTGTGTGTATGTTTTGCTCACAATGCTTCTGCTTTTGCTCTGTAGTGAACCTGTGAATATCAACAGAGGCCGTAAATTATTCACCAATAATCTGTTTTCCTCCCAAGGTGGCAATCATAACTCCCAAGCTTCAGACCTTCTGTTGTGTTACATCAGCAATCCAAAATGTGGGACAACTGTACATTGTCATGTGCTGCACCATAATTTACAGATGATGTTTTTTAACTACGAAACCTGTTTCTAGGGTTGTTTTCTCACTATGTGACTTAAATGAACCAGTTTTTAATAAAGAAAACTGACAAGTTCAGCCATAAAGTTCTCACAACAAGATCATAACCCTGGCTTTCAGATCCCCAAATAGACATCTACTCCTTGAACTACAGGAGTAATTGCTATCCTCTCTGTGGAGGGAGACTCAACATACATCTTGCCAGTGGGATGTACAATGATTTGTCAGACAACAGTGGAGTATTGGAGATCAGGAATACTAGGTTCTCTTCTCTTCCCACTGTTGGGAGAGGAGTATAGTAGACAGAGGCTAACAAAAGCACAGATATTTGGCACATTCAATCTGAAATCCAGTGTGTCTATGTGAATAAGGTGGAGGTAACAGAGACATGGTTTCTAGTCCTGTCTCTTCCTGAAGTAACCTTGTGAAACCTCTCTGTTAAATTCTTTATTAAATGGGGGACCAAAACCTGAGTGCCTTCTAGGGATGGCTCAGGTCTAAGTCAGTAATAAGGGCCATGAAGAGCATGTAAATATGTAAATAACAGACAGTAGAGGTTAGATTTGAACTCTTGGGCTCAACTCACTTTCTTAGAGCCTGTAGGGCTTTGGGTGGGGCTCTCCCTCTGGGTATGTCTACACTACGAAATTATATCGAATTTATAGACATCGATTTTTCTGAACAGATTGTATACATTCAATTGTGTGTGTCCCACTAAACGCGCTAATTCGGCGTAGTGCGTTCACAGTACCGAGGCTACCATCAACTCTCGGAGCGGTGCACTGTGCGTAGTTATCCCACAGTTCCCACAGTCTCCGCCACCCATTGGAATTCTGGGTTTAGCTCCCAGTGCATGATGAGGCAAAAGCATTCTCGTGATTTTTCCTGGGCGCAGCTCATCGGTCGCCCCTCCCTCTGTCCAACGTACAGCAGACAATTGTTTTTCGCCATATCATGGCAAGCATGTAGCCCACTGAGCTCACCGCCGCAGTTGTGACCATTGTAAATCACTCTCGCATTATCCAGCAGTATTTGCTGAACCGGTCAAAATGGCTGAGAAAGTGATGACAGCGAGATCACGATAGTGATGAAGACATGGACAAAAATGTTCTTATAAGAAAGCCATGTGGCGATTGGGACATCATGGTGATGTTGGACCAGGTTCATACTGTGGAACACCAATTCTGGGCCCGGGAAACTAGCACAGACTGGTGGGACAACAAAGTGTTGCACGTATGGGATGATTCCCAATGGCTGTGAAACTTTCGCATGCATAGGGCCAGTATGTAAACCGCAAGGGGTACTTTTCCATGGTGCTGCAAGCACTGGTGGATCACAAGGAACGTCAAGTTGGGATGGCTGGGAAAGGTGCATGACGCTCGCGTCTTCAGGAACTCTAGTCTGTTTGAACAGCTGCAGGTAGGGACTTACTTCCCAGCCCAGAAAATTACTGTTGCGGGGATTGAAATGTCTATATTTATCCTCGGGGACCCAGCCTACCCCTTAATGCCATGGCTCATGAAGCCGTACACAGGCATCCTGGACAGTAGTTAGGAGCAGTTCAACTATAGGCTGAGCAAGTGCAGAATTGTGATAGAATGTGCATTTGGATGTTTGAAAGTTTGCTGGTGCTGTTTGCTGACTAGGTTAGATCTCAGCAAAACCAATATTCCAATTGTAATTGCTGATTGTTGCGTGCTCCACAATATCTGAGAGAGTAAGGGGCAGACATTTATGGTGGGAGGTTGGCGCAAATCGCCTGGTGGCCAATTTCGCACAGCCAGACAACAGGGTGATTAGAAGAAAGCATCAGGATGTGCTGTGCATCAGAGAAGCTTTGAAAGCCAGTTTCATGACTGGCCAGGGTATGATGTGACAGTTGTGTTTGTTTCTCCTTGACGTTATCCGCCCCCTGTATATATTGAAGGAAATAAAGTCACAATTGTTTAAAAACCATTCTTTATTATTTGTTGAACAACACATTGAGAGAAATCAGAAGATAGCCCAGGGAACTGGGGATGTAGTAGGTCAGGAAGGGTTAGGGAGGTGGAGGAGGAGGGAAGGACAAGTCCGGAAACCAAATTAAAATTTCATATATGCCAGCCTACTGCTGCTTGGACAGTCCTCTAGGGTTCAGTGTGTGGGTCCCCGCAGCCTCCCTCCCCCACTGTGCCAGCTGATATGGGCTCACAGAGCTCAGGCTAAGGGGCTATTTAATTGCAGTGTAGGTGTTTGGGCTTCTGCTGCAGCTCAAACTCTGAGACCTCCCACCTCACAGGGTCCTAGAGCCTGGGCTCCAGCATGAGCCTGAATGTCTGCACCACAATTAAACATCTCTGTGAGCCAGAGTCAGCTGGCATGGGCCAGCCACCAGTATCTAATTGCAGTGTAGACATATCCTCAGAGACCAAGTCTCTGAGAGGGGTCCAATCTGCAACCAGCGGATAACAAGTCCAACTCAAATGAATGGCAACAGCATGTCCATGGCCAGCAGATTATTATTGTTGTTGTTATGTGTTTTATTTGCATAGTATCCAGAGAATGTGAGGTGCTGGGTTTCAGCAGGAGATTATTTGAGTTATTAACAAAATCCACAGTTTGCCTCATCCTCAGAATATTTTGTATGATTCTGGCATCAGTATGAACCTGGAACTGGAAAGATCAGAGGTTTTATAAATGCCATGTTTTGTGATTGCTCACAAACCCAGAAAGAGGCTGCTATCTCAGCATGTATCTTCTCATCAGAAAATTCCAAACCATGAAATGAAGAGCACATGTAGCCAGGACCCAAGTTATGTTGTTAAATTCTTAATGCTGAGATCCAGGACTGTGCCAGTCTGAACTTGAGTTTGGAAAGTATCACTGTACCATGCTGGGCAGATATACATTTGGATTCGCTTCCTGTTTATGTGTTTTTCTTGGCTCTTGTGACTGCGTCTGCATCTGCATTGTGATTAAAAAGTATTTCATTAGCATACAAACATAAAATTTTAAAATGTAATAGTTATTGTAAAAATAAAACTGTCGCAAACCACTCAGGCAAACTGTGCCCTGGGGAGTTAGTAAGCTTGAACAAGCTAGAAAAATAAAATTACAACTGTAACAGCTTCTCCCAGAGGAGGTGCAACAGGCTAGAAAAATAAAATTCATCTAATGCAGCCAACAACCATCCTGAGGATGCTGCGGCAAGAGAAGTAAAACACAGATCCAATGTTCAAGCAAAGAAACCCTCCCTCTGCTGCCTCCCAACCCCACCCCACTCCGAAAGACTAGGAGCACAACCAGCCAGAAAACCATTGGGGCTTTTTTTGGAGGTCAAATACCAGAAGATGTGGACAGTGGACCTACTGCATTGTGAATCTGAGGGTTAAGGAATGGAAAGCCACATGGCCTTTTCCATTTTGGGATCACTTGCTCCTGTCAGCATTGGGCTGCTCTGGTTAAATGTAGCCTTTCCAAAAAATAAGACAGGAAGATAGTGACAGATCTTGTCATTGTTTTCTAAACAAGCATAATTCAGAGTGTGCAAAAATCCCCTTGCTATAACAGCAAGGGAGCAGTATTAAGATCCCTGGCACCTGTATTCTATAATCATCAGAGGTTTACTCAGAAATCAAAAGTCACAAACGCTCAGAGATTTGACAGTATACATGTGGAGAGCAATCAGTATCTGATATTATTATAAGAGGTGTATGGCACCATAAGCCCTATGATCTTTAGTTGGAGAGTTCTGATTCCATCCAGTAGAGAGCAGTAATATGCATACACATTAGCCAGTTTATTTCAGGGCATTTAATAAGAGCTGATATAGTGAAAATAAATTTTAGCTTAGGAACCTCTGCGCTATGAGATGTATTTAAATAGCACATAGCAGCTATGACAGTTTGAAACAGATTCTTGGCTTCATCTATGTTCTTACACTTACACACATCTCTGTAGTATCTGAGTTGTTGTCCTGTCCCGCAATAATCATATCAGGCCAGAAAATTTGAGAATGAATTTGGAAGCTTGTGCAGGGTCCTTTTGTGACTCATGGCTAGAAAGGGTTAAACATCCTGCAAAATAAATAACCCTCAAAAGACATGTGGGGAGATAATGTTTGTGTTTTTGTGTATTTTCATATGTATGAGTAGGGTCCACAGTGTAATCAACAGTGTCTGTCTATGCTGTACTCTGATCATTCAGAAGTCAAAAGAACATCGTATCATTTAAATGAATTGTAAATATGGGATATCTCAGAATTCATCTCTCTTTGAAATGTACTGTGAATGATGGATGAATAAATAAAGGCCTTAGCTTAATTCATATAGCTAAGTACTGGGGATGGACCTCCTTCAAAGTCATCTTAATTGCCTTTTGCTCCCCAAGGAACTCCAACTTGTCAAAAGACATGAAATTGTACAGAAGATCCTTGGGTCCTGATTCTGTCATCTCAGATCTGCTTAGGCTTCATCAGGGGAAGTTTGAGTTGCAAGACTGAGGTCCCAATTACACTGGAATGCCCTGAATATTATATTTGGACATTGGACTATAACCTATAGACAATATCTAAAAGAACTCTTGGCAACTACAAAGCTTATCATCTCTGCTATGAATCTGCACTTCAGTGACTTGAACTCATGTCTGTATGTATATTGATCTTTTAACCATACTCTGGGGTGATGTGCTAATACAGACCTGTGCTGCTTAGCAGATGGGTTGTTGCATTTTGCATCAGCTGGAGTTTTTCTGGGGTGTGTGGTTTCATTCCTAGATATGAACTGAAATAATCACCTCTGGAGGTCACTGATGTGTGGATCACTGTGGTCAGGTCTGAATCTGATTCTGATTCAAAGGGTGCAGTCTTCTGACCAGTCACAGAAAAGTGGGTGAATTTGCTGTAGTCACTACTTGTGTACCCAATAGCACTGAAGAATCCAAAAGGACCACAAGGCTGTGGAGCTGCTTAATGATCAGAAGCAGATGCCCTCGGTAGTGGAGGATATGGCAGAGGAGAAAAGTTCTTTCAAGAGCTTCCCTCTTCCCATCAGCATTATTCTATCATATCCACTTGCTTTTTGTGTTGCTTTTATCTCATTCCTGACCCTTCTCTATCTCCACTATTAACATAGTAATTTAAACAACAAAATTTTATTTCTTAGGCACTAGATATATGTCTTTCCAAATTGCTATAGTCATATTTCCACTCTCCTCAAACAACAAGTGTAAATTCCTCATGGCCAGTCACTTTTTATGGTTCCCTCCAGTGTTTTTGTGGATTGTAAGATCCTTGGGCCCCAGCCATGAATATCAGATTCGCAGCAACTGAATTATTTCCATGATTAAAGACAGTAAAAAGCTTTGCAGACCTTTTTCAGAGAAATCTCTCTTGGTTGATATTGTCCTGGGTTATGTTGTATTTCACTGTGAACTAAATTGGAATTCACAGCAAGGGAAAATGTTCATTTTAAACCCACAGTAGAATTTTGAGTGATGTGATGTAGATTAGGATTTTTTTTTCTTCCTCCAGTACTATTGATAATCCAGTCTCTTGTCTGCATTCTGGAGCTTGCTTTAGCAGAATTAAAGAGAAAATCTCTACTTTTGAATGGGGAAACTAAATGCTACAGTTCCAAACTACAGTCCTCCTCTAAGTTGAGAATCTGTTTGTCTATCTTTTTCCCACCCATCTTCTTCATGGGACAATAGGTTGTATTTCTAATATCCCTATCCCCTTGGCACCTAGGAATATTTTATCATCCTGGTCATTTTGCCTCTGAGTCCAAAACAAATTGGGTGAGTGAGTTGATCTTGATAAAACGAGAACCTCCTGGACTGTCACCCAAAACAAAAAGCAGAGATTGGAAAATGTTTCTGGAGGATGCAGGTCCCTGCACATAGAGAGGTGATGGCTGGAGATGTGAGACATAAAGAGGCACTGTTGAGCAGACCATAGAGGGCAAAGAGGTGCAGTTAACCTTGGAACTTGTGATTTTTCTTTTAGTTTTCCATTTCTGCAGCCATGGGCATTTTCTGGTCACATTCCGAAGTGGAAATGGAAGTGCGCAAACACTGCCTGATAGGTTAGTGTTCTGGGGCCAGCCAAAAGTTGGAAGGGCCAGTATTCTATTCTCTCAAGGCATTCAGCCTGACATCACAACTGCAAGGATTCAGATCATTTGGAGATAGCTTGGAACAGCCACCTTCAAATGAAGTTACCTCCACTCTGGACAGGCATTAAATTTGGCCTTCACACTTTATACTACTAGGAAGCTGGGATTTGAATGCCAATTTCAAGTGATGTATGATGTTTGTTTCTAGCTCTGATAATGTGCAAGATCTTGGCTCTCAAACTGTCACTGCTCTATTGGCCTGGAAGTGCTCTGTTAGCATTGGTCCAGCATTGAACTGAGCAAGTCCTGGAACTCAGATCAGGGTAACTTTTTGCCATTGACAAATGTGTTCTTCCTTTGCTCCAGACATTTGATTTGCCTCCGTTCATTCTTCTGTAATTGAAATCTTTCATTACTCCTTGTCTGGGCTATTCACAAACCTTTCAGACTTTCTGCAGCCATTTTTGTTTCATGCAGAAAATTTGGCCCAGCCTTATAATTGCAGCATTATTAATGTATTTTTATCTTTGTTAATTATTTTTACATGCTGAAATTGATTCAGTATGCTTGGAGCTGCCATTCTAGTGTATGCCTTGATTAGCTTCCAAGTTGGAGCCCTCACATGCCAAACACAAGGAGTTACAATAGTTTTAAATCACTCTAACCTTCAGTGACTGATTTAAATTATTGGAAGGTGTTCAAGTTTTTATAAGCCCTTGAATGGGAGCCCTGTTTGGATTTTGGATATGTGCAGTGCAGCAGGATTTAAAATGATCCGAGTGCTTGACATTTTTCTTAAGCCCTTATATGGCTGGGAAATAATCAGTCTTGTCGGGCAGTGCACTGTCACATTTTAAAGATACTTCAAATTCTTTAAAATTGAAACATTCCTACTATATTTAATGGACTTTAAAGGGGCTTTCTGTGCTGTTTGGGGGATTGATAATGGGCTGCAGAGCTTTCACCTCTGAGCTGGTGATTTGAATCTAATCCGAGGTCAATAGTGAATGAAAGTCATTATCACCTGATGGCTGGTCATAGCCTGAAAGAGTATTGATCTCAGCAGAGAGGCCAATAATTGGATGGACACAGTGACTGATCTCCCCATTAATCTCTAGTCTAGGCCCTGGTCTGCGCTACGAGGTTAGGTTGAATTTAGCTACATTAGACTGATTTTGTAATAAATGAGTCTACACAACCAACCCCATTCTGTTGACCTAAAGGGCTCTTAAAATCAACAGCTGTACTCCTCCCTGGTGAGGGGGTAGCACTAAAATCAACTTTGGGGTCGAATTTGGGGTAGTGTAGATGCAATTTGACAGTATTGGCCTCCGGGAGCTATTTCAGAGTGTTCCAATATGACCGCTCTGCACAACACTTTCAACTCAGATGCACAGCCAGGTACACAGGAAAAGCCTTGGGAAATTTTGAATTTCATTTCCTGTTTGGTCAGCATGGCGAGCTCAGCAGCACAGGTGACCATGTAGTCGCAGAATCGCAAATAAGCTCCAGCATGGACTGAACAGGAGACGTTCAATCTGATTGCTGTATGGGGAAAAGAATCTGTGCAGGCCAAACTCTGATCAAAAAGAAGAAATGCTAATATATATGTATATGCCAAAATCGCACAGGGCATGTTGGACAGAGGCTACCACAGGGACACACAGCAGTGCTATGTGAAAGTTAAGGAGCTCAGGCAAGCCTACCAAAAGACAAAGGAGGCAAACGGTCGCTCCGGGTCAGAGTCCCATACATGCTGCTTCTATGATCAACTGCATGGCATTCTAGGTGGAGACCCTACCACTACCTCATCTCATGGATACCTGCAAGGGGGGAGTCTCACGCAGCAGGGAGGAGGAGTTTGTGGACGAAGAAAAGGAGGAGGAGGAGAATGCAAGTGGAGAATCTATTCTCCATGGCAGCCGGGACCTTTTCATCACCCTGGAGCCAATACCCTCCCAAAGCGGGTTCCTGGACACTGAAGCTGGAGAAAGTGAGTGCACCTTTGTAAATAACTACAGCATTTGAAATCAATTATGTTTAATGTTTGATTTCCCTGGAGACTTGGGATGCATTCGCGGCCGGTACAGCTACTGGAAAAATCTGTTAATGTGTCAAGGGATGGAGCAGGAATCCTCCAGGGACATCTCCATGTAGCTCTCCTGGAGGTACACTGAAAGCCTTTGCAGTAGGTTTCTGGGAACAGCTGCCTTATTTCACCTCCATGATAGATCACTTTACCACGCCAAGCCAGTAGCAAGTAGCCTCTAATCATTGCAGTGCAGAGCATGGCAGGGAATGGTCCTGGGTTTTGGTCATGTTCAAGCAACATTCATTCTTTATTTCTCTGTGTTAGTCTCAGGAGAGTGATATCATTTGTGGTCACCTGGTTGAAATAGGGGAATTTTTGTAAGGGAATAGTCTAAGGAGCCTGTTCATGCTGGGCTATTTGCGTTTGGCTAAAAAGGGGGAGGGGCGAAGGGAATCATCCTAGAGAATTGGCATGCGATCGGGGAAGGGTTGTGCTGCAGCACATCCACCTGATAACCATAGCCTTTTAAATGGCCAACCCAACCGGCATTGCTTGCTATGGGAAAGGAGGGTGCTGCAGTTTGAAACCATTCCCACATGTTATGAAGGCAGAAGAAGCCAACCCCGTGTACCCAGCCTCTCCACGCCAGAGGTTGGCCCAAGCAACAGAAGTCTGTCATTCAATAATTTTTCATTTGTAGTGTGGCTACAATAAGCAATGTAGACATGTCCTTCCCTCCTCCCCCACTCTATCGGAGCTACCTTGTCTTTTATCTCACTTTTTTAAAATCAATAAAGAAAGAATGCATGGTTTTAAAACAATAGTAATTTTATTTCCTTTTGCCAGCTGTGATTGAAGTGGGGAGGGTGATTGGCTTACAGGGAATTAAAATCAACAGAGGGGGTGGATTTCCATCAAGGAGAAACACACACAATTGTCACACCATAGCCTGGCCAGTCATGAAACTGGTTTTCAAAGCTTCTCTAATGTGCAGCGCACCTAGCTGTGCTCTTCTAATCGCCCTGGTGTCTGGCTCCTCAAAAATGGGCCACCAGGCGATTCGCCTCAACCTCCCACCCCAACATAAACATCTCCTCCTTATGCTCACAGATATTATGCAGCACACAGCAAGCAGCAATAACAATGGGAATACTGGTTTTGCTGAGATCTTACCTAGTCATCAAACAGCGCCAGCAAGCTTTTAAAAGTCTAAGGCACATTGTACCACCATTCTGTACTTGCTCAGCCTGTAGTTGAACTGCTCTTCACTATTGTCCAGGCTGCCTGTGTATGGCTTCATGAGCCATGGGAACAAGGAATAGGCTGGGTCTCCAAGGATAACTATTGGCATTTCAACATCCCCAACAGTAACTTTCTGGACTGGAAGTATGTCTTTTCTTGCAGCTGTTAAAACAGCCCAGAGTTCCTAAAGATTCGAGCATCATGCACCTTTCCTGGCCATCCCACGTTGATGTCAGTGAAATGTCCCTTATGATCCACCAGTGCTTGCAGCACCATTGAGAAGTACCCCTTGCGGCTTACATACGGGTTGGGAACCCCATTTCAGCAAAACCATCCACTATGACCTGCACATTTCCCAGAGTCACTATCCTTGCTAGCAGAAGGTCAGTGATTGTGTTGGCTACTTGGATCACAGCTGCCCCCAAGGTAGATTTGCCCACTCCCTATTGATTCCCGACTGATCAGTAGCAGTCAGGTGTTGCAAGCTTCCACAGAGCTATTACCACTCGCTTTTCAACTGTCAGCACAACTCTCATCTTGGTTTTCCTGCGCTTTAGGGCGGGGGAAAGCAACTGACAAAGTTCTAGGAAAGTGGCCTTACGCATGCAGAAGTTTTGCAGCCACTGGGAATCATCCCATACCTGCAACACTATGTGATCCCACCAATCTGTGCTTGTTTGCAGGGCCCAGAATCGGCGTTCCACTGTATCAGCCTGCCCCAATGCCACTATGATGTCCCAATTGCCACGTCCCGTGCTTTCAGGGAAGTCTGTGTCCATGTCCTCCTCACAATTGCCCTTGTGCTGGCATCTTCTAGCCAGGTTCTGCACATACTGCAGGATAATGCGTGAGATGTTAACAATGCTCACAACAGTAGCAGTGAGCTGAGTGGGCCCCATGCTTGCCGTGTTATGGCGTCTGCATGAGTAACCCAGGAAAAAAGGCGTGAAATGATTATCTGCCATTGCTTTCACGGAGGGAAGAAGGGAAGGAGGGAGGAGAGACTGACGACTTATACCCAAAACCATCTGCAACAATATTTTTGCCCCATCAGGCATTGGGAGCTTAACCTACATTCCAATGGGCAGTGGAGACTGCGGGGACTGTGGGAGAGCTATGGGACAGCACACCGCTCCGTGGGTCTATGCTAGCCAAGGTACTGAGGACACACTCCACTGACTTAATGCACTTGGTGGAGACACACACAATCGACTGTATAAAATTGCTTTCTAAAAATCGACTTTGATAAAATTGACCTAATTTTGTAGTGTAGACGTACCCTAGAAGAGGTCCTAAGTTAAATGAATTGGTGGTGTCAATCCAGTTCCTACTGAAGAGGTGCCATGTCCCAGAACCAGCAGCCATATTTTGTATGATTGCTGGCAGCCTCAGCAGAATGATCAAGGGCTGAATAGGCCTCCTTTCAGCCCACTGGATCAGGGCTGAAGCACATTTAATATGTTTATACTGCCTTGGACAGCCATGGGTAGCTTGTGCCAGCTGACTTGGGCTTGTGGGGCTTAGGCTGTAGGGCTGATTATCTGTGATATAGATGCGCTGTCTTGGGCTGCAGCCTGAGCTCTGTGACTGTCCCACCTTGCAGGGTCCTAGAGCCTAGGCTCCAGCCAACCCAGGGCATCTGCAGTGCAATTAAGCAGCCCCGCAAGACTGAGTTTTTAATTGAAGTGTAGACCTACCCATTGATGTGCTCCTCGCACTGCGACTGCCTATGCTGCAGTCATTCAGTGCAGACAGAAGCTCAGGCTCTAGATCCATCAATGTAGCACCAACACTCAGTAAAAACAAAACAACTTTTAAAATTACAGGGAAGTGCACCCACAATTGAAAATTGCTTGTGGAAAATGAATGCAGTGTGGAAGTGCAAGCCATGTCTATAGGAGGTCATTTGTGCTGCCAGATAAATTGGAGACAAGAACAGAACCCTCAGTCCTGTGAAATATCTGGATGAGTCAGATGTCAAATAATTTTTTGGACAATTACATGATATCTCTGTTGGTAATACCTTGTCCTTAAAATTAAACCATGACTTGTGAAACAGCAAGCACTACATACGCTCTCATGTGCACCAGCTGAACATATTGTTACAGCTTGAATTCTTACCCGAGTTGTTTCATATAATTTTATGTTATTAGATGTGTTGCATGTAAACAGTTGTGCACATGAGAACCTGTGCATCAAAATATTCCAAGTTTACACCTACTAGACCAAATTCTGCACTTCTCATTCAGTCAATAATACATCACTGGGTGTTGAGAATCTGTGAAAATCAGGCAACGTTTATTTATGGATTTTATAGTTTAACTTTAGGCACCCAAATTTTAAAATGTGATACTGGCCCAAATTCTGTTCTGAGTTACAGAAGGGGAAATCTGGAGTAACTCCACTGGAGAAAATGGAATCACTTTGGAATTACCCTTATGTAAATGAGAGCAGAATTAGACTCACTCTATGGTAAATGTCACTTTTTTATAGTGAAAGAAACCATTGTTAGCTTATAAATAATAAGGGCAATTCCTAAAACCAACTACAGTACATTTAAAGAATGGCTTTTTATATTTTAAACAAAGCATAATTCGCTTTAAAACCCCTTTTATTACATTTTTAGAACAATATTAAATATATAAACAGCCATGTTAATTAGATTATATAGTTAATGTACATTAGAACTATGACTTATTGCAGAGTTACTGACCATGAAAGCACATTTGGATCATTCCAGTCTGTAATCCCCGCTTAATCCATCTCAAATCTGTCAATCAACGCAATACAGTCAGGATATTTATGATCACATCAGACGAGAGATCTGGAAGAATTTCACAACTTTGCGGAGCTGAATCCAGAAAAAAGAAGGGGAAAAAATGTTTCCACTGGCAAAATGAAGCATTGCCAGGAAAAACATAATGGTTGACTTGGCCCATGTAATTGAATTTTCTACTCAGAAGTAATTTACAAACCAACAACAGGGAAAAATTATCAATCCTTGGAACTTTCATAATAACAAAGCAGAGGAGTTTTACCTGGCACAGCACATTTCTTAATCACGTTTTTCTTTCCTAAATTTGTCCTGTGGCTTGCTGACTCCCCCATGGCCCGCACTGCTCCCCCGCCCATAGGATAATGTAAATCACCAGTGTGGAGCTGAAAGGGATCCCTTCTTAGGCCCCTTTTGCTGCTGGCATGCACTGCAGGCTGGATTTCAGGGGCTGTAACATTCTCCAGAAGAGCTGGTCAGGAATTTTTTGATGCAAAATATTGATTTGTTGAAGCCAAAACATTTTGTGGGGAAGGGTTGGTTTTGACCAATTTTTGGAGTAAAACAAACAAACAAACTTGAAAAACGGTTTTATCTTTCAGCATATTCTAAATACAACAGTTCAGATTTCTGGTTCAAAATGACTTTTTGTTTAGAAATTTAAGCTAATTAGGGTGAAAAAAATTAAATGGTTGACGTTGAAACAGAATGTTTGAAGTGATTAAAATTAAACATTTCAATTGACCTGAACTGATTTTTTTGGAGGGTGGGGAGGGGTCAGTTCACAATTTTTTTTGAGCTTTTGACTTTTTGTTGAAACTCAGGATGGATTTTTTTTTTCAATATCTCAAAATTTTTCATGGGACAGGAAAATAATCTAGTCCTCAGTGCAATGACCATATCTTCCCATGTTTCTATGTATAACAAGGCCCCAATCACCTCTGCACACCAATGCAATAAAAACAATAATACTCAGTGGGGTGGAATGCTTTTAAATGTCAAGGTCCCATGAGAGCACTGACATTTCCATATGAGATGTACAGTACCAAAGACACAGAGTAGCAATGAAGTTGTTTTATACCCTATGTACCCAGCATATTATGCAGCTGAAAAGAATCATATTTTGAGCTGTCAGAGGTAAATGGTCAGTAATTTTGTTAGGAATTCAATGGCTGCCTTATAGCATATTTCATTACTCTCCATTTTAAAAAGCATTTTCATAGAAAAAATGTATAAATGGAAACATTGTATGAAGAGACCAATAACAAAAATTAACCAAGTTTGCAAAATCAGATGTGTAAGGAGCAGACTGGAGAATAGGAGTCTGAACAGAGACCTGTGCAAAACACACACACATGCATGCACATGCACGCACACAGATACACACAAACACACTCCTAAACACATGGATATTAGCCCTCATGTTTTGTAGCATAACCCAACTGCTAACTAATTAGGGGTTTGGAAACAACTTGCTGTCTCGGCAGATTACTCTGTCACTGCCCACTTCAGGGTTTCTTATTCCTTCCTCTGCAGCAGCGAGTAGTGGCTGTCACGCTGTGTGGAGTGGCCCATGACTGTGAGTGCCAACCTCAGGGCAGACTGTCAGAAAGCAGTGCATACACCCCAAATTGGTGATATGTTCTATAATTAGATTTCACCAACCCAGTAGCAAATGTGAACTTCTAAATCACTGTAACAATCTTATCCTGGAGTCACAGACAGTCCCCCTAGGGCATTTCAATCTATTCTCCCACCCAGGCAAACTGGATAAGCAATGGCTGCCATACACCAAAGATCACACAAGATTTAGGTTGCTTCCAGTCCCAAGAGACAGTCACTTGCCCCGCATCAGTGTGTACCTTGGATCACACAAATGTAATGCTTGTAGCCAATCCTATAGTAAACTAACTCAGAATTTTTTAACTAGGAAAAAGAAATGAGAGAATTAATTACAGGTTAAAGCAGACAAACATATATACACAATTGAGTCACCATCTATGGTTCCAAAATGTGACAGAGTTGTAGTAATCTGTCAGCACTGAATGTCTTTTAGGACTAATCCATGCCAAATATCAGGCGGATCTCTTGCATATGTTTAGGAATCTTTGCCCCTCAGAGTCCAGACAGCATAAAAGATACAGTTTCTCCTTGTCAGGGGATTTTTATCCCCTCTATCTCAGGGTCCAAACTAAGGGAATGAGTTCATGCGTTGGTCTCCCTTTCTGGTCACCCCCCTGAGCGCAGCAAGTTTCAGCACTGTAAAGTGCCAGTGTAAACAGTGCACCAGCGCTAGGAACCATGCCCCTCATGGAGGTGGTTTTTTTAGCTCTCTCCCAGCGCTTTGCCACAACCACACAAGCCATGTTAGTCCTAACACACAGGTAAGTAAGACTGATTTCCAACTATGCTTTTGTAAGTGTTCAGTGAGGCCCGGGGCCTTGGAATGAGCTGCCACCTGGTCTGCCAACATCGGATTGGCACTAACAGAGACAGGATAATGGATGGAGCTGATCCAGTGTGATGACTGCTATGTTCTTGCCCTATTATTAATTCAAAGCACTCAGTATTCTTAGGCACCTTACATATTATATGCATAGACACATTTGCTGCCCTGCAGAGTACGTAAGCTAATGATCGCTCCAAGAAGCACATATTCCTGTGTGCTGTCAGGTGAATCTTACTAGCTTGTTGCTGAGGGTGTTTCATTAAAAGACTCTGTCCATTTGAAAAAGAACAATGTCTGTGAAAGGTAAGATCATTTGGGGACTGATCCTTTGAGGTGTTGTGCATTTTGGCCCTAATCCCACAAAGCATTTCATTTTAAGGGGTGAGTAATCCTACTGATGTCAGTGCTTTGCTGAATCTGAGCCAGAGTGCTCAGCAAAGCACCTTGATGACCAAGCCATGGACTGGCCACCACTGTACATGTACATAAACCTATACTGTAAAGAAAACAAGAATGAGTTGTTCTTGGGGGTTGATGGGACAGAGCCAGAAATAATGTGTTTAGTAGAGAAAACTCACATCCATCTCTTGCATGTGGTTGCTCAGATCAGCATTTATGTACATAACAAGGCAATTTACAAGCCTAAACAGTGATTTGAGCAATGTAACAAATGCTTTTGTCCCTTCCAGCTGATGACCAGGTCCTCAGATTGATCGGAGCCAGTTAGTAAATTCTCTGCCCTCATGGCTGGACTACTGTAAGCATAGACTTCATGCTTCCCCACTCAGTTATGTTTGACCTCAATCTCCTATGTCCTACAAACAGCACCTCCTGCAGGTAGGCTTAGGAAAGTCTTTTCCCCACTGGGCTCTACTAATTGGAGCTGTACTGAGCTCATTTCATTAGGAAGTTGTTCTTTCAAAATCAAGCTCATGTTTGGGCTGGTGTTTGGCTAACTTTCCATCTCCCAGTTTCGGGGTGCACTGGAGATTGCTGTAAAAGAACATGCATGCTGAGATGGTTAGGCCCCACTGTAGACTTTTCTGAGGCCTGTTTTTCATGGGTCATTCTTCGGTTACCTCTGACCTAGAAAGCAGAACCTCACGATCCTTCTTAGAACAAGAAATGGACAAAAACGTTTACAATTTTGTTTATTAATGGAGAAATAAAAAGTAAAGGACAATCAATGACTCCCCCTTTCCTCAGCATCCATCTGATAAAGAGATTCAATCAACACCAGTGGTTTGGTCTGATAGCAATAAAATCCTTGGAATGGAGCACTGTCACAGGATTAGTCTCTGGCTTGTAAAATGTCTTGGCTTTGCCTTAACATTTTTTTTTGCAGCATGAGGCCTTTATCTTATTGACAGTACTGTTTCATTGATACCATCTCTGATCTCATACCTTCTGTACAGCCACCAGTTGTCTTCACCAAGCTTTATTTTTATATGACATCTTGTTTTATTTCCTTTTGATGGGTAGAGCACCTGTTGATTACTCTGAAAATTAAATCTCTGCTGCAGTAATTGAATTTTAACTGTGTATTTTTAAAAAAATTCTAAATGTAATTGAGAGTTCTGCACCATTGTGTCCTGGTAGTGCCATATCACTCCTCTCCTGAGAAAATGAAACCAACACTCAGTCGCTTGTTTCCATTGGAATAATGTGGTAGTTGTGCATGTACTTTCCCAAGAATGTCAGTGCTTCATCGGTTCTGTCTGTCCTGAAAAATCTAATGTGGCACAAATAAAGTGCGGCAAATGGCTTCATGGAAAGCAGATGTGAGTGGACTCCTACCAAGGGTTTATGGGACTTCAAAGCCTGAAAGAAAGAGCTGATCAAAATATTCTGCTCTGCCAGATTGTCACTGCTCTTGATGAAAGAGCAAAAGTGAGGAAGAAAAGGAAAATCTGGCTCCTTGTTTTAATTTTCAGCTGGCCTAAGGCAAGACTTTTGGAAGGAATGAATTACAAGCAAACACGGAGATGGCGAGACTGACGAGACAGAGACTGACTGCTAACACTGAATAAAAGGAATTCTCCTTGTTCCTATTTAAGTGAATCTTCAGGTTGAGCTGGCTTACCAGAGAACTGAGTTACAAAATATGAGTCGCAATGTAGCCATGTCAGCCCTAGGATATTAGAGAGTCAGGGTGGCTGAGGTGATATCTTTTATTGGACCAACTTCTGTTGCTGAGAGAGAAGCTTTCAAGCTTACATAGCGCTCTTATTCAGGTCTGGGAAACTTACTCAGGGCACGTCTACACTTAAAATGCTGCACTAGCATAGCTTCCCCAGTGCAGCTGTGCCACTGCAGTGCTTTAATAAAGATGCTTTAAGTCTATGGGAGATAGCTCTCCCGTGAGTGTCATTACTCTACCTCTTTGAGAGGCAGTAGCTGTGTTGGCAGGAGAAGCTCTCCCAGTGCTGAATAGTGCTGTCTACATGGGGGTTAGGTAGGTATAACTACATCACTCTGAGTGATGTCCTTATACCAATATAGGTCTGTAGTGTAGATCAGACCTCAGAGTGTTGCAGCTAAATACAAGATAGAACAGATTATTTAGCATAGGTTGTTAATATGCATTTCAAGGAAACATTCAAGCTGAAAGGGCCCATTAAAACTTCTCCAGTCATAGGGAGGAAGTGGGGAGGGGGAAGCAGCTGGGAGGGGTTTTTAATGGGTTATAGATTGTTGTAATAAGCCATAAATCCAGTGTGTCTATTCAGTCCATGATTTTTAGTGTCTAGCAAAGTCTCAGGCTTTTCTTTTGAAAGTGTTGTGCAGGCTTCCTTTGAGGATGAGGACTGATCGGTCAGATTCAGAGTGATCGCTTTGTGAAAAGTGTTCACCCACGGGTGATGTGATGTTTTTGTCTTTGATCATTTCCATGCGAGTTCATTTGAGAGTGTCGTGATTGTCTGATTTCACCCACAGTGTTTCTGTTGAGGTATTTGGTGCACTGGATGTACACCCTGTGTTGATCTTGAAATGTGTGTTGTGGGGGTGTGTTGATCATTGTAGCAGGGGAAATATTCCGCAGGTTTTGCATCTGTTGTTCTGGCAGGGTCTAGTGCCACTCTGAGTTGATGTAACCTGGTCTGTGGAGAGATGATAAACTTGAACTCAGGAATGATTTATTTCAGGATGGGGCCCACATTGATTAGGGATTGTAGTTTGATTATGTTTCAGTATGGGTGGTAGGTGACCGTTAGTGACGTGTGGTCGGAGGGGGTTTTCTTTCTTTTAGAAAATACGAGTGCAGTTTCAAAAAGCAGACATCCTCCTCTTGCACACCTGCTCTTTTTCAGCAGTGCCACTACTGCAAACAGGTTTAGTGCATGCAGATTCGATCATTTCCACATGCAAGTGTTAGTGCTTTAAAGGTGCTCCATGCACAAGTGTTTTGCACATATGCAAAAGCAGGCTGAGTTGAGGACACATTGAAAATTTTGCCCTGCATGTGAACATGACAGAAACAGTTTAAACCTTGAAGGCAGGTATGCAAGACAAATTTTTTTTCTTTTCTTTTCTTTTCTTTTCGAGAATGTTGTTGAGTCTCCATCTCTTTTCAAAACTCTTTGTACTTGCCATCCTCACTTTGGCCTACTTTGTTTACCTTGTGTGGCTTTGTTGAGAACATACTCAAAACAGTGCTGTCAGTTCTGGGCACCTCAGTATCTGAAAGTGTAGGTGAAGTAGAGGAAGTTAAGAGAAAAGCAACAAAAAATGATTAGATGCCAGAGAAATTGACTTAGAGGAAAAGATTCACAGAGCAAAAATATCTCCCGTTTGGCTAAATGGAAGCTAAGTGTCATGACTTTATGGGCTGGTCTTCACTAGTGCAGGGGATCGACTGTAGATACGCAATTTCAGCTACATTAATAATGTAGCTGAAATCGGCATATCTACAGCAGACTTACCTGCCGTCTTCATGGTGGCGGCGGGCGGCAGCCTGCTCCCCCGTCGACTGCAGCTTCTGCCTTTTGGCGAGCTGGAGTTTACAGAGTTGACGGGGGCGCCTCTTGCGATTGATTTATCGCGTCTTGACGAGACGCAATAAATCGATCGCCATAAGATCGAACTCTCTCTGCTCTAGCGAAGACAAGCCCTATGTTACAGCTATTTCCTTTCTGCTCTGGCTTGGCAAGGGCCAGTATGAGACTTACCTAGAAATATTTAAAGAATGCAAACACCAAAGAGATGAATTACATTGAGTGGTTCAACTAGAATAAGGACAAAATGCAAGCTGGATAGTCAGGACAAACTTCCTGAGAGTCAGGTGTGAAAGCCTCCTAAGGGACATGGTAGAAGTTTTAGCATTTGGAATTAGACTGGACAAAGCACTAGACAATACATAGCAGGGAATAATCCTGTATTTGAACTAACTGGGGATTAGGCCTAGAGGACAAAATTAGAACTGGTCAGAAAATAGGGGAAAATCATGAAAAAATCAAAATAATGTTAATATATCTTATCAAAAGGTCATTCTTGCTGAAATTTCAAACTAACTGTACCCCTAAAAGATTGATTACTCAGTAATGTTTTTGATTCTGCCTTGTAATTTCTCTTTCCCTTGGCTCTTATTTAATCCAGTCAATCAAGTTGCATTTGGCTTGAATGGAAGTCACTAAACAAAATAAAGTTGTGCTATGTTATATAGTACCTAAACTACTTACTGTAGTAAATCCGCTTTATAGACAGCAAAGGTATGGTGGTTCCCATCTCTTTCCTCTCAGCTCTGGTTTGACAAGGGGCAGTGTGAGCCATTTATGTGTCATCGTGTCCCTAGTCAACACTGGGAATGAGATGCCTGAGAATGCAACCATTTCGCTCTGTGTTAGGGGTTAACTGCCTGCTGCATAGGAGCCATTAGGGATGTGATGAAACATAAATAGCTGTTAATGTTCCAGCTAGCACAGCCAGAAGGCAACGGGAATATCCCTTAAACAGGCATGTGTTCCTGACTGGTTACCTGGCTGATGGACATTCTGAGCCTGGTCTTCTGGGAAGCACCAGGGCAGCTACTGGGCAATCAGAGCCCCCAAATAGCATTGCTGTTTGTGCCCTTTGAAGGTTGGGTCCTGATGTCAGATTCATGACTGTATATGCTTCCATGGCTCCCTGTCTTTGCATACCCATGCGCAATAGCTGATTTTCAAAAGCATCTTTACACTGTGAGTCCAGCCTCCATTTCTGTGACTGGGAGGAACCCCAGAGGTTCTTCCTTCAAGTTTCCCTGTCTTCTGCAGGATCTGAGCTTCAGTTATTTCAGGAAAGTTTTAAGTCTTTTCTTCGTCAATCTCAAATATAATTAAATTGTCTCTATAAATGAGTATATGTAATCCTTGCTAGTCATATCATAGCTGAGGGGCAGCGCTCTAGAGTATTCTGGAAGCCTGAACTTTCATACAAATCTCCGCATTTCATAGAATCAGAGAAATGTCAGGCTGGAAGGGACCTCGAGAAGTCAGCAAGTCCAGCAGCCCTCTGCGCTATGGCAGGACCAAGTAAATCTAGACCATACCTGACAGGTGTTTGTCCAACCTGTTCTTAAAAACCTTCAATGAGAGGGATTCCACAACCTCCCTTGGAAGCCTATTCCAGAGTTTAACTACCCTTAGAATTAGACAACTTTTCCTAATATCTAACATAAATTTTCCCTGCTGCAGATTAAGCCCCTCACTTCTTGTCCTACTTCTTCTTATCAGGTTCCTCCCTCCCCTTTGTCTTCTTTTCTCAAGACTAAACATGCTCAGTATTTTTAACCTCTCCTTATGTCAGATTTTCTAAACCTGTGATCATTTAAAACCTGCTAAACCTGTTATCTCCAAGAACAGTCCCCTTTACCAAGAACAATCTCCTCTGGACTCTCTCCAGTTCGTCCGAATCTTTCGTAAAGCGTTGCACCCAGAACTGGACACATGACTCCAGCTGAGGCCTTACCAGTGCTGAGTAAAGGAGGAGAACTACCCTCCCTCCCCCATCTTACGTATAACACTCCTGTTAGCATAAATCCCTACTCCTATCGCCTTCTGGCCGCCAAATACTTTTCTCTCTGCTCTCATGTTCCTCTTTCCCCTGCTAGTCCACCTTCCATATTCTTTCTCCATCCACTAAAGGGCAGGCATATTTGGTTACCATTAATCCTGTTGGCCCTGATTAAGTGTACAATTACATGCCTGATCCAAGCACACAGTTTTTGTGACTGCACATGCAGATCAGATAACTGCCAGCTGAAATCACAGGTTAGTTGCATACCTTATTTCTGTGAGTAGTTTAGCTGGGGTCATACATATTTTGAGTGTGCAGTTGTGTTCCTAGTTTGCTTGTTTTTAAATAAGGCTCACTTGAAGCTTTGGCTGGGTTTGCCAAGTGGCCTATGAACCTTGATAAGTCTATTGGTGAAGTGACCCAAGTTTTAGGGGTAATGATGCCTCAAATGTGGTGAATTTTACCTCTTTGGGGATTTTTGTTAATCATATAGCTGTAAGGATCAGGTCCCAATCATAAAACTCTCTAGGGCTGGTCTACATTAGGGGGAGGGATCGACCGAAGATACGCAACTTCAGCTACGTGAATAATGTAGCTGAAGTCAGCATATCTTTGGCCGACTTACCTGCCCTCCTCATGGCTGCTGCAATCGGCAGCGCACTCCCTCTCAGCAAGCTGGAGTTCCCGAGTTGACGGGGGTGCCACTGGCGATCGATTTATCGCATCTTAATGAGATGCGATAAATTGATCACCAAAAGATCGATTGCTACCTGCCGATCCGGCAGGTAGTGAAGACATACATTCAAAACATTAAGTTTGGTGTCCTCAAGGACAAGAATCAGGAGCAACAGAAGTGCCAGTGCACTGATTAGGAGGATAAAGAGCCAAGTAGAGGAAATTTAGTGCTTGCTATCAGGGAGCTGACTTACCCAGTCCTTTCACAGCTTTCAGGCTGTATTTGTTGCTGTCTGATGAAGCCTCCCACCCTGGCCTGCCCTTCTCCCCCTGAGTGCTGACAGTAAGTGGAGAAATGCAGAATTCATTCATCTGCCTGAGTTCCCTTTGATATCCACCACTAAAAGCTCTATTGTTTTATTAGCTGTTAATATGGCATTGGGGAATTCCGCAGCTACCTTGAAGGGGGTTGGGGCTGCATGCAAGGGAGTCCTTTCCTGCTAAGTTGTCACTTTTAAAAGTATGACACACTTCATTGTGCAAACAGAACTGAAAGCTCTATGTTATGGGTTGAGTGCGGAGTTGCTGAGCGCACAGAACTCCCATTAAAGTCAATGGGGGTCCTGCAGTAGGAGGCCAGAGTAAGGTCTGTTTCTTAGCTACACACCGTGGTAGTCTCTGTGGGTTATTATACGAGGCAGAGGAGCACTGCTGAATTATATAGCATGGACCACTGACTCCTTGAAGAATCCAGCCATTCAAATTTCCCTGAACTCACTGGATACTGACCATAGGCAATACGTGCACATCAGAAGACTTTGCAAACAAAAAAACTCCCTCCTCCTGCCGATGTAGTAATTGTGATGATGGATTGATGATTATCATGGAGTATGACATTTTAAAATGCACTAAACTGTTTTGGGGGGTTTGCAGAATTTCCATCTGTCCATACTGGGCATTTTTAACAACCCTCCACCATAGCTTAGTACAACAGTGAGGCATCTAACCTTGGGGGGAGTGCAAACTATTTTTTCCTTTAAATTAAACCCATTGAGCCAGATTCTAAGATGAGAGATAGGACTACATGAGAGCCAGCAGTGGCGTCCTGATGCTGATGTCACTTTTACTCCAGCCCTTCCCCTGTGTAGATTAGGACAGTTTACCAGTGAATCCTGGAGCTGAGTCTGTCTATAACCCTTTCCTACTCCTTCTTTAACATGCTACCTTTACTAAGAGATGCAAGGGGAGACTTTCTGGGGACTCTTCCAGGTGATGAGATGCAGCAGTTTTCTACTCCCT
This sequence comes from Dermatemys mawii, assembly GCA_007922305.1. NCBI lineage: Eukaryota > Metazoa > Chordata > Testudines > Dermatemydidae > Dermatemys > Dermatemys mawii. The sequence continues at coordinate 13,890,735 of ML677360.1, read as the reverse complement.
TGGGCCAGAGAATCTAGCCCAAGACTTTTAAGGGCAATTCAGTTATTAAGCAGCAACATATTTTTATAACTAAATGGAAACCTTATGCTATAATAATAATAGTCTACTAATATGTTCTTTCAAACTATCAGCTACAGAGGAGAGAATAAGAGGAGGAAGACGTTGTAGCACCTTAGAGACTAACCAGTTTACTTCAGCATAAGTTTTCGTGGGCTATAGCCCACTTCATTGGATGCATAGAATGGAACAAAAATAAGATGCATTTATACACACAGAAAAAAAAAAAAGGTTGTACATTACCATACCAATTCTAAAAGGCTGTTTAATTTGGATGGGCCATTGTCAATAGGAGAAAAAAGTACTTTTTTTCTCCTGCTGATAACGGCCCACCCAAATTAAACAGCCTTTTAGAATTGATATGGTAATGTACAAGCTTTTTTTTTTTTTCCTTTCTGTGTGTATAAATGCATCTTACTTCTGTTCCATTCTATGCATCTGATGAAGTGGGCTATAGCACACAAAAGCTTATGCTGAAATAAACTGGTTAGTCTCTAAGGTGCTACAACGTCTTCCTCCTCTTATTTACGGATACAGACTAACATGGCTGCTAATCTTAAACCTGTCAGAGGAGAGAATGTCTTCATTTGTCTTTTTACAGCACTGATCACATCATCAGTAATTAGCAAATGATGAACAAACCGTCATAACCAATACTAACATTTAGCCTTTACATAACATGTTGCTTTTCAATAATATTTGCAAACATCAGCTTTGAGAGATAAAAAAACTTCCCCAAAGTTCGGCTGAATTTTATAATTACCTAAGCAGGCCTGTGCTGAGCTACCAAAAATATTAGCGTTGTCTACATTACATCCATAGCTTGAGGCTGCGATCCCATCTGAAACCACAGACTAAAGACTTGTCTGCACATAAAAATGGTACTGCTTTAACTGTTAAATCAGTACAGTCCCTTCTCCCTCTCTATATAGATGTAATTATACTGGAGCAAATATGCTGTATGGGAAGGGGAATAAGCTGTACTAGATGAAGGCACATTTATAGAGCTACAGCTGTGTCCACACTGGGGATTGTACCAGGATAAGTTTTTCAGTAAAAAATTACCCCCTAGCCAACTTAGTTTTACCAATACTCAGAGAAAGGGCACAGCTGAGACCTAGGGTAGCTGAAACCTGTTTGTCTAACTCACAGCTGCCTACATTGGCCCAATTCCCACTTGCCCTACTTTGAGAATCTTGGCTTCAGTCCACTTCTAAATAAATCTTGGAGAAAGAGTTGTCTGTATGAACCACAATCCTGCATGATGCTGTGTGCTCTCAAAGTCAATGGGAATTAAGAAGACTCAGCACCTTTTCAGGCTCAATTTCTATTAAGTTGGCTTTGCAATAATTTTTGATTTAGCTAAAAAAGGAGGTTGCACATAAAAGTGTCACCAAGCGCAATAAAGTTACATAATTATAAGATATTACAACAAGGGCTGTGACTTTCATGAAATTCTTGAGGGTGATACAAATTATTTTCCCTTCCAACAAAAATATTGGGTGAGTCCATAAATACTGTAAATGGCTCTAGATTATTTCCAAGGGCTGTGTCAATCATTTATTTAATTATAAATGAAAAAATGAGGGTAAATAAATAAATAAATAGATAAATAACCAAAAGAGTTATACTGGTACAAAATCTGTGTGGAGACAAGGGCTAAGCCATGTTTGGCCAGGTCAGTACTTGGATGGGTGACAATCTGAAGATGACCATGCAAGAGTTGATAGAACTCTTGCCTCTGACTCTGTTATGGGCTGGTGCCCCTACCATGGTGCTATTGTTTCTGTGCTGACCGCCATATTTTTAATGAAACATGAAGCCACAGTCCTGACCACTTGTGGTCATTAAGGATCCTTGGCCACATTTCTTAAAGAGAGGGGTATTAGTGGGTAATTGCATTCTGCTTCACAAAGTTCCCCTTTCATTTCATTTAGATGTGCTTTTCTTCTTCACTTCCTGACCTATATTGCGATGTAGTATTGCTTTCAAACACTCTGCTCCCACCTCAGAGTTTGTTGCATTTCAGGGGCGAACAAAGCTTTAAGGAGATGGTCAGTTGTCTATTTTTATGATAAAGAAGAAAGAGAAGAAATGTGAAAAGGAGAGCTGAGTCACCAAGTGGGGAGGGAATCCCCAGCCAGTTGTTTGCTTTAGGTTTCAATGCCTGAGAGAGAGAAAATATTAGATGCTTTCAAATGTATCTTTGTTGCTCTGTAATGTGTGTATTATTTCCCATAAGAAGATGTTTTAGTTAGGAATGGCCTCTATTCTTTTCAAGTTGGTCTTTATTTGGCACCTTGATTCTTTGGTGACTGGCACTCTCTAACTAACCCAGATAGATTAGACAGAAAATTTTGGATTTCCAATACTACCTATGTATATTTATTGGGCACTGACACAGGTGCCTTATGTGTGAAGTTAGAGTCTGTTCATTGATGACAGTGGGATTTGGAAAAGGCCCACTGTATGTACACTAGTTAGTGTGTATGCTAGCTCTGAACAATATATATTTACCTAGGGACACATTTTTGAAGAACTGGGCCTAAGCTGCAGTCTGCAAACATGCATATGCACAGGTAATTGCACCCACAACCTGCACTTGTGCAAATAAGATGGGAAATTTGGCAGGGACGTGGTATCACGATGTGCAATGACACGTTTGCGAGTGTACCTAGAGATAGAGGCACAGTTGCCTCAGCATGCACATACGGAAATCACAACTCAGTTCTCAGAACTGAGAGTTTTTTGGAAATTTGGCCATGATGTGTCCACTTTAAAAGAATGAACCTGGCTGATGAGTGGTGCCTGCCTATGGCTGTTTATCACTTTGCCCTGTTGGCAGATGCAGAGGATCACACCAGAAGCCATCTGTCACTAAACTCTGCTATTTGGCAAGAGCACAATGCAGCCAAGGGCAAGAGGTATCTCCTGGTAAATATAAACAGGAAGGCAAGCCCAGCCCAGTGACAGATACTTGCTGCTATCTCCAGGGCAGCATTTTTATTTACCTAACGTCTGTTTGATTTACTCCTCACTAACTCCCCTCGATTATTCCATCATTACGGCTTTTTTCTCTGCCTGGCTTTCCCAGCTCCTTATTTTCCACGTTAGTCAGAAACTAAGCAAATAGAAACTCAAAACTTCTATTTTTTTCTTAAACATCTGATGGATCCTATAAGAACTATTTTCCAAAGTAACACAGTGGTTTACAAAACTGGATGCTCGGAGTGCAAAACAAGGCACCTTTCATGATTAAATAATAATCCATTAAGCTGGAGACTGACAGAGCTTCTTCCTCTGACTTAGAACTGGTATTTGTTCCTGAAGACCAAGGAACATAAGTCTCCCAAAATTTTCCAGTGGCAGAAAGGTCATGAGGCGCTTGTTCACTAACATCCATAGCACTGGAGCTTGCAACTGATTTGCTCTGCTGCACCATCACCTATGTCCTATGGTAACCCTGTCACACAGTCCAGAGCAGCAGTTGGTCAGGGCAGAGGGGAGCCAGAGAGAAAATAAAGGAGAGATCAAACTTTGGTTTTCTGTAGCATCTTTTAAAACTCAAATGCCCCTGAAGTACTTACAAAGCAATGAATTAAGAGTCAAAGAGGACGACTCCCCCCATTTTAGGCCTTGATTCAGCAAAGCTTTTAATGGACCTCAGTGGGACTTAAGCATGTGCTTTAAGTGAAGCTCATGCTTAAGTGCTTTGCTGAACTGAAGCCATCAGCTTGAAGAGTGTATTGGTGCTGGAGTCTTTCCGTGGTTTACGATTCCTGACCTCAGATCTGCTGAGAAGTACGTTCGCTGGACTTTTGATACAGATCTAAGCACAACACATAATGTGCAATAAGCTGTTTCCAGATCTCTAACTAACCATGGGGCTTAATGCCACTCAGAATGATGTGAGCATTCCTCTCAGAGTCAGTGGTACTAGTCACATGAGTAAGAGTGGCAAGATCTGGTCCAAAGGAAATACTTGTAAGCAGTAAAAATAGCACAATAATATTGTATGGCTGTGATATGAGATGTGCTGACTTCTTAATATTGTCATAGAGTTTTTCCAGCATCGTAACAATAATGGGACAGATTTTCAGACAAGGTATCTGTGCAATTGCACATCTGATTTTCACATGCAGTTCCTGCTGTTGCCTGTGCAAACTGGGTAATCAGTGCAGCATGTGAAATTACCCAATGTGCATTTGCTGTAATTGCATGTGCAACTTCAGGTCACATTTTGGGCCCACAATTACATACTTGAAAAAGAAAAAGCTGGCCCATTAATTTCATCCATTTCATAGCACTGGCATATTCCTCTCCCTTAGGTACAAAGATGAGAACGCTGCCCCTACTTATCTATTAGAAAAACGTTTCTCTGATGCTCTAATATGGCACAGGCAGGGAAAGTCTGTCCCATCATTTTGGTGGCACATGCTGTGTTTCCCCAAATACAACCCATCTTTTGGCACCATCTTATCATGGGATAAATGTGTCCCTGATACAAGGCTGCTGTTAATGCTGCCCAGTTGGCTAGTTAGGAGAGTGTAAGTGCTAATGTATGAGGATAGCTCACATCCAAGACATAAACAGTCATCAGCAGCATCGGGATTGAGTAATTTTCGAATCCGCTGCTGTTCTTGGTCCCCGCATTAACTGCTGTCCTGAGGGCAGCAGTGAACTCTGTGTCCAGGTTCCCTTGCAGGAACGCCTGGATCATTTCCTCAGTGTTTACTTTTCCAGAAGTTTGAAAGTCTAGGGTTGAACCATGTGCCAGATTTCCATTTGCCAGTTTTTAGATGCTTTGAGTCTAATGCAGATATTTACCCAAAATAATACTCTACAGACTGTTTGTTTAATCAAATTCATATTAGCCATAGAACAGGTTTAAGTGATTGCTCTCCCACAGGGATGAAAAGAAAGAGATTTTTTCAGCTAATCAGAATGTTTTATTTCACCTTTGGGAAGCTGGTCAAACCCAACAGATCAAAGATTAACCCCAAAATGACTTTTATGTCTTCTAAAATTGCTCTCTTCCTTACTGTCATGTCGGAGGGAATCTGAAACTTTATTTCTAAATACACCATAAACATTTTGCAAAGCACATTGGCAATTCCATGGAGGGTAAAAGTATATGGTGTCTCTCCACAGTGCAAAAACTCAGAGGTAAAAAATTACATTTATATTTACTATGTAATATCAAGAATTGACAAAAAGGAACTTTTAAAAAAAGAGGTCTAGCAGTTCACACATCTGGCTTTAGGGAGAAAACAGAATAGAGTTATTCTGTGTGTAAGTTACCTGCCCAAGCAGAGAAAATGCTGCAGAACAGCCACTTGGTTTGCCCTTGGAAAAATGGTTAGTGTTCTCGTTCTCCCTCTCTCTCTCTCTCTCTCATTTTTTTTTAAGTTCTGCAGCTACTGTTTAGGATTCGTGAAGTAAATTGAAGGCAAGCCCAAGTATTTCAAAGGCGAAGGTTAGGTATTTCCTGTGTGCAGCTTAAATTCTAATTACATCAGAAGTATCCTTGTAAGGTTTCTCCATGGAGACCGTGACATTGGACTGTATATTTTAGCAAAAGGCAAAGACTGAAATGAGTTCCAGATTTTTTTTTCCTTTCAAAGAATTTGCAGCAAATCAGATAATAAAGTTAAAAATGGCTCATGGTTGTGTGAGAAGGTAGAAGTGACTGTACAAGGTGGGAAATCTGTAGTGTACAGAGTTTGCGTTTACAAATTCTTCCCTCTAATTAACTTCAGACTTATTCATCATAATAAACTTCTCTCGTCTGGGCTAAACTTTCACAGGAGCTAAGTCCAGCCTCCCTTTTTACAAGTACAAATCCCCTCTGCCAAATGTTTACTGGTGTGTCTGGGTCCAGAGAGTGAACTGTGTTGAAACTTGTGCTTTGTATGCATCCACCATCAGGTAGTCGGCCTGCAACTGGACTGTGGATGCAATTTTCACCAGGAATAATGATAACAGGCTCCAGCCCATCTATAAAATGTGGCCCTTAATTTACAATGAAACCACAGTTGCCAACTTTCATGCAGTAAATAAGCACCCCAATTTTTACAATAAGAGAAGAATCAAGCTAATCCCATTTTAAAACAAGCCACTCTGTAAGAACCACGACGCTCTGTGACTAGACCCGCACTGGCGTGAAGCCTGGGACTGTGGTGGGCGCGTTGTGCACCTGTGACTCTCTTCCCCCATTGCCTATTTTAGGTCGACCCTCTTCCCTCCAGTGTAGACCAGGCCTATGTAAGAACTTTTCCAGCCGTAAGTGCACTCGTAGTCTCTGAAGTTGTCACAGTTATTACTGGCCATAGATAGATAAAATTCCAGAGAAACTGTGATGTATTTGATGCATCTTGAATGGCATGTATTTGATGCATCTTGATGACAATGGAGATGCCAACTCCCCCTTTTTAATGCTTTCTTTTAACAGACAAGGTCTCTCTCTTCTTGACCCACTTCACCAACATGTGCATGCTTGTTTCTTTTTCGCTGCATGTCTAGCTGACTTACCCTTCCTCCTCCACTCAACCCCCAGCTTCTTTCCTGCGGGAAAGATTAGGAAGGATAGGAAGTCGTCTGTGCTAAGAGACATCCCTAGCCAAAATAAACACAGGTCAGAAGATTAGGCTTCATCAGAACTTTAAATCTGACCCAAGCTAAACAAATGAGCTGTCATGCGTTGGTAAAAGTTCCTGTATGAGTGAACTGGCATGACTGCAAAAATGGTTAAAGCAGCTAATAGGTTTTGCAATGTGAAAGTTTTAAGTTTTGTTTTTATCGCCACATTCCTCAAAGTCAAGACTCATATTTAGCTTTGAATGTCATGAATTGTGTGTGCTGGCGTCCCTCGCTACTATGCAAACATGCCTCCCTGGGCACAAGGGCAGCAGCAAAACAGCATCCCATTTTGGAGATTCCTTGTAACACTTAGGAACAAAGCAGGGCATTAAGAAATGCCCAGTCTCAATCTGAACTTTGAATTTCTTGGCTGTTGTGAGTTTGCGACATGCTCTTTGAATTATGGGCCTAGTTTTTCAAACCTTATAGTGTGCAGTTACCTACACAAAATGCATGCACCATCTCACAGACAGTGCACACCAGAGCACATGCCAATTAGGTAATTGCTCACGCAGATGGTTAATTATAGTTATTTATGGGGGGAATGACTAATTTGCACAGGATGAGGACAGAGGGTAATTTTACACAGACAGAGAACTAAGAATATGTTTCCTTATGTAGAATGAAGCATTGTGCTCTGGTCAGATCACCACACCTGGGACTCCTGAGCTCCATACTTGGCCCTGCCACTGCCTTGTTTTGTGACTTCAGATATGTGGCCTTTGGGTACCTCAGCTTCCACATCTGCAAAACTGGGACAATGATTATCTCCCTCCCAGACGTTCTGTGAGCTGTAATGAAAGTTTGCAAAAGTACAGTCAGCTCTGGAAGTGCCAAGTGTTATAACATGGTCAATATTTACTGGAATAATAATTATAAAAAACACAGCAAGGAGTAAAAGTCTTTATGGAACCAAAGCCAGGCCTGTACTGTAGTGTAACATACTTAACACAACTGTATTTCAGAGCCAAGAATGATGTCTCATAAAAGTGTGTAAGAGTGGAGACAATTTTAAAAACAAAATATTTATCCCGATAGAGACCTTGCAGCTTATGGTGTAACTACAGACTGTATTTAGGCCATTTTTAAATGGTCATTAAAAGTCTTTTTGACACATGCTTTATTCTCCCCCAGTAGACACTAACAGCTCCTCTGAGGCCTTCTACAGCCTTATGTGTAAAAAGTAATGGGGATTGTTTTAAAGAATGGAATTTGACCCAAGAGAGGCATGAGTACTCAGGGACTATTTAGTATTCACTAATACTCAGGGACTCTTTAGTATATAGGACACTTTATTACTCATTAGTGCTCAGGGACTCTGTGATATAGTCATTAGTATTCGTTACTGGCTTGTGGAAACTCTGCTCTGTTTAAATATTACCATGTTGTAGATAAACATATGGGCCCTTGTGTTTCTGCCTCAGCACTGGGAACAAAGGGCAAGGTGTGGGCCTGCTTGAGTGTGACGCAGTGCATCAGGTTCTCTTTTTAGACTCGCCGCAGTTCTCAGACTGTGGGTCGGGGCCTTGAAATGGGTTGTGACTCTCTTTTAATGGGGTCGCTAGGGCTGGTGTTAGACTTGCAGAGGCCCGGGACCGAAGCCAAAAAATGAACCCCACCACCCAGGGCCAAAGCTGAAGCCTGAGTGTGTTCAGCCCTGGGTGATGGGGCTCAGATTACAAGTCCACCGCCTGGGGCTGAAGCCCTTGGGCTTTAATTTTGCCCTCCTCCGCCACCTGGGGTGGTGAGACTCGGCTTTGGCTCTCCCTGCCTGAGTGGTGGGGCTTGGGCAGGCTCCGGCTTCGTTCCCCCTTCCTGGGGTTGTGTAGTAATCTACATATTCTTAGTTCTCTGTCTGTATAAGTAGTAAGGGGGTTGCGGTGCAATAAAGTTTGAGAACCCCTGTTTTAGAATGTTCTTCAGCCTGTTTTAAAAGCACTCTTCCTGCAGGGAGGACAAAACTTTGGGGAGCTGTTGGGACCAGACAAATTACAGCATATGTTGTGCAGCATATGTTAATGTGACTGGAATACCACACATGGGAGACTGAAACACAATGCAAATGGTGACATCACTCAAATTGTTCATACTGGTAATACTCTTCCCTTATGTAGCATTTCCCCAGTTCAAAGCTCTTTACCCACATCGCAGACTGCTTAATGATGGTTGATGGAAGGACCTCACTCTTGCAGATTCTTCCTTCTGCCCCAAGCTGGAGAAATAAGGGTTAAAGAACATTGCATGTCATCCACACAGGAAATGAACATCCAATCCTAAATAAGGCACCAGAGAAGTGTAGAGATGTGATCTCCACGTCATGGCTGTGGTTCCAGCATTGACCCTGTTAAGGAAGATGATCTGCACTGGTGATGGAATATCCATTGTCTTCTCATTTCCAGGAAGACATGGTGAGACCATCAAAAATCCAGCATGGCCTGTACTGCAAAGGTCCATCTACAGCACATACCATTGGTTTGTTGCTTTACAGAAAAGGTGGCTTAGGGTGAGGAGCCATTACACTGCGGAGAGGGAATCATGTTTTTCTTCTATTATATATTTCTTCTACAGTGGGCACTGTACAAACACAAACAAAAAGATCGTCTCTGCCCCAAATAGCTTGCAATTCAATGCTTCTCCTGATCTCCACCCTTCTTAACGCTCTTGCTTTTCCTCGCTTGTCTCACTTTTATTTTTGCCATTGGCCTAAATTACTGCCAGACTTGTGCATTCAGTAATCAAATTTGTTCCTCAAGGCCAGGTTTTCTCCAGCGGTGGCATGGAGCCAAAGCTTCCCAGTGGGCAGGAAAAGCTCAGGGAGCAGCTCAGGAGATCTCTTTGTATTCTTCATTCCAATTCCGTCAGGAAAAGAGGCATCTGAAAAAATAATATTTGAGCTGGAAAATACAATGAGACAAGTCTGAACAAATACGCCAACCATTCCTGAGCTGCTATTGGGAAAGAATCCCAAACGTTCGAAAGGAGACTAGCAGAGTGCAGGGGTGGATGAGCGCCTCTGCCTCTGAAGGGAACATGGAAGGAATTATTTCATTCTTTTTTATCTTTATCTGGCAGTCTGTTTGATTCACTCTCTCTATTTTTCTCATAAATATAGACTGCCGCGAGAAATTTTCAGATGTCTCAACCAAGCCATCCATTTTGCACCTGTGGTTTTGCATGTGCAAATATTACAATAATTATGATTTATTATTTGCATTTCAGTAGCACCTAAGAGCCCCAGTCATGGACCAAGATCCCATTGTGCTAGGTGACGTACAAACTCAGAATAAAAAGATGGTACCTGCCATAGGTGCCGACTCTGTGGGTCCTCCAGGACTGGAACAAACAAGGAAAAAATTAGCATGAAGCACCCACCAGTAGCCAGCTCCTCCCCTCCTCCCAGGATCTCCCGTCTGCTGGCAGCCCCACCAATTAAC
>ML677360.1:13866195-13880595 GCA_007922305.1 Dermatemys mawii | reverse complement strand
AGCCCCCTGGGGCAAGGAGAAAGCCGGTGCCTGTGGTCCCTGCCCCAAAGAGCTTACAACCTGTGTAATATTGATGACCACAGAAACACAAATTTGCATGAATAAACTGGGTAGCTAAGCAGCTACTGGCTCAATTTGGGTGTGCATTTGGGGCTTTTCTAGAGGCAAAAAAAAGCTAATTTGGAGGTTAGTTTGTGTCCCTATTAAAATAATAATACTAATTAATAATGACAATGTGAAAAAGAATGTTGCAAATGAGCCTGAATCCCAGATTCCTCTTGTGCCTCTGGGACCCTTCCAGCATGGCCGCTCTCGGATATTGTATGTTGCTCTACAATACCAACGGCATCATTACCATAGATGAGCTTCTTTTAAATAGTATTTTAAACTGTGCCCATGTTGCACATTCAGACCCAATACTACATTTCATTGATAAGGTTGTTCCTACCCCCTTCATTTGTTGGGAGTCTCTGATTTCCCTTACTCTCCACTGCAAAGAGGTCATAGGGGAAGTTCTTCAAACTTCATTCCCATCTGGTAGCACAGGTTGGCCAGTGTGTTTCTAGGACTGTTGAGATTGGGTTCTGTGAGCCTGCCGGGAATGATTCCCAGCTGGGACTAGTGCAGTATGGCTCCTATTAAGTCAAACAAGGGGAAAGGACTTCCAACTGGGACCCACTCAGTGCAGCTCATATCAGCTTAGCCAAGAGGAAGTGATGCCCAGCTGGGACCAGCTCAGGATGGAAGCATGCCTAGTTAGTGAATGAAATCCAGCAAGGGCATAAGCGGAAAGCTCTCCTACTGAAGTTGATAAGAATTGTGTTGGCTTGTGTCAAGGCAGAATTTGACCCAGTGAGTCCAATGACACAATGATGGACTCTACGTAGCCTAGTATTGGGGCCCTTTTGTGTGTTTAACTCCCACTGAACTCAGTGGGATCTTGTGTGTTGTATAAGAGCAACAGGAAAGTCTAGGGTCTGATCTTTAGCTGGCAGCAGCCAGAACAGCTCGCTTTACAAACCTTCCGCCTGCTGGTGTTTGGGAAGTGGGCAGCCTCCCCCCACCCCCTGCGCCTCCCTTCCAGAGCATGTTCCTTTCTCATTAACATACAATCCAGCATGGACAATGGGAGCCACAAAGTGATGTGGCGTGTTGTCCTAAAAGGTCTAATTTAGCAGTCACTAAAATGCTTAAAGAGAGGATAGGAGGAACCAAATGGCCCCTCTGATTAAAAATGACAGCATCCCTCCTTCTCTCAATTTAATAAGCTGAGGCAAAGAGAGAAGGCTGGAAGTGCTGAAGCCAAAGGCAGAAGCAATAGCGAGAAGGCTAGATAGAGACAGGAAGTACAAGGCTGCAAGCCAAAGATACCAAACACAGGAACCCTAGCAGGAGCTGAGCTGCAGTGTGCAAATGCAGTCTGGCTCACTCCAGATTGTTGCTGACATACACAGAGAGCTCAGATCTGCTTCTCCTGGAAGGAGTGGCTGAGAAACACCACTAGAGAGCACAGGAAGGGAGGGAGACAGCCAGGAGGAGCAGAGAGCCCATTCCTTCAGGCTGGCTTTCAAGGTTAGGCTCCCATCCTAGAAAACAGTATGATGTGTATAATGTCTAGAGTCACATGAGGGTAACATAACACATCATGACACACACTGCATATTAGATTCTCCTTAGAGTGGGATGGTATCTTCGTTCCAGAACGTGGAGTGGTTTTTGTGCAGTGCCGGGTGTTGTGCTGGATCTGGAGCACATTAAACATCCCAGTTCATATTTTTTCCAGTTATTGTATTTCATTTGTCCCTGCTCCTTCCATCACAGAGTGGGAGCCTAGAGCCTGTACTCACCATGCAGTGATCAAGTAGGAGCTGATCCCTGAGGTTCTGCCTTAATACACACATGAATGACACATACCGTCCATCCCCAGTTTTATTTCTTACAGTGGGTAGGTAACTGTAATGGGGATTATGAGACCCTTTACTATACTAACCAGTACTGCAGACACCTAGACAGCGTTATCACAATTATGGTTCCAGTGCACAGCAGTGGTGCCAAGTTTCTCTGCCCCTCAAAGCTTTACATTTCCACCTCAGGATTCTGGGCCTGTTTCTGAAGTTGGTTTGGACAGAGTTAATATGCAAATTCAGGATTACACTTACTCATTTCCATGTATTTATTTGGATTTTTACTATTCTACATGAAAAAAAGCACCCACCAAATACCCTGCCCTCCCAACCGTCTCTTAAAAATTCATTAATAAATAGTGCACTTAAGCCACGCATAACTAAAACTCTGCGCATACTTCCCATGATTTGATGGACCAACTGGGTATTTGCCTATGTAAATGGCCAGTTCTGGTCATGTGTGTGCAGTCATAGTAACAGCGTGAACAAATGCACAATTGCACATCTATCTTCTTTGGAAATCTGTCCCTTCAAGGATGCTGGTCGAAACATTCCTGGGCACTTTACAAGTGGTTAGGAAGTTTCTAATGAAATAAAAATTGTTTTATTTCTTCTCTAGCTCTTCAATGGCTTTAGAACTAATTGGACCTTTCCAATTGACCGAGTCTTCATTCATATCACTCAGCAGCATCCAGAAAATCCATGGGACAGACTGATCTTCTTGTTATTGGTTATGTATTCATGTGCAGGATATCCCTCCAAGCCGCTCTGCCATGGCAAACTCACTGTCAATGTCCCTTTTGTGATCCAGATGCTAGAGCAGTAGCTTTAGCCATGATTAGATTTTACAATGCTTGGAGCTGGAAGAACATCTCAGGGACTTAAAAGCTGTGGGATGGTTTTGTTCACTGCAGCTTAAAAAGACCTGAAGCTCCTCCTTGTGGTAGTAAGAATGTACTGCAGACTGTACAGTGCAGAATGTACAGTGCATCCTGGAGTTCCTGGACTGGTCTGATGATCATTGTTAGTCCTCTCCTTCCTCTTTCATGTCTAGTTTGCTTGGAAGGGGACGCAGGAGAGTCTCCTTTTGGCTGATGGCTGCGCCTTCCCTTTCTAAGGGTATGTCTACAGTACAAAATTAGGTCAAATTTATAGAAGTCGATTTTTTGGAAGAGATTTTGTATATTCGATTGTGTGTGTCCCCACTAATTGCAGTAAGTCGTTGGAGTGCGTCCACAGTACCGTGGTTAGCATCGACTCTCGAAGTGGTGCACTGCGGGTAGCTATCCCACAGTTCCTGCAGTCTCCGCTGCCCATTGGCATTCGGTTTTTTTGAACGGAGTTCTGCCTGCACAGATTCTTCTCCCCATACTGTGATCAGATCCAGTACTTTCCGTTCGGTCCATGCTGGAGCTCTTTTGAGATTCTGGGACTGCAGGAAATGAAATTCAAAAGTTCACGGGGCTTTTCCTGACTACCTGGTTAGTGCATTTGAGTTGAAAGTGCTGTCCAGAATGAACACAATGGATACCTCCTGGAGGCCAATACCATCGAATTGCGTCCATAGTACCCCAAATTCGAACCAGTAAGGTCAATTTTACAGCTACTTTCCTTACGGGGAGGAGTACAGAAATCAATGTTAAGAGCCCTTTAAATTGACAAAACGGGGTTGGTTGTGTGGATGGATTGAGTTTTAATTCGATATAACGTGGCTAAATTTGACATAATCGTGTACTGTAGAGCGGGCCTAAGATGTACAAAGAGTGACCCAACCATAACCAGCTCACTGCAGCTCCCAGTAGCCTAGCCAGGGGCAGGTTCTGTGCTAGGTTCACCTGCTAGTGCTGCAGCCTACAAGACCCCATCTCCAGGGTCTCTGAATCGCTGCTCTTGTAACACTCAGGATGCACACAGCCGGACTGGCTAGTTCTAAATGATTGCAGTCCTAGAGAGCAGCATGGCAAATGCATAGCGCTTCTCTCAGACCGCACCAGCAGAATCCCTGCACCGGGGAAGCCAGAGGGATTTCATTGGAAACCTTCATGAAGTCGCCTTTCTGTGTCTGCTGCTATTGTGGGTTTGAGTGGGAGCATTTGCTGCCAGATCCTGTGTTCAGAAAATGGGACCAAAATCCCTGAAATCCTGAGAAATGTTTCCCCCAACTCTTAGTTGGCCCCATGAGCCTTGTCTGCAAAATGCAACATCAGAAAGATCCAGTGCCACTTATGAGCTTTAACCCTCCGCATGAGACAGGCACATCTCATCCTCTCCTCTGCTCCCGTAGCCCAGTCCTGTCAGACAAAGGGCATAACGGCTTCAAGATAGGTTGTCAAGATCATTCAGGAAACTGCCAAGAGCTGCATGTTACTTTCCTGGACATAAATGATAGACACAAGTAGCAGCCTGTTCTTCAGACCAGAGAGAGAGAGAGGGAGGGAGTGAGAGAACAGGTTAAATTAATGAGCGGTGGGGAATCCTAGTCCGGAGACTCCGCCGGAGTTGTACCGGGTGTATCATGGATGACTTTGGCCCTCAGCTCTGAAATCAGCCTGAGGCCTGAATTCTCCTCTAGCAGGTGCAATTTACAGCCACATATTTGTGCCCCACAAACAAATTGTGAGAAGCACGTCAGAGTAACATGCAGCTGATTTCCCCCCACGCTCGGGTAGTGAGAGGTAGCCAGACATGCAGGCATAAAACAGCAGCGCAAGTCTTGCAGATGCAGATTGCGTCCCCAGCAGAGAACCTGCCCATTTGGAACTGTGATCCAGAAAGCTCAGGTGTGAATCTCTAGAGTTCGTATCCATTTGAGCAGTATTCCCTATCATCCCCCATGACAACCCACACCCTAATGGCTTTTTCATTGCAAGACACAACCTCAAACACCCATAGTCCTGGTGGCATCCAGGTTTCCAATGGCAGTGTCCTCCCCTTCAGTGATTCCGGAGGACTCTTCCATCCTTTCCTCTTTGGCAGATCTTTGTTAAATTCTCTCTTGACAATTTGGACAAGCAGGTGTTAGCTGTGAATGGCCTGGCAGAATTCTCTCTACCTAAATATTATCCAGCAGTGACCTTTGGGGACAAGGAGACTATCTACCCATCACCCCCACTGCAGGATGGGCACCCAGAGTATCTGAGGATTGCTTCTTATACTGGGATCATACACACTCATCCAGACAGCTGCTGCCCCTTGCATTATGCTATGAAAGGTCAAGGCAGAGGCATCCGTGGCTTAAACCTGTCTCCGTTATCGCCTGTCCATGCAAGGGGGAGAGAGAAATGATAGCACAAGTGAGGAGAGCAAAGGAGGGAATTGTTTGGGGGTGAAGATGGGAGGTTTTAGCAGCCTCCCCACCCCAAGTCGTTTCCAGGAGAGGATTTGGCTTGATATCAAAACCCCATAACTGTGTATGACTTCAGCCCCTGAAGTGGACAGATGTTGAGCTGCAGTGCAAAGGAAGTCAGAAATCTTTCCTTAGGAAATATTTGGCTCGGAAACTAAAGAAAATATTGTGAAAGTAAAGGAAGCAAAACCCCACTAAAGATTTATCACAACCTCAAGCATTTCTGTATCACCCAGTCTTACAAGGTCTTTGCCTCAGCAGAGAGGGGAAGAAAAACAGCCTGCGTCTGTGCTAATAGCCACAAATTTAGAGAGGGGACTCGTCTGTCTACGTAGAAGATTATGGAGGAGACTAGTTTGGCATATACTGGAAACGCTTCGGTTCCTTTCTGCTAATACAGAAAATCATTTTCTGCCTCTGCTCCCTCTTATAAGGGAGGTGGAGGGGAAGTGAGATGAGTTATTGCTTATTAATCAATTGAGGGGTAAAACCACAGCATCCGCTCTAATTTCACTACCCTAAAGAGGCAGGAGTTGGACTAGGAGTCCCAGGACAGAGCTCTGAGGGAGCAGGAGCTGGTTCTGAGCACAGTGTTACCAGGGGCAGGAGCCAAGTCTGTGTCTATATTGTACAGCAGACTCTCACTTTCACAATAACTCCTTCTTCCCAGCAATATGGTGTTCAGGTTCATAGCCATTAATTGCTAGAGCTGGTCAAAATGTTGCTAGTTCCCTGCCACCCACCTCATTTTTCATAGAAATTTACAATTGGCAACTTCCCCCACAAGGCTACACTGAGCACAATGAATGAGGAGACAGAAAGGGGGAGCAAGGAGCAAGTGTTGTTTTGTTTTAGGGCTTGACCCATTTTTGGTCTGCCTGAGACAGAATCGATCCCTGGTCAGAGAATGGGAAGAGCATTGGTTTTCTGGTTGGGGCTGGTTGACGTTTTTCACTGGTGCCCTGCCAGTATGTGATGGGCCAGTCCAATTTTAACCTATCTGCAAGAGAAATAAAGCTAAACACAGGCTAAGCAATTAGCACAACATTTTTCAAATATGGCCACCGTGGCCACATGTGGCCACCAGGATCTTGTCTAGCAGCCACAGCCCCCTTAGCTGTGATGGGGAGGGGGAAAGTAGTAGCGGCCCCCTCTCCATCCCTGTTGCTCCTGGATGCACCAGCTTGGTGTTCTTTGCTGAGGCCACCAGCAGGGGCTGGGCCCTGCTCCCCTCTGGAGACACCAGGGGCACAATGGTGTAAGAGCAGGCAGCCTGTGAGTTTCCCACCTTCCCAGGGGCAATGGGGCTCAAGCTTCGGGCTTCAGCCCTGGGGTCGTGGGGAGGCAGGCTTCGTCCCCAGGTCCTGGCTGCAAGGCTTCAGGCTCCAGCTCCACACAGCCTCTCCTGACCTCCCCCGCACACCCAGGAGTTAATCTGTCCCCAGGCTTCCCAGGTCTGAGTAAGTCTGCTGTGAAAAGTGATGCTTGTATGTTTGTTAATGTCACTTTTCACAGCAGACTTAGTAGCTAGCAATAAATAAATGACAATGATTTGGACTGTGTCTAGATGCATATTTATTTGGTTTTCCTAAAGCTAATTAACTATTTAAGGAAACAGTGTGAGGGTGGTCACCAGCAAGAGCTGGTGGCCATACTCTGAGGCTATCAAAAAATGTGTCCCGAGAAACCCTAGCACCCGGGCGAGAATGGACAAAGCAAACCAGAGCATAATGTTGCCTCCAGGCCAACAGAAAAGGTTTAGCCCAGTCCCAGGGCTCTATCTAGTGGCAGAAAGTAAATAGTGCACTTTATTCCCTTCGGGTAAGACACACAGGAGAGCTGCTTCGAGGAACTGTTGACCAAACTGTGGGCTTGGCCATGCATGGCGTGGCTGAAGTGGGTGCAGCTCCATTCCCCAAACAGTATTAGATTGGCGGAGGTAACAGGGCAACACAGAGCCATTTCCTATGCAGGTGCAGCATTGCACAACTACCTAGGTCAGAGGCGGACAAACTACAGCCCAGGGGCCACATCCGGCCCTTCAGACATTTTAATCTGGCCTTCGAGCTCCTGCCAGGCAGAGGGGTCTGGGGCTTGTCCTGCTCTGGTACTCCAACCGGGGAGCGGGGTTGGGGGCTTGTCCCACTCCGCACGTGCCATGGCTCCACACGGCTCCCAGAAGCAGCTGTATGTCCCCCCTCCAGCTCCTATGCATAGAGGCAGCCAGGAGGCTCTGCTCCACACACTGCTCCTGCCTCAACTGCCACCCTGCAGCTTCCATTGGCCGGGAACCATGGCCAATGGGAGCTGCAGGGGTGGTGCCTGCAGATGGAACAGTGCACAGAGCTGCCTGGCCACACCTTTGCTTAGGAGCTGGAGGGGGGACATGCCACTGCTTCTGGGAGCTGCTTGAGGTAAGTGCCACCTGGAGCCTGCACCCATGACCCCCTCCCATGCTCCAACCCTCTGCCTCAGCCCTAATCCTCCTCCTGCCTTCCGAACCCCTTGGTCCCAGCCTGGAGCACCCTCCTGCACCTCCAACCCCTCATCCCCAGCCCCACTCCAGAGCCTGCACCCCCAGATAGAGCCCTCACACCCTTCCGCACTCCAACCCCCAATTTCGTGAGCATTCATGGCCCAATATACAATTTCCTTACCCAGATGTGGCCCTTGGGCCAAAAAGTTTGCCCACAACTGACCAAGGTGCTACACTCTGAAGGCTTTCCTTCCCCCCCTCTCCCCATATCTTCTGAAAAATAAAGTACTTGTCACCTGGGAGGCAAGATACCAGGCCTGATGGGCTGATGGTCTAATGGGCTATGGCCTGGGATCCTAGCTGGTGCTGAGAAGTGCATTGCTGAGGGGTCTGGAGGTGCAGAGAGATAGTTATTGTCCAGCTGTGTTATGAGATCCTTGTAGGCCCAAAGACGCTGTTGAAAAGACAGCAAAGTGCCATTGGCAAATCACTCCAAGGTTTGCAGTAGGGTAGTTTGTATTTTTCCTGTTTAACTCCAACCTTTACCCCTTAACCTCTGAATTCTTTGCTACCCCATGCAAAATGTACCATGAACAGGGCTTTGTGATTTACCTCAGATCCTTCTCTTCCCTTTTTAATGCCCACTAAGTACCCATCTTCCCACCAGGGGTGGTGAAGTTCTCTTGAATTGATAATCATAGCAGTGAAAAGCCCCTCTTCTGTACCCCAAACCTTCCTCCTTGCCTATCATGCACTAGACTGGGTCAAAGTTCTCAGACTTCCAGACCCGTAGGTGCTAGGTGATGATGTTCCAACTATCACAACAGAGGCTCATTTACTTTCCAGAGAAGGGCAATAAGTCACTTTGTTACCATGAGGCACATGGCATTTTCCTGTTCCCTGCTCAGAATCACTTTAGGAGGCAGCATTGCCTGGGATAAATCACTGTAGTGCACATTGGTGAGCCCACCCAGGAACAGCGTCAGAATGTGAGGTGCTACTGTGGGGGGCGGTATGAGTTGCCTTTTCCAGCTTTGGTGAGTTCATGGGCTTTGGCATTCCTTCCTCAGAGGTTATCCTGAAGATAATTTCATGGGATAGGGCCAATCCAATATTACCCATTCCCAATGGAAGACTCAATCTACGGCATCTTTTGAGTAAGTTCCTATCAAATATTATTTATATTACGGCAGTTCCTAGGGGCTATTGACCAGGGCTGCATTGTGTTAGGTGTTATACGCCCATTTAAGGATAGTCTCTTCCCCCATCTGAGTATCAAATGAGAGACAATTGGTGAATACAACACACAGGATGGACTGGAGGCAGCGCAGAATAGAGACAGTTTTGGCTAGAGCAATGAGCTGCAGTCTGTGCATTCCAGCTGCCTAAAATATTGTCAAGCGTTTTGTAGGTGTCATGGCAGAGGTGGAAGAAGTTTGGAAGAAGCACAGTGTGGTGGCTTTCCAGACGTTTATAGAGAGCTCCTCCCCTGTACACAGGGTGGTATGGGAGAAAGCAGACAGATGCTGGTTGGAATACTGAACAGACAACCAAGTCTGGTGGTATTGGTAGAGCAGAAGAGATGGGTGATGTCTCAGTTGTGTGTAAGACTGTCTACACTACCATTTAAGTGGGTATAACTTATGTCACTCAGGGGTGTGAATAAGTCACCCTCCTTGAGCAACATAAGTTACACTGGCCTAAGTGCCAGTGTGGACAGCACTATGTTGGCTGCTGCTGACTCATTGGGGTGGATTAATTAAGTTGACAGGAGAGCTCTTTTCCATCGGTTTAGAGTGGCTACACTAGAGAGCTCGCAGCTGCACCACTGTAAACTCTCTAGTGTAGCTAAATCTCAGAGCTAAAAGGAAATGAGCCACGCTGGATTTAAATGAGTTTAACCTCACAACACCCTGCAGAGACAGGGAAGAATTATCCTCATTCTACACAAGTGGAAAGTGAGGCACAGGGACAATGGTCAGATAGGAAATCAGTGCCAGAGACACAAATGTGAACCAGGCTCTCCTGAATCCCAGGCTAGGTTCTTAACCACTGGGCTACTCTTCCTATCTATGCTATGTTATGCAGTCAGTTTAGAAGACAAGACATGCCCTGCACAGCTGGCAGTGTACCTGTCCATTGTGCCAGAATAAACATTTAAAAAATATGAAAGCCTAATGAGCACACAGGAGCTGTGGCTGTGTTTGTACCAGGGGGATGCTGACTGAAAAGGGGGAGTTTGAGCAAGTATCCTGACATCCCGTTTTTTCTCTGACACAGGAAAGATTCCTCTTCCCCTTTGTCTGCACTGCAGAGTCATTACAGTGATTTTGGTACGTCATATGGAGCATGAAACCAAGTAAAAGAGTTTGTCATTTCCCCTCCCCGACCAAACCCGTTTTAATCCCAGGCCAGAGACTCCACGAGAGACATTTCCATGACTCATCAGGGGCTGTGTGTGGTAACTGGAGCTCACATTGTAATAGGGGCTCTAAGACACAGGTGTGTGTGTAGGAAGGACTCTAAGGAAAAGCAGGAGACATCTATAACCATTATCTGACCAGCTGCACTCAACGGTTTTAGAAAATAAAGTCTGGTCATGGGGAGACGTTCTGGCTGGGAAGATTCTATCCGCCAAAGCCTTTGAGTTCAGGAGGATCACGGTTTCTGGGTGACCCTGCTTCTGTCCTACTTTGCAATGGCTTTAATGGAGGATGACTAGTTTGTTTTCATTAGCACTTCAGCGGGAAGGGTGCTTCCCAAACATAAGATAAGGCTCGCTCCCTCCCCCAAAGAATTTACAACCTAGCACAGTAGCAGGCAGACATTTAGATAGAAGCTTAGGGAAGGGGTATGGCATGCAAATGAGCCAGGAGCCCTGAGAGTGATGGGCTTTGTCTTGATAGTATGAAGTACTTATAGTCCAGAGTGGGGGTGAGGATTTGTCAGCAAAATGACAGACGGATAATCCCCAATAACGCCATGCTCATGGTATCAGCCAGCTGGTCTCTGGCAGGCACGGTGAGAGAAGTGGGCGTTTGGGATGGATTTGAATGAGGGACTTTGAGTGACAAGGCCACAGCACCTCACTACTCAAATGGGGAGAATGTGACCGAATGAAGGATTAATCAGAGACGCTGAGGCTGGAGTCAGAGCCTCCAGTTCCCATGATGGAGCTCTGCTATGGAGCAAAGGAGTATTTCAGAACTCTCTGCACTTCCTCTGCTTCTGCACTTATCCTGATGGCATCGGGACTTGCTTCCTGTTAGCCGTCTGCTAACGATGACGGACAGAGCAAAGGAAAGTGAACTGAAGTGTCATCACTGAGCGACGTTCCCCACTGGGCAATGTAAGGGCTGAAATTACTGCCTGATCAACACACGATGAAAAGAGGATGTGAAAGTCAGAAATAATGAAGCATTCCTCTTGACAAGGGAGGTCACTTGGGGAAGGGGAATGGTACAATCAGTGAAGGAATTCCAGCTAGAGGTAGGAGAGGAGGTCATTAACCATGGCCCATGTGACCCTTCTCACTCAAGAAGTGACTGAGGTATCAATTAATAGCGGCGTTTTGAGTGACATACATGTGCTTAGGAGACTATTTGAGAGGGGCTCATTTTAGAAAATTATGCATAAAATGAACAAGCAAAAACAGGATTTTGGACCAAATTTTTTAAAAAGTGCCTGAAAACTGCATACCCACAACTTTTTGTGCAAGCAAAACCCGTGTCCATGCATACAAAAGAGCCTCTGTGTGTGCAAAATGGGGAAATGTGCACCTAAGTGTCTATTTGTGCAAACAAATACCTATTTGTATTAGTGCAAATCTCGTGGAGTCAGTTGGGAGGAGGGTATATACAACCTTTGGCCCTACGTTTTGGAAAATATTGCCCCATAGCCCTGTGGACTAGCATCGGCTGTGTGATTCTCTCTGTTCAGTCAGGACAGTTATTTAGATTGTTTATTACCTGGAAGACTCTATGGCACTGCTCAAAAGTTAAATAGCTAAGAATATATAATACAAACTGTTAAATCTTCAACATGCTCATGGAATAGCCTGTGCATCATTAATGAAGCAAGCGGGTCTCTTAACTAGGACAATAAATATTCTGCACGCAGATAGTGCAGCGAGACAGAATCTGGACTTCTTGGCACAAGTTGTGCTTTATTTCTCAAAAACAAAAAACATCAATTCAATAAACAGTGGAAGATTCCAACCTCTGAAATAATAAAAGATACCAAAGCAATATGCAGGTCCCTCTTCAGAGTCCAGAATGCTATTGTCTATACATATAGCACATATATATAGGGGCACAATCTACAGCATCGCTAACATCCGTGTCTCAAGAGTCAAGGCACTGCAATGAGTTCAGTGTGCTGGCTTATTGTGCCAGGGCTTTTCCTTCGAGCCAGTGACTGAAGATACCCAGAGTAAATCTCTTGCTGTCACACACGCTGTTTGTTTCCTGACAGTGACACTCGCTAGAGGTGGTTTGTTTCAGGAGGTGCTGGAGTGCTCCACCCTTTGGTACTGAGCATGTGCAAAGTTTCCCCTTCTTCCAAATCTTCGCCTGAATGTGTTTCCTTTCAACAACCTGCCGGACAATGACTAAGGTCAGCCAGGAGCAGCAAGGTCAATGTTTACTTTTCTTCCCCTCTAACCTCATTGAGGGCACAAAATCCCTCCTTGGCATCTTCCTAAAAGACATGCTTTAGCTCAGCCAGAAGTTATGGGCTTGATGCAGGAAGTACTGGGTGAAAAGCTATGGCCTGTGTTATACTGGAGGACAGACTAGATGGCTCCTTGTGGCCTTAAAAATCTACTAATTTATAAGGAGGGTGTAAATGGCAAACTAAAGTCCTTCCTGTGCATCTCCACGACTCCTGCAAAGCCCTTCAATCCTGATCTGTGATGCCCTCTAGTCCAGTCCTGGGTTCCTCACATAGCTTGGCTAAGAGTGCACCTCAGTCCTGACCTGCAGCAACCCCTTGAATTTCCTCCCCATCCCGCCCTCACTCCCGGGTCCATTAATGCACCTCAGCCCTGACCTGTCACTACTCTAATGGTGTCTCAGAATAAGAACATGAAACTGTCCAGTCTAGACTCATTCTCCAGGATGAATCAAGTACAAATAAACAAACAGCATGAATCAATCTGCCTCGTCACTGATGAGCCAATTCAGATTTTTAATGATTCATTCACAGACATATTGCTGACTAGATATCAATCTAAGGACTTATCTATAGAAGAATACTCAGGAAAGTTAATCCGAACTTCTTAGAAGTGTGAATTTAAATTGGATTGGTTAAACTGCATTAAACATTTGTGTGAATGATCTCATTCAGAACTGAGGCCTGGTCTACATAAGCTTCCTTGTGTCGATCTAATTATGGAAGTGGCTACACTAAAAGTTTGCTCCTACCAGTGTAACTGCCTGGCTATGCCGACTTAATAACTCTACCTTCATGAGAGGCACAGAGTCAATGTAGTTAGGTTGATGCAATGTCAGTGTAGACACTGTGTTGCTTATAGCTACCATTAAGGGCTTTCAGGAGCCATCCCACAATGCCCCAC
This sequence comes from Dermatemys mawii, assembly GCA_007922305.1. NCBI lineage: Eukaryota > Metazoa > Chordata > Testudines > Dermatemydidae > Dermatemys > Dermatemys mawii. The sequence goes on along the minus strand of ML677360.1, from coordinate 13,867,294 downwards.
ACTGATAGTTAATTTGGTACAAGTGCTCCCAGTGAGGACATGCACTACCGACACAAGGACATGCAAAAGTGATTTAATTACTGAGGCGGCTATATGCCAATGTAATGTAGCTCAACATAATTTTGTAGCGTAGACCCGCCCTTTGTAACACAGATCAGTTGTTTTTCGGATGAATAACTGGGGGCCTGATCCTTCATGTACTTTACAAAGACCCCCCTACTACAGTCATGGGATAGGGCCCTTTGACCTGGAAAAGAGCCAGGACCATGGCGTACATACCGTTTCCTTGAGAACTGCTGGTCTATCTCCTCTAGAGACTGTCCTTTTGTTTCCGGAACAAAAAGATAAATAAATATAACAGCTGCCACTCCCACTGCTCCGTAGAGAAGAAACATCCATGACAAGCCTATGGCATCTACAGAAACAGGTTCAAAAGAATGAAGGATTAACAAGAGATAACACCATTTGCACGGAATGTCCTTTAGCATATGAAGCAAGTTGGTATCTTGACCTAACATCAGTTGTGTTGTGTGGGGCTACTGTACTTAGAGAAGCCTGTAAAATACAGCAGAGAAACAAACACAAGGCCTGGATTGTGAATCAGCCAATGAGAAACACAGCCCAGATCTCTGAAGTACCGACATCCCATTCTCTGCCTGCCAGAGCTGTGTAAGGAGCAGGGATTAACCTCAGCTCCAGAGGCCAGGCAGTACCTGATGATTTTCTCAGTCTAGTGCATCAGACAGCTCTGCTGGCAAGAAAAGCTGAAGAGCAAGGGGTTCCAAAAGTTGCAAGCTTGGTGCTTTCCAGACTGATTCAGATTTGCTGCACTCAGCCAGTACAACATTTCCTTTGCTCACATCACAAAATAACCCAACGTGAAAGAATTAAGCAAAAGCTGTGGTGTTTTTATCACCATGGATGACACAGATGCTGCAGGGAGCCACTTACAGCAGAGATAAAATCAGCCTGGCTCCTATCAGAGTGGCCAAGGAAGGGTGCCCTTTTGTCTCACCTGGTAGTATAGGAGGGTCCCAGTTCAAGGCCTGACTACAGAGTTACACACAGAGTGAGTTCTTCACACATGTGTGAAGAACTC
>ML677360.1:13845511-13865795 GCA_007922305.1 Dermatemys mawii | reverse complement strand
GAGTTCTTCACACATGTGTGAAGAACTCACTCTGTGTGTAACTCTGTAGTCAGGCCTTGAACTGGGACCCTCCTATACTGTGTCCGTTCTGTGTACCTAGTCACCAGTGTCTAGTACCTAGTCACCAGACTTGTACCTAGTCTCTGTGTCCATTCTAGTACCTAGTCACCAGTAGCCCGAAATGATGTCCAATCTCCACGCAGCATCTCATGGCCAGTAAGGACATTGGCAGCCTGGCTGATTCTAGTAGCCTGACAGTAGAGAACAGAGTGGTGCTTGGATTGTATTTGGACAGGCAAACAGGAAATGAGGCTATACATACCAATGAGATCAAGGAATGAGAGGCTGATCAGTAAATTAGCAGCCCAGTTAAAGCTGTTGCAGAAGGAAAAGGCCCTTCCTCTTATTCCTGCTGGATAGATCTCACTGAGGACCAGCCATGTCACTGCAGAGAAGAAAGAGGAAACGACAACAGCATCTTTAGGCAACTTTAGTGTGAAAGGGTATGGGAAAGTTTTAGGGCTGGATTTTACAAGGGGTTGAGCATTGGCCTATCTCTGCTCCCACTGAATTCAACGTTAAAACTCCAATTGACTTCAACAGGAGATGCCAAGGCTGAGAGTTTTTTAAAATCCCACCTTTACTAATTTGTGGAGGAACAAAATACAAATACAGAGACAAACTACATGCAAAGGCCCAGGGAGAGGGACCCAGAGGAACCAGCAGAAAAGCTCCTAAAAATCCAATTACATGAAGCTACATTTGGGACATACACAGGCTCAGTTCCAAACAACAGGATAAAGGCAGGACACAGAGCTATGTTTTGTCTAAAATCAGAGAGACCCCTTGTAGAGATGGGAACAGTACACACAGAGCGTGTCTCTCATGCGCAGGAAAGCCATTTCCAGAAAGATGAGCAGGGAGAGCAGCTCCCTTTAGACTTGGTTGGGCATATGCAGCTCAATCTTGGAGCATCACACCTAACACATACCCAGCTGTGTGTCTATTTTACAGGATTCTAGGCAGTTGTCTCTATTACTTGCATTTCATTATAAAATAACAACAGCACTGGGCCCATACCCCACACTTTTCGGCCATGGAGCTCAGTGCTTTACGCAGGTGGATAAGTAGTATTAGCTCAGATTTGCAGATGGGGAAACTGAGGCACGGAGCGGTTAACTGACTTACCCAAGGTCGCACAGAAAGTATGTGGCAGAGCTGGGAATAGAATTCAGTTCTCCTAAGATCCAAGGGACCACACTACCTGACACAGAGTGCAGGACATTTTGGTATATAATCTAGGTATGTCCCAGAAATAATTCAGTATTTTGTGGAATTGTATGTGATGGCATAAAACAACTTAAAGGGATGCAGTCAAGTTTAGGAGGCCTACTGTGGACCTACTGTCTTTTTACTTAGATCTTTCTAACTTCAGTAGATGTGGTTTCCTTTTCCCACAAATAAAAACTTCAGTATTATTGAAAACAGAATAAATACATGCCAGCATGCTACCATTCACAAGCAGCCCTGCAATAACAAATCTGGGTGCTCATGCAAGGAATTCAGTCAAGGAGCAGACATTAGTGGGATACTTTCAAAGGGGTAACTATAAATAATGATAAAGAAACTGCAAAAATGATTCACTGTTAAAACTATACAAAATATCTATTTAAGCAAGTATAATACAGCTGTCATTGCCTAAAATAAAAGGTAGCTGGAATGAGGATAGGTTGGGTGCGCAATGCATATGCTTTCAACTGCAGATCACCTATCAAATATGGTCCAGGCAAGTTATGACTAAAAGCCATTGCCAGGTGGCAAGTGTCTGGTAACACCCATGTAATGAGTTGAGAATCTCACTCCAGTTCGTAGCGGATAGGCGTCCACACCCCAGTAATGACTCGTCACCTTTGCTGACTCTCTCAGAAGAAATGAGGAGGGTTGATAGGGCCATGCAGACCCAGGGACCAAAAATCATGCTGTGAGGCACTGATGTATACTGGCCTTTTGGACAGTGAACGGTAACTATTATAAAAACACATGAAATTCCAGATGTAGCTTCATCCAATGCTTCCTTCTCTTATTATGTGCTGTGAGATTTCCAAATATATTTTAAAGCTTAGAGGTGGACCTGCCAGCTAGAGAAAGGAAGAAGGGAAGGCTGCACTGGACTGGGATTCAGGTTATATGGGGGTCAACTCTCAGCTCTGCCACTGACCTCATGCATGATCTTTGGCAAGTCACTTTGTCCCTCTGTGTCTCAGTTTCTCATCTATAAAATGGGATTACTAATTTTTCCCTGCCTCCCAGGGGTGTTGTGAAGATCAGCTCAATGTTTGTGAGGTACCCAGATTCTACAGTGATAAGCACCACAGAAAAAGCTATAAATAAAATAACTTGGGGCAGAGGTAATGTGTATGGGAACCTTACACGGATGCTGTTCCAGACCTCCAATATGCAGGGCTGGAACATTATGAGTCATTCAGGTAGGTGTGAGTGTGGGTATTTTTTCAGTTGCAGGACCCTCAGCTGCCCTGTAAAGCGGGTACATAGCAAATGTTTCCGGAGTATTGTGAAGATCAGTCGTGGTTTTATACTAAGGGTTATGGCAGACAGAACATGGATAAACTCACTTGGTCCAAATCCAATTGAGAACGCGCTCACAAAGGCCATCATGCTCAGCAAAGTAATCCAATTCAAAACCATATGTTGCCTGTTGGGAGTATCACTAAAAGGAGAGCTTGTGCTTTGCACCATCTCTTCATTGGACTGACTTGGCAGGTCCATTTTCTGAGTGCGGGAAGACTCTGTAATGCTCTCTCTGTCTCTAATGGTGGCAAAAGCTTTTGTAAGGCCCTCTGGTCTGGTAAGAGCAAAACCAGGACTCACTTGGCTTTTACCAGCAGCTGAAGTCTGTGGGATGTACAACACAGCTGGTTGGGAGGATACTGGCTGCATGGGATGTTGTGCCATGGTGTACGAAGCATTGGGCTCTGTGACAGTCTTACAGTCTCTGGCCTTCTCCAGTGGAACAGTCCAGCTGGTGAGGCCAATAGCAGTGACGGAGACAGACATGACCACACACCCAGCAATCAGTAATACCCTTCTGCCGGCCTTATCTGCAAAAACCATTGCAACTAATGTTGCAATCACCTTCATCACCCCGAGCCCCACAGAAGCCAGGACAGCTGATGAATCATTCTGAAATCCCACAGAGCGGAAGATTTTGGAAGCATAGCACAGGACATTAGGTTGCCCAGTGAACTGTTGAAAGAGCACCAAGCCCAGGCCAACCAGAGTCCTGCTTTTCATGTTGTCTCTAGACCTGAAAAGGTCAAGAAAGGAATAATGCTTCTCCTCACATGGCTCCAGCTTTGCTTCCTCTCCATCTTCATTGTTCTGCAGTTGAATGAGGCCCTTCTGAGAGTCACAGTCCCATAGGTTTAATACAACAGGCTTAGTCGGGAGGAGCAGGATACTGAGAAACTGTATGACAGTTGGTGCAAGAGCCAATCCAAACATGTATCTCCATCCCTCAGTCATGTCTGAGAAGATGTAGTTCAGCGCATATGAAAGTAAGATGCCCACGGTGATGCCAGCTTCATAGAGAGACACCAGCAGCCCTCGCTGATGAGCAGCCACCATTTCAGAGACATAGATGCAGCATGCCATGGACGACACAGAGATAGCAAACCCTACAGTCATACGGCCAAATACCAGCCAAATAAATGATCCTGCCAATGTTAAAATCAGGCTGCCACACAACAAGGTTAGGTTGCTGACCAGTATTGCCCTCCTCCTTCCATGTCGGTCAATCAGGATTCCACCAACCAAAGAGGCAAGGAGAGCCCCAATGAGCAGGGAACTCACAAGGATTTCCTGTGCAAAGCAGCTGAGGTGGAAGTCCATCTGCAGTTGTAGTAAGGCACCAGAGATAATCCCCAGCTCATATCCAAACATTAACCCACCCAGCAGAGAGACTGTTGCAGGCAACAGGAGGACCAACAACGCACGACCTGGAAAGCAAGCAAGAGTGAGATTTCAAAGAGTCACTTTGCTGGCTTTATAATGAAAACTATCTAGTTACACAAAATGGAAAAAGCTGTTCTGATAAAAGGAGGCCCAGGTTTTCACCATGCACATTTGCGCACCTAAGTTACACAAACGATTACAACAATTGGGTGTACAATTGTGGTAATCATGCCTATAAACAACCAAGCATCAATCTGGGTATGTATTTGTGGAATTACGAGTGTGCATTCAGTCATCACAACTGTGCATGCAGTTTAGTCATGGAAAGGGGCGCACATATTTGTGGTCACAGCTCTGAAAATGTGGGCCTGTGTGAATGTGAACACAGTTAAGACTTAAATGTAACTGGAAGTCAGTGATTTATAGTGGAGAAGCCAGAGTAATTCCCCCCTTAGACTGTCCAAACTATTCTGTATATTCAACAACTTCCCAGCAAGGGGATGTAGTTTTCACCTTTCTGTATTTTTCTGTGGGTTGTGTTGCCATTATGATGCTCCAGTCCCCAGTGTGCAACTTAGAAGCATCTGTGTGCTTTTTACCACCTAGGAACTTCACCAAATGAATCATCAGAGGAGCAAGTTACTGTTTCTATGTGTTGAATACAGACACCCCTGCCTGTTAACTCTCACACCAGAGAACCAGAAAGGACCGCTTGGGCCATCCTGTGAGCCTTTGTTGCTTGTTACCACGTTCCCTCTAACTTCTTACCTAATCCCTCCTTAATTCTCTGCAATGGTCAGGCCTCCCTGGGGAAAATGTATTCCATTCCCCTAAAGTCCAGCATAAACTCTGACTTCCTAAAAAGATCCTTGCTCCTTGTTTTACCATCAGCTTTTCATTACAGGACATCCAATATTTTAGACTCAACTTCCCCATTCCAAGATGACTTTACTGTGTCTGACTTTTAGTGTGGTAAATTATTTCAGTCAGAAATTCTAGGTCAGGATACTGAGGTTCTAGACAGTGTTATGCTAACACAATTGATTGCCTTTATTTACAGCTTCCTGCACCTTTATTTCACTTGTTTCCCTGGTGTTGTGTCTCTGGCCCTCCATCTGAGCCTGGGCAGGGACAGAGGACTAGCTGAGGTAATAGGAGTAGAAAATATTAAACTAACCGATTTTGTATCATCTTTCTTTCCTCTGACCGTCTCCATTTTTAAGTCCCTTTACTAATGCTAATAACAAAGGCAGAGATCTCAAGGACTTCCCTTTCATGTCTCCTCACAGGATAAGTGGTATCATATAGCCAGGCCCCTGTGCATTGCAGGATTATGTGTGTGCGGGTAAATTGCTGCAGGAGTGAGGATTATTTTGAAATTGCAGCACAGTTATACTCCAGAATCTCATTAGCTAAAAAGAAGTCTCTAGCAGCCCTTATCACTGCAAGAAAGCCAAAGGGAATGCAAAACCAGGTTGGTGGTGTGTGCTCTGAGAGGCGTGAAATGCTCCACTCACCTTAATTTAAATCTGAGGAGGATTGAAACTTCAGCATTAACTCTTTCACTGCTGAATATTTTAGCAGGAACATGGAGCTTGTTTTTCATTGCTCAATGCAATGGAAGATGTTGAGAGTGTGTGTAGGGGCACACATTTTTGTCAAGGGTTACTGGGGTGGTGGCTTAATCCCTTTTACTCCCTGGTTTAAAACCACCTCTACCTCTGAGCATAAGGGGAAGGCTAAGGAGAAGTGCATCCTACCCCCCTACCAAAGGCCTCAGCTGTCCCCTGGGTACCAAAAACCAAAGCCACTGCTCACACTTTCCTGGGTGCTGAACGCCTCCAGCTTTGCCCTGACAACTTACTTCTTATGGTCAGTACAGGCAATCGAACCATACTGAAAATAAAAGTGTGAGGCAGCACGAAGTAAACTGAGCCTTGGGGTAAAATCCTGGCCTGACTGGGAGCTTTCCCACTGACTTCACTGAAAACTGACTCTCTCATGTGGTCTATCCACAAAGTTGCACCATTTAAAGGCATGATTTTACACTGATTTAATTAAACTGATATGACCCTGTACGTGTACTCTCTTATGTCGGTTTAAACTGGGTTTATATCAGTTTCACTTGCGTGGGTAAATGTACAGGAGCGAGTTAAACCAATGAAACCAGCATGAAGACAATATAAGAGAGATCATACACAAAAGTTGCACCGGTTTAACTAACCAGATTTCAATTCAACTAGCGCAACTTCTGTGTCTAGACAAGCCCTGAATTTAATATCAGAATAAATCACATACACAAAGAATACTAAATGGTTTGGACTAGACTAGTGGAGGGCAGTTAGGAGTAGAGTGCTTTGCCATGCCATATAATCCCTAGGTCCCTGCCACAAAATCCTGGAGCCGCAGTCTCATCACTTAGGACTAATGTCCCACACAGGGTACCAGACCTTTATATATAGCCTATTAGGGTAAAAGAGGGCAGGAGTGTTCTCCAATGGTAACAGAATTTAGAACCCCTTCATCCTATTTCTGCCTGTATCTCTAATGTGACACATGACCTTGGTCAGGTCACTTAACTTTTCTGTGCCTCATTTTTCCATTTCTGTACAATACAGATAATAATGCAGAGCTACTTGCTTGGAAGAGGTATTTGTGGGACTTAATTAGTATTTGTAAAGTGGTTTGAGAGCCCTGATTGGAGGCACTAGAGAAGGGAAAAAAAAAATACTGTGGGAGAACCTGACACGTGGAAAATAAGGATGAACTGGGCAGTTGTGTTAAAAAGTATTGGTTTGTAATAGAAAATTAGTTCTCCTGGCCAGGCTTGGGCTCTGCATATTTCTTTGTGACAAAAGCCTTAAGTTCTCTGGGCTAGGGACTGTCACTTAATTTGTGTTTGTACAGTACCTAGCACAATGGGCCCGAAACCTGATTGGGGTATATTTAGGCAACACTAATAATAACACAGATAATATTCACCACTCCAAATGACCTATTTCTCCTAAATGTTGAGATGCAGTCTAGTGCAGGAGCTTGTTCTGTAATATGCTATTTTCCAGCATGTGACACTGATGCTTTGTTACTGGTTTTGCTTAATTTAAAATACTTTTATTTTAAATAGGAAAAAATTATAGAAACACCCACTGGAATATGGAAAAGTTTCCTCAACTAGAGCTTTATAAGATGTTTTGCAATCTGTGCTTTACAGGAAGTGTCTATATTTAGCTTCTAATTACAGTATGCAGTAAAGGTTATTTCTCAGTAAAGGCTATATTTACATTTGTATTTGTTCTTTAGCATTTTGTCATGTCATTTTTATTCATTATGTGACTCGTGATACATGCCAAAACCCACCCTCCATGCAGTTACTTCATAACTTAATCACTTCTTGAACATATGTAATATAGATAATTAGAAATAATATTTGCTCAATAAGAACGGAAGACCTTACAGAAAGCGGAGAGGGCCGTTCTATTGTACTTCTCATTATCTTTGTGGGCACTAATGATTTAGGAACTTTGATTTAAATCCAGCTTGCTATTCAGTCAATTCCAATGCTGTCATGGGGGCTCAGTGACATGTATCCCTGCGCCTGGCTTTCACATTTGCACTCCTCTCTTAATGTCACAAGGGGTAAAAGTTTGGTAAGTCTCACCCATGCCTCTCTGTCAAGAGTAATCAAAATAATAGTTGGTGGTGCCAGTCAGGATTCAAGTAAACTGACTTTTGTACCACTAAAGACATTATTTGCATAAGACCAGTGCCAACACACTCAATCAATGAACTTCCTTTAACAAAAGGTTTAATAACTGGTCCTAATTCTGAGTTGTCCTGTTCCTCCACTCAGCCCAGGAAGTGGGGCTAGGGGCAAAGTTGGTTTTAAGCCACCTTTTTTTGTGCTCCTTGTATTCCAAGAGCAAGCAGTGGCTTCTGACAAAAATCAGCGCCTCTGAGGAGCTTTAACTGATGTTTTGGCTGCAAAGCCAAATATAGGTAGGCTAGGTGTGAGCTGCCAGTGCCCCAAATACTGGCCATGCTCCATACAGGGGTGGCTGGCAGAGAGTATTCCAGCAACTTGGTTCAATGGTTGGGGAACTACCTTTCACTGGGAGTTCCCCAGGAGCACTTTCCTCCCCTTCATATTACCAGAGTAGCATTAAGGCGATGGTGCACAGGGGAGAATTGGGCCTATAAAGTTTGCTACCATGTTTGGTAAAAAGATTTCTGAATTCAAAATTTTGTCAAAAATCAGTTTGAAATTTTCAAGAATTTTTTGTGTGTGAAAACTTCATCCTGTTTTTGGGATCCTTTCTCTTAGCTACGTTTTCATAAAACTTCTGGTCTGGTGCTTCCTGTCCACAAACAGCTAGTAATAAAAAAGACAGCTACAATTCAGCCCCATGGGATACAGCACCCCACAAACTCATGCCTGACTATAGAGTTCTGTCTCTACAGAGCCCTAAAAGTGGTTTGAAACTTGACAATACAAAACGAAATGTGACTGCTGTATTCAAAGGGGGCTAATGATTTTGGATGCCTGTTTGTGGGTGTGCCGAGATACACCCACAGACTTTGATTTTCAAAAAGTGCTGAGCACTCACCCTAGAAAAAAACAAGCCCATATAAGGTGTGTGAAGGTGGCACCCAAAACTAGCAGCACCAGAAATCACTGGCCTCTACTGAAAATGGAGCCAGGGGAGTTGGCTGTGAGGGGGGTATCAGGATTAAGTGAATGGAGAATGAATGACAGTGGTTCTCTGCTTCTACACCAGAGCGAGAGGAGAGGACTTTAGGAAATCAGCGGTAATGTTGTAATGAAGGAAGTATCTGGAGTAATCAGTAACAATTCACTTAACATCAAGCCTCATATCCCATGAACTCTGGGACATGGGTTGAAGGGTCTCAGACCCATTCCTAGAGTACAAGAATCCATTACACAAATTGAATCTGTTTCCCCCTGTTAAGTATCTTTATGGGCCATCTTGATTATCACTAGGAACGGTTTTTTTTCTCCTGCTGATAATAGTTCATCTTAATTAATTAGCCTCTTAAAGTTGGTATGGCAACTTCCACCTTTCCATGTTCTCTGTATGTGTATATATATATATATCTTCCTACTATATGTTCCATTCTATGCATCCGATGTAGTGGGCTGTAGCCCAGGAAAGCTTATGCTTAAATAAATGTGTTAGTCTCTAAGGTGCCCCAAGTACTCCTGGTTTTTTTGCATACTACAAAAGCCACCAGCTCCTACCGGTGGCAGCCTCAACAGAGAGTCCATGTACTGAGAGGGCCTCCCCCAGCTCGGGGGAGGGTGGGGAGGAGGGAAAGCTGCTCTCACACTGCCCCTGCCTCCGGGCTGTGTATGTGTGAACTCAAGCCAGCCTCCTTCACAGCACCAAGACTTCGGGGAGGAGACAAATCACCCCCCGGATCCGTCTCTCCTCCACCCCCACAAACCCTGCCAGCCAGGAAGCATCATTCCTTAGAATGACAAAGCAACCCCCAGCCCGGCCCCCTACATTCATCCCCGAGCCAGCCAGCCCTGCAACCCCCGCCGGGCGGACAGGGCACTTACCCATGGCGATGCGAGAGGCCGGGCAGCTCGGCCCAAGTTTGTTTCCGAACAGCCCGGGACAGTCCCGCAGGGAGGGGGCAGTAAAACACAAAGCGACTGGTTCGGGTCTCTCCGATTATCTGTGCCCGGGGGGATCCGCTCCCGCTGCAGCGCCAGCCCCGAGCAGGGCGGCTCGGAGCCAGACCCGGAGAGGAGCGGGACTGCCCGCTCCTGGCCCGGGGATCCACGTCCAGACTCCCCGGGCAGCCAGCCGCTCTTCTCGCCGTGGGGCGGGACTGGCGGCGGGGTGCCCCGGGCCCGCCTCGCCTGCCGCGATCCGGATCGAAACCCTCCAGAAACTCCCGCCCCAGAAACTTTCCTTCCCCGCCAGCCCCGCTAGCCCCGGCAGCGCTGAGCCAGGGGGTGCTGCTGCTGCTGCACAGCGCCACGTTGCTACAGCCCTGCCCGCTGCAGCTGGGATGGCGGAGCCTGGGGGTTGTGGTCCTGGTCCCCCGGGGACAGCTGCCTCGCCAAGGGCTTGGTGGCTGTGCAGAGCCCGGAGCGAGCAGCAGCCGGCAGAGCTCCCACGAGCTCGGTCTGTACCTCCCCCGCCCCTGTAATGGGATATGCCCTGTCTCCTCCAGCACTGAACACACGTTACTGGGTTGATCCTCTTCCTTTTGCGATGAAGGAGTTTTGCAAAGTGAGTTCGAAGGAGGCAGCTTAAATCTCATGCATGATACCGGCCTCCCTTGTTCCCTAAGAATAGCGGGGCGGGGAGGGGGTGTCTCTAGGGGTGAGGGGCGCAGTGTAATCAGGCTGTGACAATTGTATTATGAAGGAGATTCTCATCAAAAACAAAAACACAAACCCTTGCAAAGCGTGCGGCACATCCTCACTGTTCCTCTACTGCTGGGACTGTGGTTGTAAGGTCCTTGGGACCTGGATCTTTTCTTCACAGCCCTCTGTAAAGGCCCTAGTACAATGGTGATGTTATAAAACTGGTAGATGAGAAATAAACCATAAGAGTGAATAACAGCTGGCCCTGCAAGTTTTCTGTAGCTCCTGCTGAATGTATCATGACCCCGACTTACTTAAATGTATTTAAAGGTTCTGAAGCTCAGCTTTTGTTGGTGCATTTCTAATTGTTCTAAATGCATGGACCCAGAGCCAGAGTAAGATTTTCTGCTGGAATTACAGATCTACACCAAACCTCAGCCCTCCATATAGTATATGCTATATATATATATCATTGTAGCAGTGAATGTGAAATGCTTCACTGCTGATTGCGGGTGGGTGGGCGGGGTGTGTGTGTCTGGATAGCTCTGACAGGAAGCCTTTGCTTCAGAGGACTGCTTCAAAACCAATGCCAGTAATCAGATCAAGTGGAATAACTAGGAGAGACTGGCACTGGATGGGTCTTTAGTTGTGCTTTGGGTTGGAAAGGGGTATATATTACAAAAAACCAATCCAGCAGGACAGAGATAAAGAAGATTTCAATGTCAAGGATTGTCACCATTTGCCAGCACTTAGGCCTCATTAGGCAAAGTACTTTAGTAGTGCTTAGCTTTAAGCATAAACTTAAATTAATCTCTGCTCAGCAAAGCTCTTAAGCATGTACATAAAGTGAATGTAGTGAAGACAAAGGGACATAAGCCGCTGGTTCCTTGAATCAGGGCCTAAACTCACACATCCAAACCCAAAACAAATAAATCCAATCTTTAAACACAAGGTTTTACAAAATCTAATATGTGTTTTCATGATTATTTTAAGCCAGTGAAAACATTTCCCCTCAATGCTATAAACTCAAACTATCAAGTATTAGGCTTGTGCATGAGAGTCAAAGCATGAAAGTAACTATAAAAAGTGAAACTAACTAGCCAAGTTTCATCCCCTCTCCTCCAAACTGAGAGGACTACTGTATAAAAGCAAACAAGTTGGACAACTAATGAAAAATAAATTTGATTGTAAAGATGATTTCAATGTTAATAATCTCAAGCATTATTTACCTTAACAGGGAATTCTAGATAAATATTTAAAAAGCAACCTTTTTATTCAGAAAACCATGATGGTACCCAGGTCTTTTTCAGGAAAAAATGTAAGTCTCTGCTCCCGAGGAATCCATTACTGCCAAATCTCATGATTTAACTTCAGGGTGTATAATTCTCCCTCCCCACTTAAAGTCATAGGTTACTGGACTCATGTGACTAGAAAGAATCACAACTTTCTCTTTCTTAAGAGGGAGTTTTTAACTTTTATGAGTGTAGTAGGATGAGGCCCTGAAACATAAACCCTTGTATCAGAGGCCCAGTATGAGGCCTAAGGCCTGAGCTAAAGTAATGGTCAAGACTTTGCTAACATAAAGCAAAGTTAAGCTGTGAGCTAGAGGCAGGCCCTGCTCACAGAAGCTGGCAAGGAAAGGGCTGATGTTGCAAAAGTACACAAACCTATGAGGTACCAGAACACTGGTACATTCCATACAGATAACAAGGAACAAGCTGACCCGTCCTAAAGACAGGGGCAAAAGGGTAATATGATGGATAGAGTTGTTTTGCTCAAACCAACTTGTACAAGGTGAGAGGTGGCATCTTACTACGTAGAGGGGATGTACCTTCCTACGTAGAGGAGATGCACCTCAATACGTCAGGAGTGATGTGTAACTTGTTTGTATTTGTGTATAAGAATACGACCCTGGGGCAGTGCCTTTGTCCAGCCTAGGGGGCATTAGTGATCCTGCTTCTGACTGAGCGGAGTCCATGGTCAGGGGGCACAAATTCGTAGTATGTCCTGCAGAGTCTACAGGAATCTATCACTGTGCTTCGTGTGGCAATAAACCTGGCCCGGGTGCCTTCGTACCTTACTAGTGTCTGTGGTCATTGGGGGTTCTCTTGGGTCTGCTGTGTCAGCTATCTGCGCAGAGCTGAGGCAGCACACAGAGGGAACACACATGCAGCCGACTGATATCATCATCGAACAAGAGCAGAGCACCACACTGGTAGCTACTGACAACATGATTTAACTTCAGCGTTTACAATTCCCCCTCCCCACTTAAAGTCATAGGTTACTGGACTCATGTGACTAGAAAGAATCTCAACTTTCTCTTTCTTAAAAGGGAGTTTTTAACTTTTATGGGTGTGGAGTAAAAGTTGAAATCGTGAATGCTAAAAGCGCAAAAAACAGCAGGAAAATAAGAAGAACTTCAGATTTACTATTTTAGATTATCTAATGATTTTTAATCCAGTCTCATGACTTTTGGGGGCCAGACTTACCATTTTTGTACACTTGAGACTGGCAATATAGAAAATTCTACATCTTTTCAGCACTGGATATGCCAACATTTTGGAAAGTAGGTTGTAGGCCATCTGGTTTGAAATTTGCGCTTGATCAAAGACTTGTTTTTGTTCCTTCTCAAAGACACAGATCTAGTCTATTTTTAAAAGTGTTTCAAGTCATCCACACATTTTACAGATTAAATATACACTTCCGATTCATCTTCTCTAGTGTCAATTGCAAATTAAGTATTTAAAACTACCACTTCCAAATTCTTGTATCCAGAATAAACTCAGAACTGCACAGGGACCTTATGAAAGATAAAGAATGGCTTCAAACACTGAAGATGACCAATGAGATCTACAACATTCAAGGAAGCAGCTTTTCAAAGAGATTAAGGAATGAGAGTAGAAGGATTTGGTAACCATAGCAACTGTTTCAGAGATGCTAATAATCATGCAAATTAAGTAATGTACTTTAAAAGCTAGACCATAAGTTGTGAGCATTTTCAATCAGCTTTAATCACTGTAGGACAGAAAATTATACAGTTTTACAATATGAAATGTACACACAGCATACACATAGCCCAAGTACTGGGAGGTTTTCTTCTTGAAATTAGGTTTCTCTTGAGAATGAATTATCCTGTGTGGAAGTAAACACGGGAGTAAAATGGGGCCAGGGTCAGTGATGCTGTGACAACGCAGGAGATCCATGGTTTTCTAATTAATATAGAAGTATGATAAGGGGTTGATGTAAAATTCTGATTGGCTCTTATAGCACTCAGAGCCAAAATGTTTTGTTCTAATTGTTAATTAAGTATCTCCTTATCCTGGAGCTATGTGTGTGAGACTGATTGACCATTGTGATGTCTATTCTGAATCTGGGAACACTGTGAAAAAGTTGGGGTACTGTTGGTTAATGCCCTGTGATTTTCTCTGTATTCTCTGCCATCTAGAATGCAGTCGTGGAGTTAACAGAGAGATAGGGGGAGCACACCTGCTAGGTGGCCCTGAGGTGTATGTGCAGTGCTTTTTAAGTATATTATGCAATTGACAAAAGGAGGTGTATGACACGGATTTTTCACGCAGGGCTTGAGAGTGAGCCCGCCCCACACACACTTGGTAGTGGTGGCGCCTGTCCTATGGGGTTGGGCTGGCTCCCTGTTCCAGGCATTGTAACATGGTGCTCGCAGTTGCTTAGTACTGTGACCCTGTGTACCATGTTGCAATACCACTCTCTCAAATTTGACTTCGGCACCCATTCATCATGATGGAGGGGTGGCTAGGCCAAACCCGCATGGCCTGGAGTGGGGAGCCAAGCCCTGGAGCCGCCACTGCAGGTTGAGCATGGGGTGGTCTTGTCAAGTTGTCTGGAGTGGCTCAAGAGCATGAGAACCAGTCTTGGGGCAGAGTGTTAGAAACTTGGGCACAAACCCCAAAATGGCTGTGAGTTCTATCCTGATATTTCACCAACCAAGCATCAAGTGTGAACTGCTCAAGCACTACAATAGCTTTAACGTAGAGACACAGCCTTGGGTATGCCAAGCTTGCCTTTGCAATAGATGGTCCCTTATGTCAAAAATTACAACAATATGCAGGTTACTTCTAGTCCCAAAGCACCAGTCTTTTATCCTAGGTCAATTGTTCATTAGATCTCTCCTCAAAGACAATGCTTGTAGCCCACCCTATAACAAACTATCTAAAGATTTATTAACCAAGAAATAGGAGTGATATTTGCAAAGTTAAAGCAGGTAAAAACACATACACAAATGAGTTATGGTCTTAGATCCCAAAAGGTGGTGGAGGCTTCTATAATAAGTAAGCTCTATATGTCCTGTAGGGCTAACCCGGGCAAGCATGGGGATCTTTTGCTTATGGTTAGTAATCCTTGCCCCCTCAAAGTCCTAGCAGCATAAAGATACAGTTTATTCTTGTCAGGGATTTTGATTCCCTTCCCCCAGAGTTTAAGCTGATGGGACGAATCCTTGTGCAAGTCTCCTCTTCATGGGTGAGTATGTGTGTGTGGGGCAATCAACAAAGTCTTTTGTCCTCTGATGTTCGTCTGGTGTCTATGGGTCTTCCTTTGTTGGGCAGGAGATAACACCTTATGGCAGGGTGGACTAAGTCCGGAGGCCCCCTGTTGCAGGTCTCGGGGCCCTGCATCACCCTGTCCCAGAAGAGAGCAATGAAAAGTCCTCCAGGCAGCCTAGAGTGGCTGCAGAAGAGTGGCCAATCAGAAGGGCTGCTGGAGCTATCAATAAGTGGCTAGGACTGGATAAAAGGCAAGCAGAAGAGCAGACCCTTCAGTTGCTGTGTGGAGCTCGATGAGGGGAGGACTGGGTGCCTGGGCTGGCTAGACAAACAGCAGGACTGTGGGTGGCTCACTGGAGAGAGCTCACCAGACAGAACTGAGCCCAGCGAAGGAGGCCAAAGACCTTGGGCCTGGCTGGCTGGATAGAATAACAGCAGAGCTGTCAAAAGGTCAGTGCAGGCAGGCTGAGCCTGAGGGACTGAGCACAAAACCTGGCCTGACCAGACCGGGGTACCGAGATGGGCCCCGGCTGGGTGTCTGAAGAAGACAGTGCCTCTGTGAAGAGGCCTAAAAACTATGGCCCAATACCAGGGCCATGATAAGGACTTGGGAATGTGTACCCTGGAAAAGGGGACAGCGTGTGCAGCTCGGTCGGATGGCTGAGCTCCAGAAGACCAGCCTAGAAGATCAGTGGCTGGAGAGTGCTTGTGAGAGATAGGTGCCACCCTGATGTAAGACAAAAAGCGAAAAGGGAGCCATCCACAAGAGGTGGGTGTCCCCCCGAAAAGAACTTTTTGCAAACACTTTCGGCCAGAGAAAAGGGGGACACATGAGAGGTGGGTATTGATGCCATTACATACCTCCCGTGGCAAACTGAATTTCACACTTGATAATACTTATCTCCTGACTGGTAATTCCCAGTTATAAAGAAAACACTTACATATAACCTTATAACACAGGATACAGATATTTATAAGTGAGATTAATGCATTCAGCAATTTACAAGCATTTCATGAAGTCTAAACACAAAACCCATTTTTATAATGCTAATACCTATTTTAACACACATGTAAGCCAGACTGATTACAGTGTACAACTGAGGACTAGGGGCCTTGGCATGAACTGGCACCTGGTCCGCCAGCATCATAGGGTTCACACACGAGCCCTGGTCCGCCAGCATCATAGGGTTCACACACCAGCCCAACTGAGAAACACCTCAGTTTCTTCTGAGACTTAAATTATTTCATTGTGTGAAATCCAAATAATGGCTTTTCTGTGACTTTTCAGCAAACTATTGTAAACTATCTGATCTGCCAACACAATTCGGCTCGTAAATATCCTGGAAGGATCCTGTTCTCTGGCAGGGTAATAAACATTAACTACCTAACATAGCAAGAAGGGTGGCTTTGTGGGGGAAAAATATCTTTATGGTTTGTTTACATAAAGAGGCAGGTGAGAATGTCGAGATGTTTGGCTGGTTCATCAACATTGCAGTCAGCTGCGTTACATGAACCTTTCAAACTAAACCATGAGGAACTGATACAATATACAGTGGGAATAATTGAAAATGTGTTTTAAACAGTCCCTTAAAAAGCGACCTGAAATGTTTCTTTGCAGCTGAAGTTGTGTAAATAACAAACATTTGTCCTATACATGTAAACCATGTATATTTTGAACCTTACCCAAAGCCCACTGAAGTCATTGTAAACACTCCTGTGGACTTTAAATCATACCCTCTTTGTGCAGCTGCTGTAGCACATAACTCCATGAATTAAAAGTTTTGTGTGGTCTTTCATGGAGTGGGTCTTTGAGGATCTGGAAGAGTCATAGTTATAGTGACAAGTCTGTGGCCACTTGCAGATGCAGCATTAGTTCAGAAGGATCCTGCAAAGGAAGAAAGGCTCATGCCTCCTGTTCTCTAGCATATTTCTTGTCCTCCTTGCCCTGATCTTCCCTGAGGTGTTTTTCTGGTGATCATCAGGCTGTATGTCTTGGCCAATCCACTTTCCTGTTTGATTCTTCTCTCTCTTTTGGCCTGTGGATTTCAAGTAAAAGAGGCTATATTCCAGCTATAGACCCAAATAACAAATATGTATTTCTTGAGGTGTTTAGCATTTAAAATTCAAACTGCAGTTGGTCACAAGAACTGTGGTTTACATTGCTGAGCTATTCATGAAAAAACAAAAAGTTGCACTGTGCCTCAGGGCAGTAGTAGCTAGAAACAGACATTAAAGTCACAAAAGAAAACAAGGAGTGGGAATCCATTTAGCAAAGGAGGAATCCCCAGCGATCTAGCAGGTTCTCCCCCACAAGGTGGATAATTTGGTTGGCCCCAAATCTGCAATTTGTTCTTTTTTTCACTTTGTCATTGTAATAATGGTTTAAAATAAAGGCAGAACAGAAGTTAAGCTACTTTGTTTTGTAGTCAGCTATGGGAAGTTTATTAGAGGAAATAACTAAACTCAGCAAGATCAGGTCATTCTTTGTTTTAGAGATGACAATAGTGCAACCTGAGTCCAGATTTGTTTACTCACAGCAGTTGTACCACTCTAACTATATGGGAAGAGTTAAAGCACTACAATCCCCTAGCATGGAGACATTTATATTGGCATAAGTGTGCTTTACAGCATCATAGCTATTCCCATACTAGAAGGGGAATAAGTATAATAGTGTAAGACACCATTGCAGCAGTTTAACTGCTCACAAGGGGTTGTATCAGGATAACTACTTCAGAAAAAATTACCTCCCTAGCCAATTTAGTTATATTGATACTCAGAGAAGGGCCATGCTGAGACTTGGGGTATCTAACTCCTGTCTGTATAAACTCACGTTTGCCTCAGTTTGCCTAATTCCTATCTGACCAGCTTTGAGAATCTTGGCCTTAGGCCAAGTCCACCAGAAATGCTTTGCCAGTGTCAGAATACAGGCTGTGTGCTGGAGACTGTGTTCTGGGGCTAGCTGAGATAACTGGGAACACCCTGAGCTGATAAGCTTGAAAGGTACATAAGGTGAGGATACAAGCAATAGGTCTTTACATGATCTGCAAAGCAACTGATCCTTATATGATCTGTACCATGTCCAAACCAATTAGTTTCAAGAAGAATAGCTGTTTTAGTAGCCTGGAAAAATGAATATAAACTGTATAGTTTGATACGAATGATTTAGAATTATGGTATAACCCCATACCTAAACCCCTTGAGTCTGAGTCTGGTTTGCATGGGCATAGCACGATTATATGCACAGGTGCCAACTTTTGTTGGCGCTGGTGAGTGCTCACATCCGCACACCCCGACTCCATCCCTGCCCCAAAGTCCCCACCCAAACTCCACCCCTCCCTGCCCCTATTGGACCCCTCCCCAAATCCCCATCCCAGCCCCGCCTCCTCCCCCAAGTGCTCTGTGTTCCTGCTTCTCCCCCCTCCCTCCCAGGCTTGCCACGTGAAACAGCTGTTTTGTGGCTCAAGCATGAGAGGGGGAGAAGCAGGAGCTGGCGGCGCACTCAGGGGAGGAGGTGGAGCAGAGGTGAGCTGGGGTGGCGATGTGGGGAGCTGCCGGTGGGTGCAGGGCACCCACCAATTTTTCCCCATGGATGCTCCAGCCCCGGAGCACCCATGGTGCCTATGGTTATATGCCTAATAAAGTAATCTGAGTGATGAGCTGGTGCTGAACTGAGCATTTGGATCCCAGAGAACTGGATGAAGTATTCTCCCAGAACTGGATGAGGTGGTCTGGACAAGCCAATTGGAAGAGATCTTTGAGGGAATCCCAGCACATGTATGGGCCTATATGTGTGTGTAAACTCTTCCCAGAGCCCTATGAAAAATGTGAGCTTTTTTAAAATAGTATTTTCAAATTGGGAACATGAAAAATGGGAATGCAGCTTTTTCCTGGATAAATGGTAGAGCATCCTTTGTAAATGGCCTAAAACCAATGGACTTAGAGCATAATAAGAGAAGGAAGAACCACAGGGTAGATTTCTTTTATCATCCAAAGCTGTTACTGAAACAATGTAAATATTTCCCCAGCACGACCCCACCACATGAAGCTGAAGTAAACTGTGTGGAATGTGTTTGTTTATTTTATTATCTGAAACAGAAACAAATGATGTGGTAGGGAAAACAAGGACAAAATGGACTTGATACATTTCCAAATGTAACAATCTAAGAATTATTTATATGGACTGGACAAAATCTCTTGTGCAGCCTGAATCCCCTGAAGAACATAAAGAATACCCCAGAATGTGCAAATAGCCCAGGAAAGTAGTGGGTTGCATTGTGTGCCATTAAAATTCAGTTGTGCTGTTGAGACCCTGGGCTTTTACAAATTAAACAGTTGGGTAGATGCCTCCAATGTATTTAAAACATCATTTGTGAAAGATTAATGAGTCTTGTTCATGCCTCTGTGACCATACACATCATATTCTTCATAGAGATATTGCTTATGATATGAATATGGCATAACTAAGATGTGTTCTATGCAAAATGGGTCATGTGACGTATCATTGGCAACAGGGATGGTGCAAGCACAAGGCGACCTAGACGGTCGCCTAGGACAGCAGGATTTGATGGGGAAGCATTTAGCCACCCTCAGTAGCATTTTGGTGGCAGTTCCTCCAGTGAACCATGGAGTGGGGTGGCCAGGGGTGGCTCTAGGCACCAGCGCAGGAAGTGCGTGCTTGGGGCGGGAAGCCACGGGGGGGGGGGGGGGCCTGCTGGTCGCTGTCAGGGCAGCAGTGAGGCATCCTTCGGCGGCGTTTCTGTGGGACGTCCGCCTGTCCCGCGGCTTTGGCGGCGTTTCTGAGGTGGATGGCCGAAATCACAGGACCAATGGATCTCCTGCAGAAACACTGCAGAATCCGCAGGACCGGTGGACCACCCGCAGGCATGCCGCCAAAGGACGTCTAGGGTGGCAAAAAAGCTGATACCGCCACTGATTGGAAAGGTTATGATTTACTGAGTATGATTATCCTATTTGTATGCATGTGTCCTTTCTGTATCTGATGCTAGGAATATTGACTATGTGACAATTGCAACTGTGTTTACACCTGGGGAACGCCCACCCACTAGCGCAGGAGGGATCAGTAGTATAGAGGGGTGGGGTGATTCATAGAGGGAGAGCAGTATACAGGGGTGGAGTGATGGGATTGAAAAGCACTGCCTGCAAGGCCTATAGAGGGGAGAAGGTGGCATGGAGTGAGATATAGAGGTGGTGATGGGGAGGGCACTATAGAGGGGCGGGGTGATACACGGAAAGGGCGGTATAGAGGGGCAGGACGATACATTGGGAGGGCACTATAGAGGGGCAGGGCAATATACGGGAAGGGCAGTATAGAGGAGTGGGGTGATACATTGGGAGGGTGGTATAGAGGGGTGGGGCGATACACGGGGAGGGCGGCATGGAGAGGTGGGGCGATACATTGGGAGGGCAGTATAGAGGGGCGGGGCGATACACG
>ML677360.1:13824938-13845501 GCA_007922305.1 Dermatemys mawii | reverse complement strand
GGGGCGATACATTGGGAGGGCAGTATAGAGGGGCGGGGCGATACACGGGCAGGGCGATATAGGGGCGGGGCAAAGCTCAGAGAGGGAGGCAGCCACCGCGGGGTGGCGGGCGGGGTGGGGTAGGGTAGGGCAGGGCGGGGTTACAGGCTCCTCCCTTTAATGCTGTCCTGAGCTGTTCGGCTATTTCCGGTAGCCGAACCCGAAGCTTCCCGAGGGCCCCGGTAAGTCACGTGTTACGGAGTGGGCGTATCGTGCTCCTTCCCCTCACGCAGGTTACGCCGGCCACGGAGCTGACGTACGCCGGTAGCGTAGGGGGCGCCTCTGTCATGGCCGGTGGGGGAGGCGAGGCGGGAGCGTGCGCGGTGTCCCCTCCGCCCCTGCAGGGGCTGCAGCTGGTGCAGCAGGGGGCCGAGGCGCGGCTGTACCGGGGGCAGTTCCTGGGTCGGGCGACCGTGGTCAAGCTCCGCTTCCCCAAGCGCTACCGGCACCCGGCGCTGGAGGAGCGGCTGAGCCGGCGGCGGACGGCGCAGGAGGCCCGCTCCTTGCTGCGCTGCCGCCGGGCAGGTGGGGCTGAGAGATGGGGGGATTAGCCTAGGGGCGGGGGGCGGCTTAGCTCAGAGCCAGAGGGCGGCTTTGTGGGGTGGATCTGCTGGAGGGGGTGAGTCTATAGCGAGATGCAGGTTATTTGTGGGGCCGGGGCGGGGTTTCTAGGAGGAGGTGGGGGCTCCGTGGTGTGGGGCTGAGCTGAGGAGGGGGCTGTGCCTAGGGAGAAAGAGGAGCTGCTTAGATGGAAGGGTCTTGGCATTGGTTGGGGTGGGGTTTGAATGGAGCTATCAGCTCCTCTTTACCCTTTTCCATAACCCCAGGTAACAGGGCTTTCCGTGAGATTGAAAGGCAACAGAAACCTACACAAAAGAACTGGTTTAAAACCCGGCACACAATTGTCCTGAGTGACTTGCTGCCACAGGATGTTGTTTTCCTTGTTACTACAAGGAGACCACAGAAATACCTGTATCTGAACATTTCACAATATTAATGTATTCACTGGAGTCAGGGACTTGATAGTACTGTATTTAGAAAGAGGCTTTGGGCTTTTTTTATGTGGGGGAAGTAATGGAAATAGGTGTTCTCCAATAGGTCCCTGCATGATTATTCTGAGATCTTGTCTGCAGTTAAAATGTAGAGTGACCTATCTATGTTGCTCAGAATATTGGGAAAAATTCACACCTCTGAGTGTAGTAGCTATTCCAATCGGACCACCAGTGTAAATGTGGCTAGGCTGAGAGAAGAATGCTTCCCTTGACCTAACTATCCGGGCTGGGAAGTGGCTTACCTACAGTGATAGAAAAATCCCTTCTATTACTGTTGGAAGCTTCTATTTTATAGCGCTACAGCACTGTAGGTGCGCTGCTGTAGTGTAGACGTGCCCACATTCTGAAGTAGTGTCAACACAAGAAACTATTCTGGAGGCTATTGTGCCCTAAATTCACACTTTACCTTACTCTGAAATAACTTTCAAGTGTAGACAAACTATTCAATTGGATAGATAATAGGGACAGCCTAAATTATAGTGGGGCAAAAGTGAAGCAGGGAGATAAACGCTTGACCTTCAGGGCACCATCCACTAAGGCAGTGGTTCTCAATTCTGGTCTACCACTTGTTCAGGAAAAGTGCCTGGTGCTGGGCCAGTTGGTTTACCTGCTGCCTCTGTGGGTTCGGCTGATCGCGGATCCCACTGGCTGTGGTTCACCTCTTCAGGCCAATGGGGGCTGCGGGAAGCGGTGGGGGCCGAGGGATGTGCTGTCCGCCGCTTCCTGCAGCCTCATTTGGCCTGAAGCGGCAAACCGCGGCCAATGGGAGCTGCGATCGGTCGAACCCGCAGAGGCGGCAGGTAAACAAACCGGCCTGTCATGCCGGGGCTTTCCCTGAACAAGCGGTGGACCAGAGCTGAGAGCCACTATACTAACTTCAAAGCGCTGTTGTGGGAATGCTCCCTGGGCAGCACTTTGAAGTGCGAGTGAACACTTCATCCTGCCTGGACATACAATAGCAGACCTAAAGACAGCCATCCTGCAGCAAAAAAATTCAAGACCAGACTTCAGAGAGTAACTGCTGAGCTCCAGTTCATCTGCAAATTTGACACCATCAGGTCTGGACTTAATATTGACTGTGAATGGCTCGCCAATTACAAAAGCAGTTTCTCCTCTCTGGGTGTTCACACCTCCAGATCACCTGCTGGAAGTGGGCCTCATCACCCCTTCCCCCCCATTGACTTTACCTTGCTTTCTTGCCTGCATATTTATACCTGCCTCTGGAGATTTCTACAACATTCATCTGATGAAGTGGGTCTTAGGGATCATGAGCTTTCGTGGGCTAAAATCTGTTAGTCCATAAAGTGCTACATGACTCTTTGTCGTCAGTGCTCCTAGTAATCCACCTCCACGAGAGGATTACCACCGAGCACTGGGAGTATGGCTCCCAGTGCTTGGAGCCTGTCCACACTAGTGCTTTAAATTGCTCAGACTTGCTGTGCTCGGGGCTGGGGGCGGGGTGTGATTTTTCACACCACTGAGCGCAGCAAGTTAGAGGGCTATAACATGTAAGTGTAGACAAGCCCTAATGCAGGGGTTCTCAAACACCATTGCATGGCAACCCCCCTTCTGACAACAAAAATTACTGCATGACCCCAGGATGGGAGGCTGAAGCCTGAGCAAGCCCACTGCCCTGGGTGGAGGGGCCAAAGCCTGAGCTCCACTGCCCCAGCCAGGGAACATAAAGCTGAAGCCTGAGGGCTTTGTCCCCATGCAGGGGGCCCGTAATCTGAGTCCTGCCACCCAGGGCTAAAGCCCTCAGGCTTGAGCTTTTGGATTCTGCTCTGGGCCACAGCAAGTCTAAACCAGCTCTGGTGACCCGTTAAAACAGGGTGATATTTATCTTCGTCTGCAATTTCAAGATGCTAGTGTGGTACTTTTTCTTGTCACAAAGAGCAAATAACTGGTAGTGTGTCTTTATCATCTTCCTGATTTATTGTACTTGCTCAGGATCTGCTCAAAATGCAGCCATGCCTAGGACAAATCCTAGCATGTATTCTGCATCTGCCAGACAAATGTGTTTTGGTAGGAGACGAAGAGTAAATGATGCTGTATTCCACTGAAAGTGCAGGGGGGATTTAAGGATACATAATGAAATTTCAGGAGTTGAACTTTAGAGCTTGTCTACATTATGGGGGATCCAGTGGCATAGCTAGAGTGCAGTAGCCATATTGGCATAATCCTGTGGTGTAATCCCATTCTACAATGATGCGGGTTGTGTGGGTGTTTTGTTTTTGGTTGCTATTGGAAAACCACCTCCCTGAATCACAGTAGCTAAGTGGATGGAAGCATTTTTCTGTCGACCTAGCTGTGTCTTATGCCGAGGTTTAGGATGGCAAAGCTATGGTTGTTGGATGTGGATTTTTCATAGCTCTGTCAACCTATATTATAAGGCCTGGTCTGCACTGGGGCAGACCGATCTAAGGGGCACAACTTCAGCTACGTGAATAACATAGCTGAAGTCAACTAGACTATATAAATTGATCTAGACTGTTCTCAGTGGTACCAGATGATAGAACAAGGAGTAATGGTCTCAAGTTGCGGTGGGGTAGGTTTAAGTTGGATATTAGGAAAAACTTTCTCACTAAGAGGGTGGTGAAGCACTGGAATGGGTTACCTAGGGAGGTGGTGGAATCTCCTTCCTTGGAGGTTTTTAAGGTCAGGCTTGCAAAGCCCTGGCTGGGATGACTTAGTTGGGGTTTGGTCCTGCTTTGAGCAGGGGGCTGGACTAGATACCTCATGAGGCCCCTTCCAACCCTGATATTCTATGATTCTATAACCCCTGCTGAAACGATCACTGCCCGTCGATCCAATGGGTAATGTAGACAAGTCCTAAGTGTAGACTAGGCAGGGCAGTAAAGCTTAACAGTGCTAAACTTGGGCTTGTCAGTGCCCCCTAGAGGTCAGGATTTTGAGTTTCTGTCCCAATTCCAGGATAATGTTGTAAACTTCTAAGGGTGCATTTCATTTATGTAATTATACATTTTGAATATATAAAGCAAGCTGAAAATTCTTGAAATGCTAGCCTTTAGCTTATATCAACTCTTTTTTTAATAGGGATTTCTGCACCAGTGGTGTACTTTGTGGATTATGTCTCCAACTGTATATATCTTGAAGATATCGTAGGATCAACTACAGTTCGGGATTATATAACATCTGTACAGCAAAGTGGAAAGGATACCAGCAACCTCTTTCTCTTAGCAGAAAAGATAGGTGAGGTTTTGGCACGAATGCATGATGAGGATCTTATCCATGGAGATCTTACAACTTCCAACATGCTTTTGCGACCACCAGTAGAAGAGTTGGACCTGGTGCTGATAGATTTTGGACTGAGTTTTATTTCTGGTCTTCCTGAGGATAAAGGAGTCGATTTGTATGTTTTGGAGAAAGCTTTTCTCAGTACTCATCCAAATACAGACACACTGTTTGAAGCCCTGCTGAAGAAGTACTCTACTACATCTAAAAAATCAAGCCCTGTGATCAAAAAGCTGGATGAAGTACGACTAAGGGGAAGAAAGAGATCCATGGTTGGATAGAAGAAAGCAGTGTTCGTGGGAGGGTAGAGAAAATGTAACTTCCTATGATGTGCAAATGTGCTTATTTTTATTAATTGTTTGTTTGGTCTTATTTCGTAATTTACTATTTTGGTAGCTTTCATTGTCTTACAAGTGTATAATAAACCAGTTTAATCTACCATGGTGGTCATCCTTGTACAGCAATCTGACAAGTGGCTCAGAGTAACCAAGTTAAAGATATGTGATGCGAGTGCAGGTAGAAAGTAACAGCACAGGGGGGGAAAAAGTTGCTTTTCTTGTCTCCTAACATCAGATACACCTTTTTAAAAAGAAAAATCCAATATTTGCTGTATTTTTTTGCTATGCAAACATAGAGCTTGTATTGTTAGAGCATTAAAAATGTTATATGCTTATTGCAGTAGATTTGGGAAAGTGTAAATTTTGGCACCCGGTTTTCAAATCAACTTTGTTTTCTTAAGTCAATATTCAGTCACACCAGTGATAAAAATGACTGGTTCCTCTGCTGAGGATCTTTCAGTTAAACAAAAATGTTGCAAGTTTCCATGCAGAGTTTCCGAGAGAACAAGTGCTTCCACTCTGACTGTTTAGGCCCTCTAAAATTAATCTTTTATCAAAGTATAGCAGCAGCAGAATGCCATAATGGATCAGAAGTGAGGTCGTGTTACTGTGGTATCCTGTTTCCAACACTGGTCAATATCAAATACTTCAGAGGAAATGTATTTGGGGGGTAATTCTGCACCAAAAAATTCTGCATATTTTATTTGTCAAAACACAATATAATCATGCCATTTTCAATTATTTTGGTAAAGTATTTCAAAATAGCTGTCATCAAGTATGTCTAATAATACAGATGACCAAAAAAGATTCCCCCAGCAAGTAGGGAGTTAAAACCCTTGGACAACCCAGTTCCTGTTTCTCTGTTTATGCTTTTGTTGGGTGCCTCACTCTTGGTGTATCACACATCCCCAGAGTCCAGCCGCAGGCTCTACTCTGAAGTTTCATTACTCTCCTGCCAGGCAGAGATGATTTGTACCTGCTGGTAGTGTGTGTGCGGGGGAGGGAGGGTGAGGAGAGGGCACAATTTAAAGGTCTGGCTGCTCCTGGAACAGCTCAAGTCATGTTCCCCACTGGCAGGCCTCACCCCTTCTTTACCTAAGTCTCCCCTCCTGGAAAGCAGCACCCCTCCCTGCAGCTCCCAGCTATTGCTTCTGCCTCTTCTGGCAGCTGCTGTTCAGGGCTGGGGCCTGGCTGCCCCATGTGACTAGACAGGGCCAGCAAACCTGGGAACTGCAGCCTGCCCAAACCTCCTGGGGAGCTGGGTTCTGCTAGACCTTAGCAGTGGGCAGCAGCTCTGCAGTGTCAATCCTGCAGGGGGTGGGGAGGGGGAAGAGAAGGAAATGAAATTCTGTGTAGAAGACCATTACTTCTGTGCAAACTCTTGTGTTGTGCAATGGTGCAGGATTTCTCCAGAAATGTAAGAATTCTGCAGTAGGCAGATGTGGGCTAATCAGCCCCCCACAGCATGATCACTCAGACATCTAAACCCTGAAGCACAAGTTTGAACATTAATTGGAAATATGTTCTTAGCATTAACTACTATAACTCTGGATATTCTTGTTATCTGTATAAATGTCCAGTTCCTTCTAGAATGGTGTTAAGTTCTTAGCTGTTGACTTTTGGTGGCAATCGTTTACACAGTCTAATTATGTATATATTTCCTTTCATCAGTTTGGAACTTGCCACCTTTGTTCCCTTGTTCCTGTGGAATGAAATGGGGAGAGCAGAAACTCCTGATCTATCATCTCTATACCATGCATTTTATACTTTTATTCCATTTATTCCCTTTCCAAAATACAGAATCTGCATCTTTTCAATCTCCTGTATGAGGTTTTTCCATTCCTCAATCATTCTTGTCACCCTTTTCTGAACCTCTTTTTATTTTGTAACAACCACTGCTGTAAACTAATTAGTGTAGTTTTTTTTCCTGTGACATTTTTGTTACCATGTCTCATCTACACTCTTTGGGGAAGATGGGTGGTTATATATTTTTTTATATCTTAGGGAGCTTCAGAATTGGGGACAGGCCCCTTGGTCTCTGGCACCCCCCAGGGCAGGTGTGGGCATACTTTTTGGCCCGAGGGCCACATCAAGGTTGCAAAATTATTTGGAGGGCTGAGTAGGGAAGGCTGTGCTTCCCCAAACAGCCTGGCACTGCCCCCCTGAGAACCTCTAACCCATCCAACTCCCCCTGCTCCTTGTTTCCTGACCACCCCCTCCAGAGACCAACCCCCTGCCCCAACTATCCCCCTGAACTCCACCCCCTCTCTAAACCCCCTGCGCTTTGTCCCTTGACCGCCCCCTCCAAGGACCCCCCCCCCGACTGTAACTCCCCCGCAGGGCTCCTTCCTTCCCTAGCCCTGCCCCCCGACTGCTCTGACCCCCTATCCACACCCCCACCCCCTCCCATGCCCTATCGAACTGCTCCCTGTCGATTACCCTCTGGGACCTCTGGCCCCTTAGCACATGCTGCTCAGAGCAGCGTGTCTGACACCCACGCGGCCCATCAGAGCTAGACACACTGCTCCACAGGAATGCGTAGCCCCAACCCGAGCCAGATACGCCGTTGCAGTCCCACCCAGCAGCAGCGGGCCAGAGCGCTGCTTGCATAGCACACTGAAGGTGGGGGTGGGGACAGCAGGGGCAGCCTCCCTGGCTGGGAGCTCAGGGCCCGCGCAGGATGGGCCAGGGGGCCATAGTTTGCCCACCCCTGCCCTAGGGCTTGTAAGGTGACCAGATGTCCGGCTTTTATAGGGACTTTCAAGATTTGGGGGGCTTTTTCTTATATAGGCACCTACTACTCCCCCACCCCGTCCTGATTTTTTACACTTGCTGTCTGGTCACGCTCAGGGCTTGTGGGAGGGAGCACACTGAGTGTCTTTGTTCTGGGGCAGAGAGAGGGCGCACAACCCCCGCCCTCCCAGCCGTGGGGAGGGAGGTCGAGCCGCAGTGTGGCTCCGGCGAAGGCGCTGCCATGTCGGCAATCGGAGGGAGCTGTTCTCTGAACAAGCGGTGGCTCCGCTTTAGCGCCGCAGCCTAAGGACGGGGAAGTGCCGAGTTCGCGGCTACTTCTCCCCTCGCCGTGCAAGCGTCCTAGCGCTTCGGGCTGCCCGTGCCCGGCGCGTATTCACTTCCTTGCTAGAAAAGTTTGCCCAGGGTTAGTGCTGGGTTCTCCCAATGTGGGAGCCGGGTTCCGCCGACCAGGGGACAATTTTACCAGGCGGCCCCCTCCGGCGTGAGGAGCCCCCCGCAATCCCTGCTCAGCCGCCCCGCTTGCCCACGCTGCGGGGAAGGAGGTGCCGGGAGCCCGAGACAAGCCCTGGCTGGGTGGGGGCATCAGCGTTAGCATTCCTGGCCCGTCGCGGGGCGGGCCCTTCTCGGGGCGAGGCTACTCCTGCCTGCGCTGACTTCTCCCGGCGGCCGGGCCCGTTCAAAGTGCACCTGCGGCGGCGGCTTCTTCCCGGCTCCCCGCCCTGCCCGCGCCGGACGATGGAAGCGCTGCTCCTGCTGGTGCACCTCGTGGCTGCAGGTAGGGACGCTCCCCTCTGCCCCTGCCCGGCGCCTTGGGCTGTGCCTGGTGGGAGGCGGCGAGCAACACCGGCGGCTCCCGGTGGCTGCCCCTCCCGCCGCCGCTAGTGTATTTCCAATCAGTGCCCGGCCCAGCACAGCGCTCTGCCGCCTCTGTTCGCTTGTGTGCAGGTGCAGGGCCGGCCCTTGCTCCTTGAGTGGGTCTGTTCAGTGGGGACTGGTCCCCAAGGGAGACACTGTCCGCAGCAGCAAAGGCGGCTGGGTTGGGCCTTGGGGGATTTTTTCCCCCCCTAAATTCAAGAAGCTGGAGTTGAGGTTTAACATAAACCCAGAGTGTCCCCGCAGTGAGCGGGAGGCGAGTACCGAGGTGGGTGGTGGTCGTGTGGTTTATTTGAATAGCAGGCTAAGTAGGCTGGGAGGGTCGGATTTATCAGTGAATGTCAGTGTCACGGTACACACAGGAACTGGCAAAACATTTCCATCAATAATCAAAAGTTACAGCTGGGCAAAGTAAGAAAAGTGCTGCCTGATAACTTCTTACGAGGAATTCGGCTTGTTCCAAATGGACCAGTCAACAGGTCGGATTGGTAGATTGAAGGATATTTACTTTGCATATTTTGACTTGTGATATTGACAGTTTGTGTTTTAATAGTGACAAAGCTTTGACTGCTTGAATTTCAATGTCTATTGTCATTAAATAATTGTCTGCCCCCCATACTTTCCCACAACTGTAAAAATTTAAATAGATAAAAATAGAAAAAATGCTTTAAAACCCATTATCTTGTGCAGCTGTGCAAATTTAAATTGATAAAAATCTTTTAAAATTCTCACTCTCTGTCTCTCTCTCTCTGTGAACCAATTTCTGTCATGCCTAACTCAGTTTTTGGTAACTGCACCTTTAGTCTCCCTCCATGGTTCTTCTGGGATATCCAGTAAAGGTTTTTGGTTCCCAGCCATCACATCTCTTGAGCAGAGACCTGCTTCTCTCTCTCCCTCCTCACAGGGGATTTTAAGGCTGCACAGCTCCCTGGATTACACTGTGATATACTCAGCAAGCGACTGCCTAAACAGGCCAGCATCTGTGTGTTGCTTTCTCCCTGAAGGCTATAGCCCAGGTATTATCCAGTTATAAGTTACCACATAGCTCCTAAGCAAGTACATTTATTCTTAAGGTAAAAGCAGGATAGAGAAAACAATAAAAGAATCTACACACATGCTAGAATGGTTACCACAGGTCACCCCCAACAGCAACCTACCGCACTGGTAGCTTTCAGTCATTCAAAACCCAACACTGGATTTTCCTTGTGGTTGAAAGTTCCTATCCATTTTAGCTCCAGAACCTGAACAATGCCTGGGCAGAGCATTAGTTTCTTTATACAGCTTAGGCTTTTGATCTTCTACAGTGTGTAATCAGCAAAGACCCTCTCCTCTGGATGTAGTTTCAAAAGGCTGGGGTTTTGCATAACCAGAGTTGGATAACATACGTTAACCTCACCCTACATATCCCCAGGAACTGCAGTTAATGCTTATTCTCCCAAAAGCCCATACTTGTCTGGCATTTTCATTGCCCTCTTTTGAACTCCCAGTTTTTACACTGGTTATATCTTGCCCTTCGAGAGATTACATGAATTTGATACAATGAGTTCTTTCAGGGATATTATGACATTGTTACACATGGTGCTATATGCTAGATAAACTTATGCCAAACAAATAATAGGTCCCACCTCAAAAGAGTTTACATTCCAGAGATTTGAATGGCTATGTTGCAGCACAGTACAGAGCAAACATAGAGTATCAGGGCAACTAATATTTGGAATACTTCACAGAACCGGGCAAGAAAAGTAATAGTATTTTACATTAATTGTTTGGAATGAGTAACAGCTTACATCTAAAATGAAGGCAAATTTGGCCCAAAGTGTCTTCAGCTTCTGAATGTGAGGGTTTCAATTTTAAGGGCTAAATTCTGTTCTTAGATGCACCTACAAGGTTCCTGTTAATTTCACTGGAGATTCCCATTTTCAAGAGCAGAATGGGGCCCGAAGAGCTGTGTTGTAATAAATAAATAAAATAAATAAATCTGAATTCAAAGGAGATAAGA
Organism: Dermatemys mawii; assembly: GCA_007922305.1. Lineage (NCBI taxonomy): Eukaryota > Metazoa > Chordata > Testudines > Dermatemydidae > Dermatemys > Dermatemys mawii. The sequence goes on along the minus strand of ML677360.1, from coordinate 13,835,191 downwards.
TGAAAACTATTCTGAACATTTGCCATTTGGAGGGATTGAAGTGTGGGAAGAAAAGGAAACGTTATGTCCATTAAGAACTGTCCAAATTCCACAACTGCAGTCCAGGTGGAAAATATCATCTCCTGACTTGTTCTGTAATAAATAAGGCTAGTTTTATTAAAGGTATGTTTGACTACAGTGGCATAGTTACAAAAAAAGAAGTCTGATAAATTTCTGAAATCTCTGACACCAAACAGTGAAGTTGGCTCCCTAACATGTGTAGGTTTATTTCAGACTGGAATCTAGAATGAACACATGGAACAATTTCCATAGCAGACCTTTTACAAATTGGGAAGAGATGTTCCACAGATAGAAATGTATGACAATTAAAAAATCTGCTTGAAATCTAGTCAATTTTTAAAAAAATGAATGAAAAGTTGTTTCAGGTCTTATCTTGAGCTCTTGAATCCTGATTGTGGTTTTTGCAATTACATTTCCTGGACTCACACAATGAAAAGAGTAAATTGACTATGATCATGCTCCACCGTTTATTTCAGGTGGTGTGAATCCTACACCTGTGCAATACCTCACTGACTTCAATGGGGCTGTGCACAGGTGCAGACCTCCTTGCTAGCAGATCTGATTGCAGGTCTGGAACCTATGCCTGGCATAGTGTGCTGTTAAAGGCATGGAATAAAAAAACGAATCCAATTTCCCTCTCTAATTCTTTTCAGGTGTTACTTGTAGCAAGGGTAAGGAAATATATTTGAGACACATGTGTGATTTTTATGTTGACTGTGTCCCATCGATTAAACAATGAAATGTTTGGTGCTCAAAAGCATCAATATATTGGTCACTCCATCTCAAAAAAGGTATATTAGAATTGGAAAAGGTACAGAGAAGGGCAGCAAGACAAAAAGAACGTTTAGGGGTATGGAACAGCTTCCATACTGGGAGAGATGAAATAGACTGGAACAGTTCAATGGGGGAGGAGGGATATATAGCAGTCTGTGAAATCATGAATGGTGTGGAGAAAGTGAATAGGGAAGTGTTATTTACCCCTTCACATAACACAAGAACTAGGGGTCACCCAATGAAATTAATAGGTAGCAGGTTTCAAACAAAAAAAGGAAGTACTTCTTCACCCACAGCCCAGAAAACTTACAGAACTTGTTGCAGGGGATGTTGTGAAGGCCAAAATAATAACTGGGGTTGAAAAAAGAATTAGATAAGTTCATGTTTATGAACTATGGCAATTAGCCAAGGTGCTCAGGCATACAACCACATGCTCTGGGTGTACCTAAACTCCCCCCAAAAGAGGCTACAGGGCTAGACGAGCCATTGGTCTGACTCAGTATGGCTGTTCTTATGTTCTGTGTTCTTATAGGGATCAGTTCCTAAAAATATTAATCACCTTGGATATGTGTCTGATGGCTTTGATTTATCCACAGGACAGGTACCTCATAGAAGCACAAATGTCCCCATCCCGGCACAGTAATGTGACTCCATCTGATCCTAGACAGGCCCCTAATTAGGGCTGAGGGGGAGAATTCAGTCTCTATAGCCCTTTCCTTTCTTTTCCTGTTGCTGAGACTGACAGTGAATGCCAATTGCATGTTCATTTGTTTTATTTTTAGCTACGTTGGAAATCAAGACAAGCCCTTCCCCAGTATTCTGTCTAGTGGACAAACATATTGCATTGCATTGTAATTTTACAATCTGGAAGAGTGTTAAATTGGAGGACATGGCAGTGAAATGGACCGTAAAAAATAAATTTGGAGAGAAGCCAGTATACCAGTTTGATGGAAAGCATACATTATATCACCGGAATGGGGCTTTGGTGAATCCTGAATTACTAATCCAAGGCAGCGCGTCACTGAACCTGCATAATGTGACATTAGATGATGAAGGGATCTACACATGCACTGTTTTAATAACCCCGCAATATGGAAGTGGGACAATCTTGCTCCAAGTCAGAGGTACTCAATACTATTAGCTATAAAGCAGAAACAACTTGCAAGCAATGTGTAACTTTGAGGCCATTCAAAGGTTTGAGTTAAGAAGTGATGCTGCGGTGTAATGTAACAGTAGCCTTATGTTAGCCTTAGAGATTTTCATCTTCAGGAATTCCTAATTGCTTCATAAACTACTGAATTGGGGAACTGGGACAATAGGGTTCCGATAAATGGGAGTATCCTGTATTATTAAACCCATTTTACAGATGGGGGAAATTGAGGTCTAGAGGATAACTGACCTGCCCAGAGACACACAGTAAGTTCATGATAGAACTGGGTCTAGAACCAAGTGGCCTGATTCCCTATCTCCAGCCTGCAGTAACCCCTAAACTGCATAAGGGTAGGAGATGACTTTTTTTGGAATAGGAGCACTAAATATTAAGCAAACTCCTATAATTTTTCTTGCCACTGCCTTCAGCCAGCTGATCATTTTCCAGTGAGTGTTTTGAATTATTTTTAGGCCCTTGTCTGAGGATAACTGCAGCAAATGTTTCTTAGGGGATTGTCGGGTGCTTGCCAGGTCGTCGTGGTCAGTTTAAAGTTAGCTCCTTTACTTTCTCTTTGGGTATGGTTACACTTATAGGATTATAGCGCTATTGGTTATAGCAGTCCCCTTATACAGCAATATGTATAGCACTATTGTGTGTTCACACTGAGATGCGCCAGCGCTATAGCATGTCCACATTTGCGGCACTTCATGTGGCATTAAGAGCAGCGCATTAGGGCAGGTATCCCACAGAGCACCTCTTCCCGATCTGTCGCATTGCCTTGTGGTAAGGGGGTGTCACTTGCGGGGCATTCTGCATCCTGTTCCAACTACCCATGATGCTTCGTGGCATATCCCAGCAATCCCTGGGTTTCCGTCCACCTCAGGCGCCATCTTTTAACAGTTTCAGCAAGGCGTGCTCCATTTTCGTGTGCCACAATGAATTCACAACTGCTGAGGGACATGCTGACAACTGTTGCCAGCACATCTCTGTGTGCAGCGGAGTTAATCCTTGACATGCAGGATGACAGCGATGAGTCTGAAGACAAGATCGAAGTGATGAACGTGTTTGATACGAAGCTTCTTGTGTCATTATCGGACATGCTCATGGCCATGGAACGCCGCTTCTGGCCACGGGAAACGAGCACTGAGTGGTGAGATCTCATCGTCATGCAAGTCTGGGATGACGAGCAGTGACTGCAAAACTTTCGCATGAGAAAAGCCACTTTCATGGCACTGTGTGCTGAACTCGCCCCTGCCCTGCGGCGCAAGGACACCAGATTGAAAGCTGCCCTCCCGGTGGAGAAGCGGGTGGCTATCACGATCTGGAAGCTGGCCACCCCAGACAGCTACCGATCGGTGGCCAACCACTTTGGGGTGGGAAAGGTGACCATTGGAGTTGTGCTGGTGCAAGTGTGCAGGGCCATTAATCGCATCCTGCTATGAAAAATTGTGACTCTGGGTAACGTGCATGACATTGTTGCTGGCTTTGAAGAGATGGGTTTCCCTAACTGTGGAGGGGCGATAGGTAGGACCCATATACCTATTCTGGCACCTGCCCACCTAGCAGACGAGTACGTTAACCGAAAGGGGTACTTCTCCATGGTTCTCCAGGCGCTTGTGGATCACCGTGGGTGTTTTACTGACATTAACGCAGGCTGATCTGGAAAGGTGCATGATGCACGCATCTTCCGCAACACCGGCCTGTTCACGAAGCTGCAAGCCGGGACTTTTTTCCCAGACCAGCGGATCCCCGTGGGGGAAGTCAAAATGCCCATCGTGATTCTTGGCGACCTCGCTCACCCTTTAATGCCCTGGCTCATGAAATCCTACACAGGGAGCCTGGACAGCAGCCACGAAAGGTTCAACTACAGGCTCAGCTGCTGTCGAATGATTGTGGAGTGTGCTTTTGGGTGTCTCAAGGCGCGCTGGCGCTGTCTTTATGGGAGGCTAGACTTGGCTGAGGGAAGTATCTCTGCGGTTATTTCCGCATGCTGTGTCCTACATAATCTTTGTGAGCGGAAGGGCGAAGTCTTCACTCAGGCATGGTCCTCGGAGGTTCAATGCCTGGAGGCCACGTACGCATGGCCAGAGAGCGAGGCTCTTAGAGGGGCCTAGCGCGAGGCTGTTAGGATCAGGGATGCCCTGAGGGAGCATTTTGAGGCTGAAAGCCAGTTCTAAAGGGAAGTGCAGAGGGAAGGAGGGATGGAGGGAGGGAGTGTGCATTCTTTTAATAGGAACAGGCATTTGCTTTTCTGTAGCCACTAATAATCTATGTCCACTGAATAAAGAAACCCATTTATTAAGAAGACAATTCATTTATTCAACAGCTACTTCGGTTGCCGAAAGAAAGTATTTTGATGCATGTGAGGGGGAAGCTGCGGGAGGTGCAATTGGATGGGGTCAGTCAGAGATTGGAATATGTCTGGATCTCTGAGTCTCCAGTGCCCTCAGAGTTGCCGTGTCCCCCGAACCCCATTTGCGGAGGGCAATAAGGCATGTTATTAGGGGTTGACTGCAGTGGATAAGGGTCCTGGGTCTGGGGGTTGTTCGGTGAAGACAGAGGGGTTGGAGGCAGCTGTGGATGGTAGTGGCCTGGAGAGTACAGAGGGCCAGAAGGGGAAGGGTTTTGGGGCAAATGATAAAGGGGGCAGAGAGCGCGGTGCTTCTCCTCCTGAAGGGTGACAATCCGCTGCATAGTCTCCAATTGAAGCTGCAGTAATGAGAGCAGCTTATCAGTGCTTTTCCGCCAGTGAATCGTGTTCTCCTGCTGCGCCTTCTCCTTCAACTTGCTCTCGTTCTCCCTCCACCTCTGGGCAATTCGGTTCTCCCTTACAGCCTGTTGCATTACTTGCTGTACTAGATCCTCTTTGCTCTTTCGTTGCCTCTTCCTCAGTCGCCTCAGCATGTCAGCTTTTGATAACAGCGATGGCACAGGGCTCAAGGTCGATGCTTCTAAAAGAAAAAGATACATATAACAGTGGCTCCCTTGTAAACAGCAGACATGCCTATGATTCCCCCGCATTCCCCATTTGCCTGTCGCGCAGAGAGCACACAGACAACAACGGAGCCCCTGCCATGGTGAGTCCTCTCCAGAGGCAGGGGGAATGATTGTTTCCCTGCCGTGCTGTGCTGTGGCAGGGGTAGGGGGAGTGCTGGGAAGTGGCGGGAGCCCTACTCTGAACACTGTCCCAACATTCTCTGTAGTTGTTCGTCCTGGAAGATATCTCACTGCTGCGGGTCACCGAGGAAGAAAGGGAGGAGATTCTAATGAGATGCGGCTTCCGCCCAGGGCCATATGCAGCTTGCCTCTGTGCAGCAATGCTCCCCACACCCATTGTAGCACAGTGGCAGGGACTAGTGACCGTGGCTGGAACAGGGGCCACGCTGGCTCTCCCGGGAAACCTGCGCAGGCGCATTGCAAGTGCTCTTATTGAGACCTTTGAAGAGATTACTGATGACGATTACCGCGATGTGATAGACTACATCAATGCTCTATTCCACATGTAGGCAAGCATGCAAGCATCCCCTTCCACCCCAAGCTGCCTGCCTTCCCAATAGAAAAGCAGCTTTACCTCCGCAATCCTCTGCTGAGCTGCCCCCTGCAACTGCCAGATGCTGTGGCTGGCTGCCCTCCTCCTGGCTTGAGAAAAGCTCCTGGCTGCATGCATCCAGGTCCACCTCTGTGCCCTGGGTCACTGCCGCCGCCGCCTCCTCCTCCTCCTCCTCCTCCTCTTCGTCATCCTCCTCCTCTTCGTCATCCTCCTCACCCCCCGCCTTCACTGGTGGGCTGGGAAGTGTCCGTGGTGGTCGATGGAGTGACCATAGGATCACCACCAAGTATTGCGTGCAGCTCCTTATAAAATCTGCAAGTCACCGGGGCTGCCCCGGAGCGGCCGTTTGCCTCGCGGGCTTTGCGATACGCATTCCTAAGCTCCTTTACCTTAACACGGCACTGCAGAGTGTCCCGCTCATGGCTTCTTTCCGCCAAGGCCCGTGATATCTGCCCATAGGTGTCAAAATTCCTGCGGCTAGACCGCAGCTGAGACTGAACAGCCTCTTCCCCCCAACAGCTGATGTGGTCCAGCACCTTGCTATTGCTCCATGCTGGGGATCGCCTTTTGCGAGGAGGCATGGCACGTGGAGTCATGATCAATCAGAATGATCACCTGCAGCGATTCCCTGAGACCACGCCACGCAATCAATCAGATCAATGAGAATGATCACCTGCAAGGATTCCCTGAGAGCACGCCACACTTGTCTGGAGCAAACAGGAAGGGGATTTTCAAATTTCCCTGGAACTTTAAAGGGCAGGTCTGACGTGTGGTCACCTGAGAACAGGACAAAAGAGTTTGCAGGTGATGACCAGAGTGGCTCGAACGGGAATTATGGGATGGGCTGGAGGCCAATTAATGTGCAGTGGGTGTCCACATTCTCGCTGTAGCGCTACAGCAGCTGTGCTACAGCCCTTATTCCTCGTGCGGAGGTGGATTACCAGGAGCGCTATAACTCCGCGGCTATAGCGCTCTACGTGCCTTGCCAATGTGGACGGGTAGGAGGTTATAGCGCTCCTGGGGGCTTTATAGCGCTATAAAGTGCCAGTGTAACCATGGCCTTTGACGCAATCATTTAGCCACGGTCTGGCTTGTTTACGTGTTAACGTTATAAGAGTAAAACTTTTGTAGAAAAGAAACTCTTCTGAGGAATTCTTACTGTGCTTCACTGGTGTGTATCTATCACGCATTTGTGCATTTACAGTCTCCTTTTTGTTTTGAACTAAATTGTTGTTAGTGTCCATTAGCACTCAGTCAGTATTTTGAATCTAGTTTTATTCACTTAATGCCATGTAGCTCTGTATTCCCAATTTTAACTGTCTACCCAAAAGCAAAATTAGTGTCTGGTGCTAATTAGGAATCTTTTATGGGGAGTCATGAGCAACAGGATCTTGTTTGTGCATGACTGTGATCTGTTTTCCCAGCTCAGCCTACAGTGTTGCTGTTACCCCAAAACCCTGAAATTATATCCGGGGGAGAGAAAACCTTTTTCTGTGATGTTCGTCAATTTTACCCTCAAGAAATTGACATCTCCTGGCTGGTTAGGAAGTATGGCAGTCAACATGAGAGGCCTTTAACGCAGGATATCTGCACGGGAGTCCCAATGGCTCATGATAAAAAGGGCACATTTACTGTGCTGAGCCGAGTGACCCAAGAGGTCTCTGAAGAGGATGATGGATCCTTGTACATCTGTGAAGTCCAACATGAATCCCTGGAAAAGCCGCTGAGAGGAAATACAACCATATTTGTCACGATTAAGTGGCCCAAGAACAGACTCTGAGTAGATCTGGTTGAATAAGTTTTAATGGCACAATTTTCTGTCAGAAAATATAATTTTGCTGAAATCAAACTGTTTCATATAGACATGTTGGTTTGATGATATTCTCAGCAGGAAAAAGTTTAAAAGAATCATTTTTACTTTCTTTTTAATTTTGATAAGGTAAAAATTATTAATGTTGACATCATTTTGATTATTTTTTGTTTAAATGAATATCAAAATATTAGTTTTAATGTATTGTATGTACAGGTCTAACACAATAGAATATATGCTATAGTTAATATTTTATATAACAATGTTTTGACATTACTGAAATTAAATGTTTCAATTGTTCCACTTCAAACTTTTTCCAAATTTTCATACTGCAGAAAATTTCAAACTTTCAGCTTTTCAGTTTGATTTGGAACAAAAACAAATTTAAAACTGTTGGGATTTCCCAACAAATGGAAATTCTACTCTACGCCTCAGGGAAATCCTAAGACATGATTGATGGGAGGAATCATTTTAACAGGGGCAAAATCCTGCCTTAGCTCCAGAAATTCCTGAGTGCAGTAAAACCAGTGCCCAGGGTAGGATGACCAGACAGCAAATGTGAAAAATCGGAATGGGTTGGGGAGTAATAGGAGCCTATATAAGAAAAAGACCCAAAAATCGGGACATCTGGCAACCCTAGCTCAGGCGCTCAGGATTCCAGGATGCTGCACAGGGGTTCTGCACTCTCTTCAGGCTGTGCTCTGTGTTGGCTCAGTGCAACAGCATGCGGAAGAGATTGAGAGTAGGGCAGGGCAGTTGCAGACCCACCATCCACAGAGGAGGAATGCAGCATTCCAAGGGAGTTTTGCAGCCTTGAGATTTCAATAACTGCTCTTGAGTGCTGCAGCCTGTATGAGAGAACTGTTTCCTCACCCTTGCAGTTCCCACAAATCTCCTCAGCTCACAGCCTCAGTTACTCAGGCCATAGTTGAGGACAGGAAAGCAAAAAACACTCAAATATCCTGTATCTCAGCTTTCTCCAGAACAAACTCCTATTACCCATCCTTGCTTCATACCCTCATGGACATAGCCCTCTACCCAAAATAACAAAGTTACTCCATGGCTCAGTCTGCTCCTCTTTCAAGTGTATTCTTCATGCACGTGTGGTCCAAAAGGCCCATAAGCCCTTGTCTTGCCTACAGAGAACTGAGTATAGCTTGACCTCTTTATGACTCAGTTTACCATCATGTAAAAGAGGGGTAATAACAATAATACAAAAGTCATGCACTTTCTAGGGCTGCTGGGAAGCTTCATTAATTGTTTATAAAATGCTTTGAGATCCTGGGGTGGAATCTGAGTATTTTAAATTATTTCTAATAAATACATTTGTTTTCAGCCCCAAAGCAGTATCACCGGGATATGGGGTTCATTGTTGGAGTGGCTGTTGCTTGTATTGTGATAACTGGAGCGTGTAGTATATTTTTGACCATATTCTATCGGGAACAACTTATGAAAGGTAAGTTGTTTTTTTGTTTTTGTTTTTGTTGTTGTTGTTTTTTTTTTTTTTAAAAAAAACCATTCCTACGTTTCAGCATCCTTCTAGCTGTGGTTGGCCTCCCATTTATGTACTAATGACAATAATTAATAACTTAGCTAAGGGTACGCTCTGCAAACAGTGTGCTTCTAAGATTATTTTAAAGGAAAGTTGGTCTAAAAATCAGGGCTACGGCTTTCTCTAACCCAGAATGTTAAAAAATATCGTATTTGATTCTGAGCCCCAAAGAATGGAGTTGCTAGCTTCTGGACTTTCATTTGAGGTCCTTGTGGCTATTTTGTATGTTAGGACACCTCAGTCAGTCAGCTGTATGGCCCATGCACAGACTTCTTGGGAGGCACCAATAGCAGGTAATCTAGTTTATTTGCCTGCATCATGGCAGGGTTGATTTAATTTCCCTAAACCATCTGTCATGGACTAATGTAGTCTAATCTAATCCAGTCATTAGAGGGATGCAAGAGGGTTGTAGCAAGTATGGGAGATCAACAGTAGAAGTTGGAGCACTAGATTTTAGCAGTTTTAGCAGTCATAGCACTTGTGAGTGCTGGAGGGATCGGAAGGGTTTAATCAGCTGGAAAGAGTAGATTTCAGCAACTGAAAGAGGAGTGGGCCCCCTCAACTCATCTTATTGCAAAGGGCCATTGGGGTGAAGGAGGTCCTGTTTGTGTCTGGGCAAGAGTGATGACAAAAGCAGGTGTCCCATAAAAGGTCCAGGACTCTCTACAGATACACTTTGGTAACATGCCTAGAAAAGACCCAGTGTGTTGATTTCACTGGGGCCAGTATTTCACTCCTACTGTGACTGCCACTACTTTATATATCCAGGAACCCCCAGGCCCACTATGCAGGCATCTCACAGGGATTTCTACATCCCAAATGTATCTTCTTTTCAGTGCCACCTCAGGTTTCCTTGATTAACAAACCAGATGTGATCCCAATTAATGAGAAGCTGAAGCTGATGTGCAACATAAATGGGTTTAGACCCAAAGCAATTACTGTGAAATGGTACCGGAGAACCCCCCAAATGGCATCAAGTGAAGCTCCTGGAGAAGCCTCTTTTCTTCTGGGTCCGAGAGAAGATATTACAGACAAGGCAAGGCAGCCTTTGGAAACCAATGGCAAGTTCTTCAGTGTTCCATCCTGTCTGACCTACACACCCATCATCCAGGATGATGGGGCAGTATTTGAATGCAGCGTTGAGCACAGTGCACTGAAAAGCGTCATATGGATGAGCACTACGCTGAGTGTCACCGGTAAAAGCTCCCCCCCCACTCTCCCCCGCAGCAGATCTTCTTTTCTTAATGACTCGTTGCCAAATTCGGAACAGTAACATTTTTACAAGATTTTCCTAAACTCACTCACTCTCACTCTCTCTCTCTCTCTCTCTCTCTCTCTCTCTCTCTCTCTCTCTCTC
>ML677360.1:13757322-13824928 GCA_007922305.1 Dermatemys mawii | reverse complement strand
CTCTCTCTCTCTCTCTCTCTCTCTCTCTCTCTCTCTCTCTCTCTCTCCATTTCAGCTCGGCCGGCAAGTTTCTACATTACTAGCTGGCCTCAGGCTCCCACGGTAGGAGAGAAGCTCATTCTGAGCTGTGTAGTAGAGAAATTTTACCCGAAGAATATCACTTTGACTTGGTTTCGAAATGGACGACTGGTTAGCGATGTGACACAGTTTGGACCTTTCCCTTGTGAAATTGACTATTTCAGTGTCTGGAGCCAGACGGAGTTTATACTGACCAATGAGGAGGAAGGGGCAGTTTATATCTGCCAGATAAAACACAGCAGCTTTGGAAATGTAGAAGAACTCTGCTATGAAGTTAACTTGCAAGGTAAGATGCATGCTGTGAGTGACTTGCTGCAAATGATGCTAGTCGTGGACCTGCTTTTGAGAGATTCAGGGGATTTACACCACGAGGCGCAAAAGATTTGGGGGGTTGAGTTTCAGAGCTTGAGAGGCAGAGTGGTCTATTGGCCTATGCACATGGCATAGCGCTAGGAAGTCCTGAGATCTCAACCACTGACGTGATATGTGGCAAGTCAGCCCCTGCTTTTCATCTATAAAATGTAGAGGATAGGGGTATTGTGAACATCAACTAGCTAATATAAAGTGCTATGGAAGTATTAAGTATTTCTAGGTGAGATTGGTTTGATCAGCTGGAATCTGGATGGGGCTTTCGGGTTAAAGACTGGAGGAAGCTAAGGAGCAGCCTATTAGAGTGATTCCTGAATGGGCCTTGTGTTTTCTTGTCTTAGCCCCATTTCACTCACTGATCTTCAGCAGTGGCGCAAAGTGGGCATTACCTGGGCCAGTTCCAAAGTCTGGGATGAGGAAGAAGAGGTGTGGTAGCCGTGGCTGAGTAGAGAGAGACCTTATTCAGCACAGTACACTGTGTGTCAGTATGAGAGAGCCTGGGGGTGTGATGGGGAGCCTGTAGTACTGAGAGAGCCCCATGAGCTATGGGTACAGGGGAAAGACTGTGACATACGTAATGTTGGGCCAAGGTTAAAGCTTTAGTCACACCGAAAAATTTCCATTGCCAGACCCGCAACATGCCATAAAAAATCAAACCAGGAACAGTTTACAGCAACTCTCTCACTGTGTGAGCTATAGGCTCACACATTCTCATTATGGCTGTCATGAATAATTCACTACTTCCGTTGGTACTGTTATGCATCTTGGCCCTCTTCTTGACATTGGGGCTGACTCATCTAACCATCTCTCCGGCTGTGTTCTTTCCATTTGAGCAGGGACACCCCCTGAAGTTCTCTGGATCACCACAGATCCCTCTGTTCCTGTGGTGGGAGAGGAGCTGAGGCTGAACTGCAGGATTAATAACTTCTCCCCTAATGTGATCACTGTGAATTGGTTCCAAGATGGGCAGCTCCTGCAAGAGGGAGTCTGCCATTCACTCTCCATAATGGGAGCCAATGGTTTGCACTCCATCTGGAGCGTTTTGAGAGTCACGCCTGGAAGGGAAGAGGAAGGAGCCGTGTTTACATGTCGGGTGACCCATGCTGCCTTAAGGGACTCTGTAGAAAGATCATACACGCTGCAGCTGCCTGGTACGTCCTGTACAGTGTGTTTGATTGCATAGTTAATACAACGCCTGAACAACGGAGATGAGCTTAAAGCAAAATTTGGCCCCTTGACCACACGAGGCCTGTAGAGTGCCAGAGGGAGGCCTAAAGTGATGGTGTGAGCTGATGGCAGTGAGCTAAGAACATAATGAGACCTGATCTCAGCTCTGACATAGACTCCCAGCATGCTTAATCTCTCCGCCTAAGAGCCCCCATCTGTACAAACACTCACTTATGTAAGGGTGGAGTGAGGCCCGCTGTGTTTGTAAAGTCCCTCATTTCTAATTATTGTTACGTTATTAGAATGCAGCCCCTGGCTGTGCTCTGCATGTAATCGTAGGACAGGAACAAAGCTGATCAACTGCAGGTTTTTAGGACTGGTGAAATGTTATGAAACACACAGACTCTGAGTAGGCTGTAAGGTCATCCTAGCCGCTCCTGCATCCCAACAATTTGTGCCCCTCTCCCATCCCTCCTCCTTTTTTGTATTGGTCTCTGGCTACCAGATTTAGTCCTTTGGCTAGTCGGTGTCTGTTACATTTTCCAAGCCCTACCCAAAGTACTGTACTCTTATATCAGATCCTCACTGTGATCAATGAATGCAACTTTCTGCATCACAAATGACAACATTTCAGCCAGGACAAATAAAGTGAATATTGTTTATGAATTTGCTCCATATGGAAATATGTCATATTTATAGATGCTTTTTTTTTTTTTTTTTTTTTTTTTAAAAAAGCCCTGCAGACTATTGGTAGTGAAAACCTAAAATGTTTTACTCTACTGCATACTGATTAACTTCTCCCTACTGTTTTGCATGTGCTTTTTTTTTTTTCATATTGGTGTAACAAAGCCAGTTACTGCTGGCCGAACTGACAATTCTGACCTTTTCTTTATAGATTGACTTGGTGAAGGCTCAACAGACTGTCCAGGGTGGGAAAGAAAGAGCAGAAGGTACACTTCCAGCACAGGGAAAGTTCTCTGGAGATGAAAGTTACTGAACACTGATTCTACATCCCTCCCACTTCATCTCCTGGCTTTCACGTTCTCCTGGTAAAGGGATCCTAACTGTTCCTTCCCATCCTCCAGTGTAAGGACTGTGTCTGGTTATACGCCACACTGGTGGCAGCTGCTCGCTGCCTTTCTGTATGAGAAGCACCAGTTCATCAGCTGGTTTGTAGAGCAGAGAGAATTTTTTGTTCTTTACCTTCGCTTTTGGTTAAAGGATGGCCTAGCTTCCTGCATTTGTTAGGTTGTACAGAATTGCTAAATGTCATATAAGCAACACTATAGAGTCAGTATTACTAATATAATACTTTTTCTTAGCATTATTAATACCTAGGATTTATCTCCAAAGGTCTTTTACTAAGTACTAGGGCTAGGGTAGCTAGGGGATAGTTATTAACCCATTTAGCAGAAGGAGAAACGGAGACACAAAGTAGTGAAAATGATTTACATAGAGAGCTGTGGAGTTATTTTCACAGCTACTAAGACTTTCATTGGCTTTCACGTACATTGAAAAGGTCCTACCTGACTGCTAGATAGAAACGGGCAAGGCCACAAAGAAAAGAGAAGATCTATTATATATTTTACCACTGGGTGTCTCTCTTTACCTCATCACTGGAGGTAGAACTGAAAAATGTAAAGACAGCTCTGCAGTTTGGCCTGGGGTGCCCAGGGTGTGATGCCTAGCCCAGGGTAAATGGAGAAAGAGTTTGGCCTTTCTTGTCTTAATTCTTTTCACAATCAAGTATTTGCAAATTCATTTATTGAACAGAAAATTGACACTCCTCCTACACTTCTCACACAATGGATTGACTCCAGCTGCTTTGAGGAATGAATTCCCTTTCTCTGTGGGCCAGCTTAGATCTGTTGTAAATGGATGCCACTTCAGTGATTTCAGTGGAGATGCACCTGCTTACACCAGGTTTGAATTCAGTTCAGCGTGCAATGACATCAAACCATGGGCAGAGGGGATATAAGGAAATAGGGAATGATAAAACCAGGGCAGGGAGAGAAGTTACTTTAGGATAACCAATATCCCTCTCCAAAAGAAGCTATCAACTGAATTGTCTTCATTTATTACATTCTTTTTTGTTGTTGTTGTTGTAACTCAGTGGCTTTCAAGCTTTCCAGACTTCTCTTTCAGGAGTCTAATTTGTCTTGTATACCCCCAAGTGTCACCTCATTTAAATACTACTTGCTTACAAGTATGCTTTATCAGACATAAAAATATAAAAGGGTCACAGCACACTATTACTGAAAAATTGCTGACTTCCTCCTTTTTACTGTATCATTAAATACATCCATTGGAATATTAATATTGTACTTGCATTTCAATACATAGAGCAATATAAATGAGTCATTGTCCACTGATATTTTAGTTTGCACTGACTTCACTAGTGGTTTTTATGCAGCCTGTTATAAAACTAAGCAAATACCTAGATAAGTTGATGTAACTCCTGGAAGACCTCTGTGTACCCCCCAAGGTACATGAACCACTTTTGTAAGTGACTTCTATAATAAGCAGGAGGCAAAGAGCAGCAAGTGTCTAGGTGTAGATTACTAGAAGTAATAATGTTAAGAACCACTTTGGCCATTGAGTTCATTGGAAGTAGAATCCAGCCCTCTGTAAGGGGAAATGAAGGAGGAAAGTGTGGTTGCTTGGCCAACAGGAACACAAAGATAAAAATAAATGTGAAATATAATGTATAGGTGTAAAAACCAAGAAGCATGGCTGCTGGTACAAGTGTTTGAGCAAGATACACGTGTAATCTGTGTGTGTGTTCAGTTACCATGACTGCATGCGAAAAGGACCAGTGTCTCACTGTCCCTTTGCATGTTCAGTTACTCAGATTCTGCATGAAAACTGTATGTACAAATTATGTACATGCACTTTTGAATGTGAATTTTTAAAACTCTAGGCCGCAGTAGCTGCAGGAATTTGAAATCTGCCTGGTTTGCAAAATGCAGAGCATTAGTAACCTCCTTCAAATGGGTGCTGATAGGAAAATAAGTCAAACAGTACAATAAAAGCTCATTGGTGAAACAAAGGTCAGTATGTGAGGGTCACTAATGGTAAATACAGCCTCTCCCCAGTCAGAATACAAGCCCTGAGACTCTGGCTGTCCCTTAGTCTAGTCCCTTAGACCTACCAGCTCTCCCTTTTGCATGGATTTAAATGTAGTGGAATTAGTGATACAGAAAGTGTTGGGATGGCATCAACCATCCTTCCTTGAATGCCCATTAACAGAGAGATACAAATCTAGTTACAGCAGGAAGTAATTAATATGGGGAAAAAATGAAGGAAATAAGCATATGGGCCCTGGCTAATGCTGACGGAGAAAGTGTTGATTATAGGCGTTTACGGGGTGCTGGAACAATTTGTATAGTGGGGATGCTGACAGCCATTGAACCACATTGAACCCTATGTATAATGGAAACCACTTCAAGCCAGCACCTCTAGTTCCAGTGCCGATGGGCATTTACGTAATTAAGATGTAAAGAGGTTGGGGTGTCCATCATAATCACATTCAAAATACTGGAACTCTACACAAATCAGCATGTCACCGCTAACACAATAAACCTCAGTAAGAGACAGGCCCCTATCCTATGAATACTGAGTGGTATGTTTACGACACTGAGCTGATGGGGCTGCATTAAGGGAACTGAATAGAATTAAACAGGCACAAATGTGAATCGAATAAGGAAATGCCTTGCCTTTGTTTCTCACTGTTAGAAGAGAGAGAGAGTTCATCTGGTGGCCAGTGCAGAAATCTGCCATTTCTCTTATAGTGCAACAGGTTTCTAAGATCTCATGGCATTCTTGTATTTCACATAGTTAATTTTGGAGAGAAGAGTCTGTGGGGCTACTGTGGCAGAGTGTATTATCTGGTGACTTGTGCTCCTTTTAAGTAGTTGTAGTGTTTTATGACTTGAGAATTTTACCGTTGGGTCCTCAGCTTCTTTATCTGCTTATCCTTTGTTGTCACGCATGGAATGTTACCTAAATGATCAGGTTGTGTGTGTTACAAAACTCCCACCATTTGAGTCATGTTCATAGCTGATGAGCTCCCTTTTCTTCCTCTTTCTGTTAATTATGGGCCTGATACTGCAGTCTTTACCCTCATGGCTAGCTCACATAGGTGTCAGGTTTCAGAGTAGTAGCCGTGATAGGGTATGTCTTCACTACCCACCGGATCGGCGGGTAGTGATCGATCTATTGGCGATCGATTTATCGCTTCTCATCAAGACGCGATAAATCGATCCCCAGAGGCACTCCCGTCGACTCCGGAACTCCAGTTTGCCGAGAGGTACAAGCTGGAGTCGACGGGGGAGCCCGCTGCCAACTGCTGCCGCTGTGAGGATGGCAGGTAAGTCAGCCTAAGATGTGCCGACTTCAGCTACGTTATTTACATAGCTGAAGTTGCGTATCTTGGGTCAACCCGTCTCATCCCCCCCAGTATAGACCAAGCCTTTGTCTGTATCTGCAAAAAGGAACAAGGAGTACTTTTGTGGCTAAAACCCACAGATATGGAGTTTTAGCCCATGAAAGCTGATGCCCAAATAAATTTGTTAGTCTCCAAGGTGCCACAAGTACTTCACATAGGTATGGAGCCATTGACTTCAATGGGAACAGGAGCAGACTTGGACAGTTTTCACTGGGCTAGTCACAGGAGTAAAGGCAGTAGATTCGGGCCTTCTGTTCATGGTCTGAAAATGTGAAATCCACCTCCATTGTTTCCTGATTTCTACCTGTGTCAGAATGATCCCTGATAGTCCTGGAACCTAGATAAAAAATCATACAAATCAAAGCTGCCCTATCAAAGGATGGGAAATTGAAACAGCATCAGGCTAACAAAAGAAGCCCAGCTAAAATGCAATCTGCTTTAGGTATGTGCATCTCTCTGCTGCTTTAGAGAACTCTGGTACTGGAAAATCATTGCCCAGTGAATGGCACTGGGTTTGATGGGGCTCACCCAACAATATTATGGTGTCGGTGGTGTTTCAGTCCTTTGCTTCCAGGATGTTTCATCTTTTCATTGAGGTTTGTTTTTGTTTTGATTAGAGCTGCATTCTCTAATTGCCACAGATCATTTGGTTCTATCTTAGGCCTGGTCTCTACTTGGGGGAGGGTAGTCGACCTAAGATACGCAACTTCAGCTACGCAAATAGCGTAGCTGAAGTCGGCGTATCTTAGGTCGACTTACCTGGCTGTCCACATGGTGGGGAGTTAACCGCTGCTGCTCCTCCATCAACTCTGCTTCGCCTCTTGCTGAGGTGGAGTACAGGAGTTGATGGGGAGTGCGTTCAGGGATCAATTTATCACGTCTACACTAGAGGCAATAAATTGATCCCCAATAGATTGATCACTGCCCACCGATCCAGCGGGTAGTGTAGACGTACTCTTATTTGGTCATTTTTGGTGTTGGCATAAAGAGCTCATTTTCCTTTAGCTCTGCAGTTGTTGTATAATTAACATCTTTGAAGCTGTTTACTCTCTTTGAAAACAGATTATTTTCAGCCTGTCAGGCTGGCATTAGAAGGCTGCACTGTTGCCTGTGGTTGGTTTTGAAGTCTGACTTTGGTCTTTTGGGTTTGGATATGCAGGTGTGTGTGGAGAGAGAAATGCAATTAGTCTGACTGAATAAGGTTTTGGTGGTTGCTTTGTTTGTAAAGGATTAAAGCTTCTGCAATGCTGGAGAGTTATTCTGCATCTTTTTTCATGCAGTAACTTTTTATTCATATCTCTCGATGGCAAAATATGAAACTTGCAGAAAGGGCTGAAACGTATACATGCCTTTCTCTCTTCCAACCAATTATTTAATCAAACGGAGAACCACACAGTATCTCTAAGAGGAAATAAGCAAGAAAGGGGGTATATACGCCAGCATGGACTGAGCAGGGCGCTGGGAGCTAGGAATAACCTGAATTCTAGCTCTGCCCCTGGCTCTCTGGGTGGCCTTGAGCAAGTCATTTAACTTCTTGTGTCAGTTTCCCCATTTGAAAAGTGGGAATGATAATAATAATATCCAGTTATCTACCTCAATGGGATGATAGAGATTAATTGATTTGTTGTTATTTGCATAGTATTCTGAAGCTATAAAATGTTGTTGGAGAGGAGGGAGAAATTATCTCACATGGTCCGGGATCTGCTCAGACGAGATGCAAACCAGTATCTAAAACATACTTTACCAACAAGCTCTGTGGCTATATACGCCACCTCTTTTCCACCAGGCCAGTGATTTGTGGTTCTTATTATCTAAGGGATGGTTTTCTTCTTTGGAATCTGTTTTGTACTTTCTTGCCACTCATTTGACTCTGTTAGAAACTATGACTTTCCTGACACATTAGAAATGACCTATCTAGTATCGCTAATTGGCTATGAAGGGGAAAGGGCTTGTTTGCGTAATAATAATTCCATATCTCCTAGTAGATTGTGGGGCTGAATTCATCAATATCTGTAATGCACCTTGGGCTAGTCAGTCAGAGGATGCTGTAGAAGTGCAAAGTGAGATCAGGTTATTATGTTGCTTGTGCTTTCTGCTCACTCTCTGGTTTTATTCAGACTGATTTAGCCTCCAGACACAGCAACAAAACAGAGAGAAAGTCCAGCCTGCACTTGACTTTATCCTTCCATCTTTTCCCCCTTTGATCTGTTTCTCAATTTGATTATAAAGTTTGAACTGTCATCTGTATCTTCTGCCCCTCACACGGACAGATTGGGATTCTCTGAGGCTGTGGTCGATTATATTTTTTTTCTTCTTATGTGGCATTTCCATTCCTGGAGGTTTGCACTTATGGTAGCCCATTCTGTACCATCCTCTGCTTATCTCTTTGTGGATGAAGAGTCCTTTTGGGCCACCCAGGATACTATATTGCATTGACTGAGGTCAAGGGCATCGGAACCTTTGCAGAAGGTTAGGGGAAGGGCAAGGCCAGAGTAGCAGAGGAATTAAAGTGCTACTTCAGGAGTTCTCAGACTGGGCTTCAGGACCCCTAAGGGGGTCATAAGGTTATTACATGGGGGGTGGGGGTGGGAGGGGGTGTTTGTGAGCTGTCGGCCTCCACACCAAACCCTGCTTTGCATCCAGCATTTATAATGGTTTTAAATATATTCAAAAATGTTTTTAATTTATAAGGGGGTCACACTCAGAGGCTTGCTATTTGAAAGGAGTCACCAATACAAAAGTTTGAGAACCGCTGTGCTACTTAAATGTCCCACAAATTACAACTGAAATATAAATATCCAGAATACAAAATGTAGCCAGATTATAATATTTAAGGCATAATTATAGTACAGTATGAACGAACAAACGAACAAACAAACAAAAGACAGCTTCAGTTCTCAACATCGGGACTGTATTTTATTTTTGCACTTCATGTATTCTATTTCACTTGCATTTATCATTTTATTGCACACACTCCACTATTAATACTGCATCATTATTATTATTTTGTACTATTGAACTGTAACTTGTAATTCTGTAACATTACAATCGAATTGTCCTTGTTTACATATAATGTATATTTTAACAATTGTAACCCTAAATTGTAAATCTCCTTAGAAAAAGGCATCAGCAAAATGAATAATAATAAACAACTTTGAAGGAAGGTAAACATGTTCCCATAGAAGGGCTACCATATAAAATGATTTTTCTAATATTTTATAAAAAATAAAATAAAATAAATACATTTTATATTTTTAGAAAACCTAACAAACACATGAACAGGCTGTAGCAGACAGAAGTAATACAATATCTATTAAGCAAAAAATGTAAACTTAATGCAATTTTGATCAAGCAGTTATCTAGGATTGCAATGGATATCTAGAAATGCATCTGATCTCATAGTGCATCTTGGTCCTTAGGAGTACAATCATATTTTTTCCATGGTGCATATATTCCTTTTGTTAAAGGGGTGAGGAGGAAGGGTATGGCTCCTTGGCCCTCCCCGCAGGCCTGGTGACTGAGTTGCAATCATCTGTAATACTTTTTTTGATTGGCTATGTGGTCTATCCAGGATATTTTCATAATTCTTCTGTAACATCATAATTTGAAGATTATAGTTTATCATCAATTATTTGAATATCCATGTTGGATTTGACTTTTAGTTAGTTCAATAAAATAATTGTCTCCTTCCCTTTATGCTGTCTGTTTTTGCTGTTTGATAAAAGGGAAAAGAGTTATCCTGCCTATGCTGATAGGGAATTTATTTTGCAGGGTTTTTTTAGGTCAGGTGTGAAAAGCCAGTCATTTGGAGTTATAACTCTGGTGCGGGCACTTTCTGCACTTCCTCTACGACCTGTTTATAAAGCATCCTTTCCTAACAGGCTTAGACCTTGCTTGGATTAATGTATTTGGGCCACATTCACGTGTTAGTTTTTGCATGCTCAGTATCTGTGTGCGAAGTGGGGAAATGGCTTTAGTCTTGCTAAGATTAGAATGACACAAGGCAGAATATTGCAGAGGGCTTGGACCACCTGCAAACTTTGAGAAAGTTTGGAACTGACTGTTGTTCTTTGGCTTGGGTCTGCTGTGTTTAGCTCTTACCTTTACATTGGTTTCCTCTTAGTAGTGTAAAGAACTTGTCCAAATTCTTTAAAAAAAACCCCTGTGTTGTTGTTGAGCGGAGTTAGAAAAGCAACTGCACCTCCCTACGTTGTCATTTTTGGCTTCTCCATCATGTGGGTTTGTTTGATTTCTGTGTCTGGGGAAGAATATGATACTGGATTCCAGATTGTGCATTTGAACACATATTTAAAGCACATAGATTTTCAGTGTTTTTTAGCACGTCAGATGTAAGCACCTTTCTCCCCTTTGTATCTGAGGTGTATTTAATGTGGTTGTTGGGCTCAGAAAAGGGATAACTGACTGAAATTTTCTGGCCTGTGTTATACAGGAAGCCAGGCAAGATAATCTAGTTGTCCCTTTTGGACTTAAAATCTAAGCTTTTATTTTGAAATGCACGTCCTGCTAACCCCCTTCTATAACAAATGACATGAAGCAAGTGACTCTGCAGTGTGGAAGATCGTGAGAAGATACCTGGGTCCCTTTTCTGAGAATAGAGATGGAAAAGAAGTAGGGTCACTCTGCCTTACCCCCATTTTACTGTCTTGGTGTAATGCCATTGTTAGCAGCAGAGTTGCACTAGTACAGAGCCCCCAGCATGCCCACACACCTCAACATCCCAGCCCCCAACCCCACCAGCCTCCAAAATCCTCCATTCCCCCCACCACTCACCCCATCGCCTCCCAACATCCCCCAGTGCCCCCAACCCCTCACCCGCAACACTCCCCACCAATCCTTAGTCCACCAGCAGCTAAGGTGCCAGCCCCTCACCCACTGCCCCTGGAACCTTCCTGCCCACTCACTGGCACTCCCCACCACACCCCTTGGCTCAGTGCTTTGCTCCAGTCCTGGGCGAGGGCAGCTCCTTACGATCCGGGCTGTGGCTCTTGTCGCTCCTCTCACCCGCCCTGCACTCACACAAAGGATCAAATTTGAGTGGGTGGCATTGCCAGGTCCCATGGTGGGGACAGCCAGGCTAAATTTGATGAGTGGCATTGTAATCTCGTGTGTCTGGTCGCAGCACCACTCAGGTTTGGCCTGTCGTCACCGGTGCTCTGGGGTGCTCCTGAGATGGGCACCCTGTGTAAACACACCAAGTGCATGTTAGTTAACTCAGGTCTGGTTGGCACCCTTATTACTTAGTACTCTGCCACTGCCTCAGCATGGTGCTAGGGGTGTTGTACTGCAGAGAGTGTTACTCTTCCCTCGATTGTTACTGAACCAATGCCACAGCAAGGTGCTTGCTCTTTTGCCGGATACCTGTCTTTGGGATAAGATGTGCCAATTGTAGTCGTTAAAGGTTCTCACAAGAGTAGGGTTATTAACTGTGGTATCCTGGAAAAATTCCAGCTTTCCTTGCCCCGGGAATTTCAATTGCATTAGTTACTCTTCACTTCTCCTATAAATACGATGGCAGAGTGTTGCTGGTGCAGCGTGAATGCTGCATTTCCATCCCGGAAGCGGCTGCTTTTCCGGGGTGGGCTAAATGATCCCCATACGCACAGGGTCCAGTTTCCATACTTGCCACCTAAATTAGGGCACAAGCTGTGCATTCAGATGCTCAGATTGACAACTGGGTGCCCAAGTTTGAAAGGTGGGCTCCCCACCTACAAATGACTTTGGAGTCTGTTGCAGCTGGAGATGCTGTATGGTATTGGTATGACTTTGGTCTTTTTCTTACTTTGGAGACAGAGCTCTACTCTGGATCCCAGTTAGGATTCAGACACCAGATATGTTTGTATGGGGTTTGGGGTGGGGTTCTTCAGCTCTGGAATAAATTGGCCACTGTGGTCTGAAGTAACCAATGTGCTGGCTTGCATGGAGATGGCAGGAAGATGGGCTTGTGTTGCAGGGGAGGGGAGTTCAGTGATGATTATATGTTGACAGCGAGTCAGTTTTTACTTTATGAATCAGAGGGGTAGCCGTGTTAGTCTGGAATTGCAGAAGTGACAAAGAGTCCTGTGGCACCTGCATGTATCCGATGACTGCATGCATCTGACGAAGTGGGTATTAGCCCACGAAAGCTTATGCTCTAATACTTTAGTTAGTCTTTAAGGTGCCACAGGACTCTTTGTCACTTTTTACTTTATGTTTATTTTTAAACTACCTTGTACAAGCACCTGGAGTATTAGGCACATTTTACACATTACATAAATAGACAAAAGTAAATCAATATTAATTAATCAAGTAATCTTAATGAGACAGTGACATTGCTCATGTGAACAATGCCTGGCCAACTCCATAGGCTGGGTTGATTTTGTTTGCAGGTCACTCTGTATCCCTTATCAGCTGATTAAGAGTAACTCGCTAACAAAGTCGTCAATTGGTTTCTTTAATCCTTCCTTACTGTGCAAGGAGATCAATCAGCATGTGTTTGGCTCTCTTCCATCTTCTGTCCTTCGTCTGTGCTCTTCCTAACCTCAGTGCCCTTCTAGTGGAGAAGGGAAAAGCCGTACCTCCCTCAACCCCTCATCCTGCCTATTCCATTTGTTTTATCTGAGTTAGGTTTGACCTGAATTCTACTGGAAGAAGGGTTCTATCATCTAGTTATTGATAAGAGCCTTTTAGTTACCTGGTTACTGGAGAAGTCATCTTTGGAAACATGCTCTTTCCACTGACAGCTATTTCACAGCTGGTGTCTGAGTTCTGGGGACAATGCTAAAGATTTGGAGCTGTTGCTTGTCATTATGCTGAGTTGTATTCTGTGCATTCTGCAACCCAGAATGTAGAAATTTTCACCTTTGGCCCATGTCTGTGTCTGAACAATACCTATATAAAATATCTCTAAATTATGGAGGAGTGGGAGAGCACAAAGAAAGCAAGAATCTAAGCTAAGCGGATCTGCAGCATTACCTTCTGCTGTTGGACCATATCCTGACATCTTTTGTCAGGCTAAACTCTACTGATCTCGGTGAGAACTTTGCCTAAATATTCACTTCACGACTGTAATCTTATAGATATGTGGCTCTCAATCCTTTTCACACATTGCCCAAGTGTAAATGATGATATAAGGTGCAAGGCGATAGAGAATCAAGACTAGAGTCAACTATCACGAAATGAAAAGGAGTGCCTTGGAGTCTAGGGCCAGATGTGTATTCACGACTTCATGGACATATGTTACAACTCATTCTCATACTGGACCTTGCTATTCACTGTAAAAGGCACATTTAGGGGAGAAGCTGCCATTACCGTCCTTCTAAAGGCGACCAGCTGCAGTATCACCAACACAAACACAGTGTTTCTTCATGTTAGATACCCAAGGATAACAAAACATACACTGCTTGTGCTCACTAAACACCAGCCCAGAGTCATTCCTGGGGTAACTACTGGTTTCACTAGTGTTGAACCAGGGGTAAATTTGCTCCAAGGACAACATGCTTCAAAAATGATTGAAAGGAAACACTATCGCAGGGGTTGCCAGCTTCTCTGCTGTGTTTAAATGACTCTGCTTTAAGCTCATATTGCTATTATTATTTATTATTATTAAACTCTGAACTGTTGCATATAAGCCCCCTAATACAGCAACTGTCTCTAGCAGAATAACTTGGGACTGCCAGCTCCACATTGGAAACCAAGCTAAGCGGCTGCAGAAAGGCACGGCCAGGCCTTAGATAATCATGATGCGTGTAATACATGTGAAGCAAGTGTGGTTAGTTTACAGCTGGATTCACTCTCAGTAGCAGCGTGATAGATGCAGTCAGGTACTTTTCTGTGGTGATGATTTGAAGAGAAGGATCTGGTGGTTGATAACTGAGAAAACACGTCAGGGCAGTTACCAGTTCACTGCAGAAAAGGAGAGGGTGTCATCAGTGATTAATACTTACTGAGCTGTCTTCACCCCACGGCCCTCAGGGAGCCTAATGCATACCCACAACACACACAGCCAATGGCACCTCGGTGCTTCTGACTCCATGCAGCACATTCTCATGTGACCTACCATCTGCTGGGTGGAGACCCAGGAATGATGGGAAACCAGGATGATGGCAGTAAGTAGCATCACCCTAGCATGCTCAAAAGAGAAGGTTGCACTTCCCTGATATTTAAGCCAAAGGGAGTGAGTGATGAGCAGCAGTGAGTCCCATAAGGCATGAACAGCAGCAAGGCCAGCACTAAGCACTTCCTGCAGAAGGGTCAAGAGTAGGGAGAGCTGGTCGTGGCCCTATTGCTGCAGGGGGCTGAGAACCTCGTAGCACAGGGGTAGGCAACCTGTGGCATGCGAGTTGATTTTCAGTGGCACTCACACTGCCCAGGTCCTGGCTGCCAGGCTGGAGGGTTCTGGATTTTAATTTAATTGTAAATGAAGCTTCTTAAACACTTTAAAAACCTTATTTACTTTACATACAATAGTTTTGTTCTATTTTATAGACTTATAGAGAGAGACCTTCTACAAACGTTAACATGTATTACTGGCAGGCCAAACCTTAAATTAGAGTGAACAAATGAAGACTAGGCATGTCACTTCTGAAAGGTTGCCAACCCCTGTCCTAGAGGACAGAGTGTTCTTTAGCCAACTCTGGCTGGCCAGCTTAGGGAGCGCTCCAAGTCGGGTGTGCCAGCCATCACGGGGAGCTGGCTGTGGGACCCACACAGGATGGGTAGTGCCCCAAGGATGCCAAGCGCTGGCTTCTGGGAACCCTGGGTGCAAATCCACTCTTCCTTGCCCCCTCCCTGGCCCCAGGCTGGGGGCGTTGGGGATTTCTAAGGCGCCCATCATGGTGGCATCTAGCCAGACTGGACAAGATTGCCCAGCCTAGTCCCCCATAGCTCCCTGCTCAGAGCTCCGTGGCTGGGGGTAGAGGGTGTCTGCACATCCTGCGCCCCTCTGCTGGAGGGGGCGGGGGCTGTTCCCTTAGGAGAGGAGCTCCCTCTCCTAAGGGCACCAGGCAGGTGTCCTCTGGACTCCGGCTCCCGGGACAGCGTGCGGGGGAAGGGGGCGGCCGAGCCGGACGCGGGACAGGGGTGGTGAGGAACGAGGCGCGGGGCTGTCATGCGGGGCGGGGGAGGTGTCCGGACGCAGGGGGCAGGGGGTGGGGCGGCAGCAGTGGCCCCGCGCTCAGTGCCGCCCCCAGGTAAGAGCCCGGCCTCCTTCCCCCCGTAGTAACTCTCCTCCCCCGGGATAAAGCGGCGGCCCCTGCGCCCGGCCGCAGTCGGGTCATGGCAGCGATCGGAGCCCTCGTGAAGAAAGTGTGGAGTATCCGCCGGTTCCTGGTGTTACTCTGCACCCCGCTGGTGCTGCTGCCCATTATCCTCAGAGACACCCCCAGACTTGCCCCCCAGCACCCCCACCGCCGTGCCCGCTGCCCTCCGGGGAGCCTCTGCCCTGTCCGCCACGCTCCCTCCCCGGATCTCTTCTGGCCCCTTTCCCCGGGCAAGTCACCTACCTGCCCCCCAGCCACTCCCCTCTGCCCTGCCCGCCCCGGGCCAGGTGCTCCCTCCCCGGAGCGCCCCCGCTGGACCCGATCCGCCGCCGGCCCAGCGCCTCCTCTGCCCCCGGAGCTTCCCCGCGCCCCGGGGGCCGGGTGGCCTCGGTCGGTGCCTTTGGCTGCAGCCGGGCCCGCAGCCAGCGAGCTGGTGTCCAACTCTTAGAACTTCCCGCCGGGTCCCCCGCGCGAAGCGCCGCTTCCCAGAGCCGCGTTTCGCCGGCCCAGGGCGCCCGGAGCTGGGACACGGTCAGCTCCGGCCACACGGGCGAGGGGCGCTCCTGCGCCCCTTTCCCAGGGCGCTGTGGGAAGGCTGCGGGAGGCTGCGCCCACGCCCGGCTCCCGCTGCCCCTCTCCAGCCCGCCAGCACTCGCCGCTCACTGGCACCCCAGGCACATGAGCGTGTTTTCCAGCCCCTGTCCTGTCAAGACACTGGAGACACGCAGGTCTGAATCCCCTCCCCGGACAGCCTGCCCTGCCCTCCCCGCTGGCTGCCTGGGGAGAGCTTTTCCCCCTCCGCCTCACCAGAAGAAGACAAGGGAACCAGTAGCACCATCCCCTCACGGAGCATTTCAAGTTAGGAGACCTCGTGAAGTTTTCCACCTTGGCTTTCCCCGCGGGATCCTCAATGTTTGCTTGGCAGGGCCATAAATACCTGATGCAAGGGGTGCCTTCATCTCCCACAGAGGGCAAAATGGCATTAGATTCCTGAGCTTGGGAAAACTGTCCTGCATGGGGCTCCCTACACAGGTAGAGCCACAGGTCCCACAAGGGAAAGAGAGAGGACAGAGGGAGTTAGCTCTGCAGCCTATATCCCCAGAGCACAGTATGGGTCAGATTCTACAGCATGGCCTTATGCCCCTGTTACTGTGAGCAGAGTCTGGCTTGAGGGTAAAAATAAGGTGTTCTACCTGCACTCACAGCATGGATAAGGCTTAACCTATGACTGTGAGCTGCACTGGCTGCTTAGCCATTTCCCACTGTGGTTTTATCCCTAAAAAACTGATTTGTGCCCTGGCTACCCTGGCTCTCTTCCCGTGCTGTGCTACCACCGTTATGGATGGTGTAGTCTCATGAGCTAGATTCTCCCATAGTTTAAGTGCCAGGTGTTGCCAGGAGGGCATTTCTGTGAGAAGCGGTACCCTGTGGGTACACTGTAAGTCCATCATTTTTTACTCTTGGGCAGTTGGGTGGAAGTGAGTTCAGGGAAAGGGTCTGTGCTAAGTTTAACTCTATTGATGTGGTGGGGAAATGTTGCTTTGTCATAGGGTGCAGGTACAGTGATTTTAACTGTGATGTATATTTGTGAAATTGCCTAGAGCTTTGGGGGCGGAGGCAGGGAAGGAGCGCACAGGGGAAGCAATAGCTCAAAACAAACCAATCCATCCCAGGGTGGTGGGAATATTGACTAATGCAAAACTAAGCAAGACATGTCTCAGAACTGGCTACAGGTAAGTGGAATATGCTAACATCTGGCACTAACAAGTATGTGAGTCTACTCTTTCAACCTACCTAGGATACCTAGCGCTTACAGAGTGCTTTTCATCAGTAGAACTCAAAGGGAAACTTAGGTACAGAGAGATGAAGTGACATGCCTAAGGTTACCCAGCAGGCCAGTGGCAGAGCTATCAACCCAGGGTTCCAGAGTCCCAGCATAATGTTCTATCGACTAGGCACACTGCCTCTCCAACCATAAGGAAATCCCACTATAAGGCAATCCCATGATCTATGCCCAAGAACAGCTTTCTCAGGACAGCCAAAAGTTGCAGGTTTAGTGTCAGCATTGTGGTTGGATTCTCCATAAAGTGATGCATGGACCACAATATGCCCAATGAGTATTACATGGTTGAAATGGCTTGTTATCATTCCCACTTACAATCAGTGTTGTGAAATATGGCATTTTGCAGGTGTGGGATGTGCTTGTAAACAGGCAGCCTTTGTTATCACAACTGAAGAAGCTTCTTGAGTGAAATATTTGGATTATTCTGTACAAGCTGTTTTCAGTTTAGGATTTGGAGGAGTCACCTTCTTCGCTCTCTTGGTGTGTTAGAGAGCAGAGAAGGTGATTTGTCTTTACAGTGAATGCTAAAATGCAGGAGTTTTACAGCTCTCTCTCACACAAAGTTTGGCTAGATGTCTAGAATGACTAGTATTTCCTCCCAGGAAATTTGGGGTTTTTAACCCCAATGCTTGGGAGGTTTTTTTTGCCATTGACTTAAATGGGCCAGGATTTCACCCTTGAATTTACTTAATGACCCAGATCCACTTGAAAATGAATTTGCTCCTATCAGCAAAAACTGGGCACAGTTCAGCATGTTTGGCAGGCTCTGCTCAAGAGACGCTCTGGACTGGAACAGCAATGGCTATAGCAGGTCATGATTCACGTGCATTCGCAGAGCTGTATTGGGACCTGCATAGTCTGCTGACTTTGTGCACAGCTCTAGTCAGATCAGACCTTCACGTCCAAAGTCACAATGTGATTCCCTGAAATGAGAAAGAAAGAAAGAAGAATGAGCATTGTTTTCGTTGATGTCACCACACAGTAGCAGAGAGAATTCCTTTATGGAATTAAAATCCATAGTTTCCATTTTGCATAACTGGTTTTTTTTGGATGATGTCTTACTAAATGCATATGAAATCTTTTGATGGAAAGGGCAGAAATAAGATTACATAACAGGTATCTAATTCCTTCTGCAGACTTGTAAACAGCTCATTATATTAGCTTGTACGTTCATTTTCTGTAGCTGAACAAATGACTTTAAAGCTTTTAATGGTTTCCCTTTTGAAGCTGACACTGATGTAGGTCCAGGCATATAGTCTGTGGTAGAAGAAGCAGGCTGTCTGCTAAATGCAGACTGTAGTCTTGGCATACATCTACCCTACAAACTTACGTTGACTTACAGCCACTGCAGTAATTACTGCAGTCGTGCATGTCTACATTACTCTGCTTGGTTTGGTAGTGTGTGTCCTCACCAGGAGCGCTTCCATCAACCTAAGAGGGACAGTGTGGGGAGCTAAGAGCCTGGTCTCTCAGCACTACTAGAAGCTCCCTGTCAGGAGCTTGACTGCCCCACCGGCTCCTGGGGGTCCCGGCTGGCTGCCTCCCATTCTTCCCCCGATTTCTCACAGGGAGCAGGGGAAGTCGCCGTGGCTTCTTGCTTGCCCCTTCCCTGCCAGGAGCAGGGAAGAAGTCAACATGGCTTCTTGCCTGGCTCCCAGCTGGGATCGGAGTCTGAAGTCCCCTTGGCTTTTCAGCCTGGCTCCCAGCTGGAAGCAAGGTCGAGCTACCCAGCTCTCCGGGGGATCAAGGCTTTCCTGTCAATTTCATGGCTCCTGCAAGACAGGACGGCCAATGTAAAGAACACAGTGTCTACACAGATACTGCATCACCCTAACTACGCAGAGATAAGCCTGGAGATGGAGTTATGATGTCAGTGTAGTAGGGCACTTACATCAGTGAGAGGAAGAATGTAGTGTAGACACTGACTGACAAATTAGGTCAACATAAGCTACCTTATGTCAACCTAAGTTTGTAGTGTAGACGAGCTCAGACTCAGGGGCTCTAATATACTGGTAGCACACTCCTCATGTGCAAGTCCACACAGTTCAGCATGATTAGCACGTTTTTGCTCCTGAAAGACCAAATAAGGGACAAGTGGAGGGGATCACAACTCAGAACTGGGCATTGTGTGCCAGAGGGTGCTTCAGATCAGTGTTTTGGAGCATCGTGGGGTACAGTGTAGAGAGCCGAGGCCTGGAATAGCAGGAGCTGCTGCAGGTCGGGTTAGAGAGACGCTGGCAGGATTGCATGTGGTAAACTATGAGTGCCCAGTAGGGGCTGGAGGTGGGATGTGCGGTTGGGTTATTCAAGGTCTTCAGGGTTTTTTAATTTGACTCAGTAAAAGCTCCACAGGAATCGTGAAGGCCAATTAATGTACGTGACTGAGCCAGCTGGTTTGACTTCCCAGGGGATCCATTTTCATTCACAAGGAGTGGCTGCCCCCCCCCCGCATTGTGGGTGAAAGGGTGACGATTCACCTGGATTTGCATTGGAACTGCAAAAAACTACAAACTTAACACGAGGAAAATCCTAAGAGGGCCAAGCCGCCCAGAAAAGATTGGAATCCCTCAATGAATCTTCCAATGGACATGATACGAGTGTACACACAGGTGACATTCACCTGGCTAGGAGTTTCCTTGTGAACACTGCCACAGGGTGTTTCCTCGATCTTTGATAGTTCCAGATGTCAGAGGATTGAAAGTTCGCCAGTCAAGTTGGGGCCCTTCCATTGCAGCTCATCCTCCAAACCTCCATCCATATTGAGGGGACGCTGTTAGAAAACTTCACCATTAGCCCCATGCAGGGCAGCAATAGCTCCGGTTGTAAGCAGAGATACCCTGTAAAGAGGGCTGTGTGAGTACATACATTGACAGACTGCAGGATTCTGGTGTGCTGACATTTGAATGGCACCTCCTGCATTTGTCAGTGCTCTCTGAGGGGGGTCCCACTGTTGGAGGAGGAGACCCTGGGGTAACTGGCATCATCTCTACTTCTACCTGCCTCTCTCGCAGGTGGGAAAGAGAAAGTCCTATCTCAGAGGCAGGTTTGGTTGGACGCCAGCCCGTGCTCCCTCAGTGGGGGCTGAAACAATGAAAGGGTGATGTGTCGACTATGGATTAAGCACCACAATGCAAGGTTTCCTGAGGAAGTGCATCTCCCTTCCCACACTTTGCACCAGGGCCCCTCAGGTCACGCCCCCCGCTCTGGCTGCTGCTGAAATTCTTGAATATTTAACCCAAGAACCCGAGGGGGAGTTGTGAAGGATTGCAAAAAGCTCAGGCCAGGCAGCAGGTGGTCAGAGGACCTATGTTGCAAGTTTGGGCACAGGGGGCACTTTTAATGAGCTGTGCAAAGTGCTTGTTACAATTGCTTCTAATGAAGTCAGTGTACATTCTCCTGGCTTGGCAGCATCTGCTGGAGTCAGGGGGCTCTAAGCAATGTTTAATGCCCAATGCTGTCTAAAAATGCAGGCTCAATCCCTTAATGAACACAGATCAACTTAAAACTAACTCAGAAGCAAGATATAGAAGCTGGCAGGCTTGGAAGCAATGGATATCTCCTGACTGGAGTAAGGAAACTTAACAGCTCCCAGGAAAAGGTTACAGCTCTCACATTTAAAAGCAATGAGCGGGAACCACTTTCAAACTGTGTAGCAATAAAGGCTGTCTGAGGCTAACTGGAGATGGTGGGTGATGTCCATAGAGCCCTGTGGGCTAGCAGTATCGAGGCTGAGAGAGAGGAAGTGATTGCAAGTATGGGGTATGGTGCACTTGTGAGAAGGCATGTGCAGAATTAAAAGCAGTGATATCTAGTGGTTAGGGTGGGGGCCTGGGAGTTAGGGCTGCCTGGTTCTATCACTAGTTCTGGGAAGAGAGTGTGATCTAGTGGGTGAGAACACAGAGCTGGGATTCTGGAGTCTACCCCAAGGTCTGCCATTGATTTGCAGTGTGACCTTGGGAAAGTCATTTAACCTTTGTTTGCTAGCCAGAATGTCTGCCGACAAGGCATGTTTTACATGAAAATTTACAGAATAATTACAAGAAGTGAGTATTCTGAGTGGAAATCTGATTCCAATGCTTGCGGTCACCCACTCAGTGACTAGACCATGTGACCTTTGTGCCCAGTCAAAACAGTAGGCATATCAAATTGTGAACAGTTTGCAAGCAATCCGGAGGCTGATAGGTATTTGTATGCCAGATAATGGTGATCAAAGGTGAGATCCTCACCTCTGCTCTGACCCCTTTACACTGGGCAAAAGGGCCAGAGTGGTGAATGGTGATCCAAAGGTTCTGGCCTGAAGAGGAATCCCCTGTCACAGGAACTGAGGAAGGCCCTCTCCCACCTTGGCTGTCCTGGCATGGGTGTGTGTGGCTGAGGACCTAAGTGGTGTATTGGTTGTGGGGCTGGAGTACACAGCATGGCTGCCCAAAGAGGCTGTTGTAAAATGGAGAGGCCCTTGATGCTATCCAAAGTCTGCTGGGGGACTGTGACTATGCACCAAGCCACAGCATGGATCCTCATTGTGGAGGCAGAGAAAGGGAGTTCTGAGTACCAGTAGCAAGAACAAGAGCTTAAGGTATCAGCATTAGCTTGTACAAAAGTGGTTGCAAATTTTGCCTGACCAAGAAAGTCTTCCAATAGCTCCCATCATGCTGTCCCCACTGAAGTCCCTCCAAGATGTCAACTCATGTCTTCTGGTGGGTTGTTCCTGTCCCCTCCTTCAAGCTGACAAGCAGTGGAAGTTTGTCTTCTGTAGTAACCATTGCTAGGTAAGGCTTGGCTCCCTCTGCCATTGCAGAGGGCGCAGTAGGTACCAGAGCATGAACAATCCTGGATTCGTCAGTGGAACAAAGGTATCTCTTGGGCACAGCGGAGAAGAGGCCATTCTCTAAAGATCCAGTTTTGTCTCTGGTATAACTGGAAGCAGCTCTGGGGAAGTGCAGGGTTGTCCAAGACTTCCTTAGCAATCATTAAATGGTTAAAAATTAACCCGATTACAAGACCCACTTGAAAGTTTACATTTGCTACCAAAAATTATCTGAATTTTAATTGAGCTAGAGACTTACTTATTCCCCAAATCCCTATGCTGCATGGTGTGGGGTGGGGAGCAGGCTGGGATACAGTATAATGGGCAGGAGGAACACATGGTGGGGACACATTGCTACATATTTCCTGGCTGGTGCAGGCTGCACCCTCTTGGATGTGGGAGGCCTGACCACCCCCCAAACTGGCAAAGGAGTTGCCCTGGTCAAAGAACACTGGCTATGATGGCGGGTGAAATCAGTTGAATGTAGGCACCTAACTCCCTTAATGCTTATTAGCCAACCTCCCAGGGGCTGGGAGCACTATTTCACTAACATTTGCAGAGTGCTTTGATACTTCAAAATGTTCAGTTTCATTAAGGACATAGAGGCTGTAGATGTTGTTCCTTATTCCTAATCAAACATTTGGGTGGGTGGATGGGTGCTGTTAAATATACACTCCTTGTTTTAAATGAAAACTTTTCTTTGGGTGGGATCCATCCACTTTTTGTTCTGAACTAAGCTGCATCAAAAAAACAACAGTTCTATCAAAAATACGTGTGATATTTTTGTTATCGATTAATAGACGACACCACAAAATTGCAACAAGACACTTCAGAATCATGGTACAATTCTTCATGCCTGGTTGTGTCTATAAACTTTGGCTTTTGATCCTGTACTGCAAGTGAATTATTAGACCTCAGGTTGTATCCCGTTGAGTTGGATTGCTTAACTAATATGTAGAAATTGTCAGTGTTCTTTTCAGAAAATAAAAACTCTTGTCTTTACAACTAGCCCTCTGAATTATGCTTCTGTATAACCTGACTGATCAGTTGAAAGTTTCGTTGATGAAGCTCTTGCATTGGGATGCTGACAAACAGTTTAAATCACTGGTAGAATAAGAGATAGAATATGACATCTGAGCTGCAATTCATTTAGGTGAAACTTTCTTTTTGGAAGCTGAAGGAGGATTGGGCAATAGGGAAAAAAGGTTATTTGACCTTGCAAAGTTTCTGGAACTTGGACTGGAGGCAAAAAAATATTTGCATTACAGTCTGTAAACTTTGTTGGAAAACCCAGGGTGTTAGCAACCCTCCTCTCATTTGAGCAGCATTGTACGCAGAAGATTAACTACATAATTAGTCAAGTGGTTCATTTCTCTGTTTCCTTTATTGCCGGCTCTTCCCCCAATCACCTTCAAAGGTATAGAGGGGTCTCAGTGCAATAGTTAATGCAGTCCTTGGAGGATTTATTGTTGCTGGTGTCTGGAAGGATGAATGCTCATTTCCCCTCTCATTCCAGCCAGGTTTTGCTCCTGCTCTCATTCCTGTGCAGATCCATAGGCATAGGGGATGGGAGAGAAAAAAATAGCGCATGAAGACAGTTGAAATAGAATACAAAATTACCTTGACAAATTGGAGAATTGGTTGAAATCTACAAGATAAAATCCAGTAAAGACATGCAAAGTACACTTGGGAAGGAAAAATCTAAGCACGACTACAAAATGGGAAAAAACTGGCTAGGTTTAGGTACTTTAGAAAAGGATTTGGGAGTTACAGGGGTTCACAAATTGAACTTGAGTCAACAATATGATGCAGTTGTGAAAAAGGCTAATATTCTGGCATGTATGTTTAGAAATGTTGTATTTCAGACAAAAGTGGCAGTTGTTTTACTCGGATTGGTGAGGCCTCATCTGGAGTACTGTCCATTTTTGGGTGCTACATTTTAAGAAAGATCTAGACAATTTGGACAGAGTCCAGAGGAGAGCAACAAAAATGATGAAAGGTTTAGAAAACTTGATCTATAAGGAAAGATTAAAAAAACTGGGCTTGCTTAGTCTTGAGAACAGAAGACTGAGGCGGACCTGATAACAGTCTTCAAATATGTTAATATCTGTTATAACAAGGATGGCGATCAATTGTTCTCCATTGAAAGTAGGACAAGAAGTAATGGACTTAATCTGCAGCAAGAAAGATTTAGGTTAGATATTAGGAAAACCTTTCTAACTGTAAGGATAGGGACATACTGGACTTGACTTCCAGGGGTG
Source organism: Dermatemys mawii (assembly GCA_007922305.1). Taxonomy (NCBI): domain Eukaryota; kingdom Metazoa; phylum Chordata; order Testudines; family Dermatemydidae; genus Dermatemys; species Dermatemys mawii. Next base: position 13,800,699 of record ML677360.1, on the reverse strand, counting down.
GTTGTGGAATCCCTGTTACTAAAGGTTTTAAGAACAAGTAGAAGCAGAATGTGTCAGGGATGTTTTAAGTATACTCAGCCCAGGACTAGAAGCCATTTTGAAGTCCCTTCCAGCCCTGTATTTCTATGATCCTATGAAAATCCTGTCCCAGTGGAATGATCTGGGGAAAATTCTATATAGATGAGGGGTGAGCCCCTCCTATGCTAGTAGTAAGTGGGTGCATTTTACTTGGTCGTGGTAAGTGCACCAATGTGCGAAGCTGTCAGCTTCTCCCTCTCCATTTCCTTTTGCCTTTTCAGGAGGGAAAATGCCTCTATGTGATTCTCGTGATGGCCGTGTACTGGTGCACAGAAGCCCTGCCTCTGGCTGTGACTGCTCTGCTGCCAATCACCTTGTTTCCATTTCTGGGGATTCTCCCTTCAAACAAAGTTTGCCCCCAGTATTTTTTAGACACCAACTTCCTCTTTCTCAGTGGTTTAATCATGGCGACGGCCATCGAAGAGTGGAACTTGCATCGCAGGATTGCCCTGAAGGTCCTCATGGTAGTGGGAGTCCAGCCTGCAAGGTAACCTACAGACTAATGATTGCTTTGTGCCCTAATTCCCCAGGCTCAAACTCTGGTGATTTCAACATGTGAGCTGAGCTGCAGATTGGCCAAGAAAACAGTGCCACAAATGATGAATAGTGCACACTAGTAAGAGCATTGCACGTGCCTCTGCTGTCCACACACACACACACACACACACACACACAGTCTCTCTCTCTCTCCTTTTTAGAGCATGCTGATTTCATTAAGCTCAGATTGTTTTTATTCCTTTGTTGGCTTGCAATGAAGCAGAGGAGAAATGTAACTACTTCAGCCTTGCCCTATTAGCACTTATCCCAGTTATACATGCTCTGGCATATTATAGGATAACCACAGCTGGCTTAGTTCCTGTTAATGTTATGAGACTGTGGCATGGGATTTTCTCTGCTGGAAGCTAAAATTGACCTTGCAAAACACAGATCGTTAAAGTTAATTTTTCTGCCTTCCAGGCTGATCTTGGGAATGATGTTGACAACTTCTTTCCTGTCCATGTGGTTAAGTAATACAGCCTCCACCGCTATGATGCTTCCAATTGCAAATGCGATTCTGAAGAGCCTCTTTGGAGAGAAAGAAACATCTAAAGATCTCAGTAGAGAAAATGAAGAAAATCCAGGTAGCTCACATAGTGCAATAGATTGCACAATCTGGGGACAGGCCTGTTTGACTCTTTGACTCTTGACCTCTTTGACTCTTGGCCTCTTTGACAGGCCTCTTTGACTAAATTTTCATTGACTTCAATGGGGACAAAAGCAGGCCTGTTAGCTGAAGTTTAATATATATTGCAATGCCCCTTTTTAATAGTATGTGTTTCATTATGGAGGTGAAAGGGCATTGGAATGTTACCCTCTGTCAAGGGTTCCCTCCCCACTCTGAACTCTGGGGTACAGATGTGGGGACCCACAAGAATGACCCCCTAAGCTTATTTCTACCAGCTTAGGTTAAAACTTTCCCAAGGCACAAATCCCTTGTCCTTTGACAGATGGTATTGCTGCCACCACCGAGTGATTTAGACAAAGATTCAGGGAAAGGATCACTTGGAGTTCCTATTCCCCCAAAATATCTCCCCCAAGCCCTTGTACCCCCTTGTGTGGGAAGGCTTGAGGATAATGTTCTAACCAATTGGTTACAAAGTGAGCACAGACCCAAACCCCTGAGTCTTTAGGTCAGGTTTTTAGAAGAAGAATTTTATTTAAAGAAAAGGTAAAAGAATCACCTTTGTAAAATCAGGATGGAAGATAACTGTACAGGGTAACAAAAGGTTCAAAAACACAGAGGAACCCCCTCTAGGCTCAGTTTCAGAGTCACAAAAAACATGAATAAACCTCCCTCTAGCAAAGTGAAGATTCACAAGCTAAAACAAAAGATAACCTAACATGCCTTGCCTGGCTTTTACTTACTATTTTTGTAATATTAGAGACTTGTTCAGGATTGTTTGGAGGAGATGGATTTCTGACTGACTCCCCTCAGTCCCGAGAGAAAACTGCACAAACAAAGCTTCCCCCACCCCAGATTTGAAAGTATCTTTTTTCCCCCATTGGTTCTTTTGGTCAAGTGCCAACCAGGTTAATTGAGCTTCTTAACCCCTTACAGGTAAAGGGGAATTCTAGGCTACCCTTAGCTGTATGGTTATGACACCCTCTCTCATCACTCCCCTCCATCCTGGCTCCTCCTCATTCTGTCATGCAGATCAGAATAGATTCCTATCAGCAATGGTTCACCTCAATACCCGTTGGGAGCTGTGAACTATTGAATAAGACTTTTCACCAGACAAACCTGGTGAGGTGAAGCATTTGATTTGCAAACATGTCCTGGGGCAAAAAGGGAAAGAGTAGGTGATACATACCCTCAGAGCTCTGATAAGCAAAGTAATGGTGCAAATTAAACACCAGTCTCATGAAGACATCCAGATGTGATGGGGATGGGACTCATATCAATATCTAAATGGGCAGAGACAAAGCCAATACCTCTTTTAAACAATAACTTTTTGCACAGTTAGTGGCCCTATCTTCAGGTTCTGGGTAAGACATTCACTGGCTTTTTAGTCACTGATCCTGCACCACTAAAGTCAATGAGAGCTATGCCATTGTCTACCATGGGTTTAGGATCAAGCCTTTACAGCACACACCCTTTTCCAGTGTGGAAGTGATTAGATTTAGAGCAAAGGATTAGAGTCAAGATTCCCTGTCACTGACTTGCTGTGTGATCCTGGAAAAGTCATTTCTCCTCTTTGTTCCTCTCATTTCACACCTGCAAAATGGAGATAACAATGGGGGGTTAGAACAGGTGTGGCCAACCTGTGGCTCCGGAGCCACATGCGGCTCTTCAGAAGTTAATATGCGGCTCCTTGTATAGGCACAGACTCCGGGATTGGAGCTGCAGGTGCCAATTTTCCAATGTGCCAGGGGATGCTCACTGCTTTGCCCTCGCTCTTTCCCCTCCCCTCCCAGAGCCTCCTGCACACCACAAAACAGTTGATTGGGAGGTGCGGGGAGGGAGAGGCACTTATTGGTGGGGCTGCCAGTGGGCAGGAGGCACTGGGAGCGGAGAGGGGAAGCTGATGTGGGGCTGCTGACATATTACTGTGGTTCTCTGGCAATGAACATTGGTAAATTCTGGCTTCTTCTCAGGCTCAGGTTGGCCACCCCTGGGTTAGAGGGTTAAATGAAGCTTATAAACCTTTGAGATATCCTCAGGACTAGTGCTACAGAAATGCCATCATGGATTATTAATAAACAACTATTGCACAAGGTTCAATCAGGGAGCTTAGTAATTGGGGAAAAAAATCTTCCCCAGTAGCTTGATTGTTCACAAAATAATTTTGAGGGATGTTGCTTTTCTGGCAGACAGTGATGAAAAACAGAAAAATAGAAATCAAGTCCCCACTGAAGCTATAAATGATGGTTAGGGTAGTAGTAGCTTCTCTCTCTTACTTCTCCTAATTGCCTTTGTGAACTGCAGAAACAGAAGTAGCGCTTACTAAGTAATGGCTTTTTGGTTGCTGCTGGTTCCTGAGACAGAAAACTGAATTCAAGCATATGCACGCTCTTATAGAGTTGTAATTAATCAGGCACAATCAGTACATGGCAGTCATGAGATATTTTTGATCCAAGCCATTTTGTTGCTTTCACTCTATGAATTTTTAACCATGCACATTTTTAGTCTATTTCAATTGGTCACTCTTTTTTGTGATTTTTCAGAATCAGAGCATTTAGGGAGTTTGATCATTAACTTTCTTTGACACTGTCCTTTGCTCTGATTTGATTATTTATTTATAAAGTTTATTATGGTTATGCTTAAGGAAAAGCTAATACTGGGGCCCTATGGTAGCCCATTGTGCTAGGTACTGTACATACGGTCCCTGTCCCAAGGAACTTACAATCTAAACAAGCAAGACAGACAGGTCAGTGGAAAGGGCTATAAGATACAAGCAGAAGCAACAGAGTGATGGTTTGCAAATATGTCAGCTGCATCATTGTCATTATTGTTATTTATTTGGAAGTTGAGACTTATCAGTACAGTAAGCAGAAGTGAAAGGAAAATTCCCAACCGAATATAGGGTGTCAAAATGCAGATATCCAAGTATCTCTTTGTCAGGAGAAAGGCAGAAATCAGTAACAGCGGAGCCTAATTTGACTTTAATACAAATGCCCAGACAGACTTGCCCTTTTCTCTCATCTGCATTGCATTTAGAAAATAGAATGGGAGCTTCATCTGTGATCTGGACAATGCAAGCTGAATTTCTTGAATGAACCCCAAATCTTGAAGCAATTTCTCAGTCGAGAACAATGAATTTGGTCTGTGTCTAGAAAGATGATGAGAACTCTGAACCAGGTTTTTCCTTAAGGTTCTATCTGTTATCAAAATTTGGCTCGACACCAGGATTGGTTTCACAACTAGATTTAGGTTTTGCTGCCCAACGTTTGCATAGCTTGCATGAAATGAACAATTTACATGCTACCTTTGGAAAGAGCTACACTCATTTTAGACTTCCAAGGTATAACCGTGTGTATACAAAAAATTAGATGAGCAAGAATATTGCAAAATGGGCTCCATTTTGAGCTCCCTTTAAGAACGACATCTGACGATGTGCATGTGCAAATCTCCAGGGGTACATTTTAAAATAATTAGTGATTGGGAGGCTAGAAAATTAACGAGTTGTTGGAAAAAACATATTAGCTGGGAAACAATGTTAAATAATGTGTATCTTTCGAGTGCATTTGTCTTTCAGAAGGAATCTCAAAGGCTAAGAGATTATGTGTTGAAATTTTTAATATGCAGCTGAATAATTTAAATTACTGTAGATCACTGACAAACTGATCATAAATATAAATATATATATATGTGTGTGTATATATATATATATATATATATATGTGTGTGTGTGTATATATATATAGGTCTGAAAAAATTGATGAGAAAAACCTTGAGCCAGGAAACACTAATCTTTACTCATGTGAATAAACTAATACAGATACGTAAGTAAGTGTTTGTGGAATCAAGGCCATAGATTGTTAAGGATATTGTCTAGTGTTCACCCACAGAAGATACCATATTTATGGGTACCATTATAAGAAACTAGGTAAATAGTAAATGATAGTTAAAGCTTAAATGACTCACTTGGGTTTAACAGTTTTTGGATAATTGTCTTTCCATGAAATATCCAGCTGTCCTTGATTTTCAAAGTTGAGTTAGAAACCTGCTGAGAACTGGGTTTCATGTGACTTCTGGAATTTTCTATTTTGATGCTGGCCATAAATTCCTTAGGCACAACCTTAATTAATTTCCTTTATATTCTAAAACTTCCAAATATATACCCCGTGACATCCACATGATCAACTGCAGAACCATGTGATCCTGCATCTTTGACCTCCCCTCTGTCCACTAATCCATCTCTGCCAACATTTCATTCCTCTGAGCAGTTTTAAACACTATTTAAAAATGTTTCCTCCTGAATGTAAATTTTCTTCTCCAGAATCACATGGGGCATGTACTGCAGTCCAACAAGGCTAGGAACGGACGCGTCATATCATTAGAAAGTTACAAATTCATAAATCCTCCCTTTCTTTTGTTATCCCCCCTGGCAGATTGTGAGATATTAGCCCTCAGAATGTTACATTTTTAGGGATGGAAAAGTTACTTTTCTTACATTTTAGCAACCTCTAAAAATTCATAATGATGATCTTCTTGCACCATGCCTGAAAAGTTGGGTTCATGTTATTGTCAGCTTGTTGTTACTGGCCAAGGGAATCTAACAAAAGCACAATAATATTAAAGCTAAACTTTCTTTAGAGCAGTCTTTCTGTAAAGTATGTCACCTGTACAGATTGTGTGATAGTACAGCACTGGATGAAGGGTTTATTGGCACACGTTTGGGACAACTTGCATAACTCATGACTTCATCAATCACTGGGAATGTGGCCATCATGCAGTGTATTTTTTTCTCTTGCTCTGTAAAAAAAAACAGGGGTCTCATCCTTGGGAGTTCAGTGCCCCAGGAGGCCTGTGAACAGGTGTCAAGGAGTGGATGCTTCCCATACTGCTGTACGGGAGCAGGTTTGGGCCCAGTATGAAAAACATTGAGAATGTCTAAAATAGAGAAAATGAAATTTACGCTCTAGTTTAAAAGGCCAGCACAAAGCTTAAGTGGGATTTAAATGGTGCATAGGCATTGGTTTGGCCCTCTATTCAAGAGTTAACATTTACCCACAAAGAGAGAGAAAGTCCACAGTCACCTATGGGTTAATTTTCTTCCTTCCATTTACATCTCTTTAACATAGCTCCCTTGGAATCAAAGCTCAGCTTTCCAAGAGAATTAACGCTGATTCCGTAAATTAGCAATTTGTAAAACATGACATTGCAAAGTTCCCTGGTTCACTGAGCTTGATCTCTTCAGTGTACCAGTTAACAGGTCCAAAGACTTTGACCATTGTCTCCTCACCCCATAGTTCACTACATTTTCTTGTAGGTAAGAGAAGGCAATGTTTGTGGATGAAGTATGTGCAGGGAATCTCGGGGGGGATGATCAGCAGGGCATGTTAGTAACCCTAATCCTAGGCCTCTGGAATCCTAAAATGTACAACAACATGGCAAGGGTAGCAGTGTTCAGCAACAATAGCAAACATCAAGTATAATGGAGGACTGTGCTTCTGGCTTAAATCTAATAAAATTCACTAACTCCGTGAGATCAAGGAAAAATCTGGGGAATGGGGTTTTATAAAAATGTGTTGCCCAAATGTGCCATTTCACTCAGAACTGCACGCAGAAGCAGTTAGTGGATCCAAAGTTCCCCTATGCTTTCTTAAGGCTTTTGCTCTGGGGTTGGCCTTCAGAGGATTATGCTATACTTTGAGAGTGTTCAGCCTTTGGAATGTGTGGCTTTCAGAAGGCTGATGGGCTCTAAAAATTGCCTGTTCTCTCTGTGTGAAATTGACCCATGTGAAGATGGCCTGGGATAAGGCTTAATCACCACTATGTCCTACTTTAGCCTTCAGAATGGGATTGGAGGTGGGAGCAAAGTGGTGTGTGGACTTTGGATTGGCTTTCTGCATGGGGCTGAAATTTCACCCTCTTAGAGCTTATCCTTTGGGAGCAAGTGATTTTGGGACACTGACAATCTTAATGTAATTCAAGACCAAACAATTTTTTAAAATTCTGAGAAAATTATTTGGAGTCCTAAAAATGAACCACAGTTTATCAAAAAATAAACACCAAATACCTGAGAGGTTAAACTACAAACTGGAAATACTGTCTGCATTAGAATATCCATGTCACTAGAGAGGTAAAAAAAGCCTGGATCAGATGTAGCCTGTCCTGGTCGCACAGGAAGAGCTGAGTTTGTCGAGTGAGGGCGAGTAGGCTGCCAGAGATCTTTGGAGCAATGTTATACCTGACATCCTACAGAGAGTAGTGCTGGCTGTAGGGAGTGGGCTTTATTGCCACCTGTGCCCTGGCTTCAGATCATCAGGAATGGATTTTACTTCTTCCGCTTCTTGCACTTCATCGGCATAGAACTCTCTGTGTGCGGAGTGAATTTTCCTCTCTGAAAATGGCAGCCCTCTCCGTTCCATTGTTTGGGTCAGGGAGAGTTTTTCTAGATGCTTTAAATTGTTTTAAAATCCTAATCTTTCTTTTTCAGCCTCTTTACAGCAGAATAAACTTTACACTGTACCAACCGAGCTGCAGTTTCTGACAAGTACTGAGGCGTAAGTTAACTATAAAGTTTGTACTGGAGAGCTGAGTGAGGAAATTATCCCCTCAGATTGAAACAGCCTTGGGAGTGTGAAATTCAATCAATGAGACTCTTTTGATTCTACCTGTTACTCCATTTCCCGACTACCAATAGCCTGACCAGAGAAACCCCTCTCCAATATATCCAACAAGACAGCACAGGGCCACATTTCAGGCCACTTTGAAAATGTGACTGGAGATGTCTGCTACTGGGGAACATTGCTTTTTTGAGAACATTAAATGTGCCAGGCAGCAGGTTTAAATCCCCAAGATTTACATCTCTCTGATGGTCCAGGTTTGAGATGTAAGTGATGTGGAATAAATCTCTTCCCCAGGAATAGACTCTTCTTGCCACCCCGTAGTTTCCGGTCATCAAAGCCTTTTTCATATTTAAAAATGAAGAGTATTGACTTTTTGTTAAGTTTTTTTGACGGCCTGATCTTACAAGGTGCTGAGTGGCTCCTGGGAGGTGTGAGCACCTTCAGCTCCTATTGAGGACAGTCAAGGGTGCTCAGCATTTCACAGGACCAGTCCAGTACAGGACCAGTCCACTATGGAGCAGTTCTCAATCCTCAGCCGAGTGATGAGGACGTCAAACAGGTCCCATGTGTTGCAATATCCTGCATAGACATCCCTTGGGATATTGTTAATCTCGTTGCTAAAAGCTGAGAGTTTTCCTTTTGTTGAGGTTCTGAATTGGTTACACCTGTATTTAAACCAGGGCTTTCAATGGAGTCTCTTTTGGAATGTTTTAAAGCAAAGATCTGAAGGAGGAGAAGGAAGTTGCCATTGAAGTTCCCATCGACTTAAAGAAAGAGGACGAATACAGGGCAAACATATGGAAAGGTTTCCTCATTTCAATCCCTTATGCAGCCAGCATTGGAGGTACAGCAACGCTGACAGGAACAGCACCAAATCTCATCCTTCTAGGACAGCTAAAGAGGTATGAGAGGAAATCCTTAGGAAGCCAGGTCCCTAGGAGTACAGTCGGTTTATGAAATCTCTTCTGATCTGCATCTTCTATTAGAGGGAATTCTACAAAATTAAGACATCACCTGCTTGCTATAGGAAATTCACCTTTGGGCTGAGGCCAGGTCTGTGATGTTCCTGCCCTCAGAAAGCAAGTTTTGGAAAAATCAAGTGACAATAGGAATTCAAAATGAAATGGCTCCTTCAATCTTAGCTACAATACATGGGTTATCACCCTAATGCTATAGGTCCTGATTCGGCAAAACACTCTACGTATGTTCTTGGGACTTAACCATATGCTTAATATCAAACATTTAGAATCATAGAAGTGTAGGACTGGAAGGCACCTCAATAGGTCATCTAATCCAGTCCCCTGCATTCAAGGCAGGACTATGTAATAACGAGACCATTCTGACTGGTATTTGTCCATCCTGTTCTTAAAAGCCCCCAATGACACAACCTTTCTAGGCAATTTGTTCCAGTGCTTAACCACCCTGACAGTTAGGAAGTTTTTCCTAATGTCCAACCTAAACCTCCCTTCCAGCAATTTAAGCCCAGTGCTTCTTGTCCTGTCCTTACAGGTTAAGGAGAATAATTTTTCTTCTCCTTTTAACAACCTTTTACATACTTGAAAACTGTTATCATGTGCCCCCCTCAGTTTGCTCTTCTCTAGACTAAACAAATCCAGTTTTTTTCACCTTTCCTCATGGGTCATGTTTTCTGCACCTTTAATAATTTTTGTTGCTCTTCTCTGTACTTTCTCCAATTTGTCCACATATTTCAAGAAATGTGGCAACCAGAACTAGACACAATATTCCAGCAGAGGCTTTATCAGCGCAGACTACAGTGGAAGAATTACTTCTCGTGTCCAGCTTACAACACTCCTGTTGATACATATCAGAATGATGTTCACTTTTTCTGCAACAGTGTTACAGTGTTGACTCACAGTTAGCTTGTGGACCACTATGACCCTCAGATCCCTTTCTGCAATACTCCTTCCTAGGCAGCCATTTCCCCTTTGTATATGTGCAACTGTTTGTTCCTTCCAAGGTGGAGTACTTTGCATTTGTCCCCAGTGAATTTCATCCTGTTTATTTCAGACCATTTCTTCAGTTTATCTGGATCATTTTGAATTTCAATCCTATCCTCCAGAGCACTTGCAACCTTTTCCAATTTGGTATCATCCACAAACTTTATAAGTGTATGCTCTACGCCATTATCTAAGCAATTTATGAAGTTATTGAACAGAACTGGATCCAGAACCAATCCCTGCAGGACCCCACTTGATATGCCTTTCCAGCTTGACTGTGAACTATTGATAACTACTCTCTGGGAATGGCTTTCCAGGCAGTTATGCACCTACCTTATAATAGCTCCATCTAGACTATATTTCCCTAGTTTGTTTATGAGCAGATCATGCAAGACAGTATCAAAAGCCTTACTAAAGTCCAGATATACTATATCTACCACTTCCCCCGTATTCACAAGGCTTGTTACCCTGTCAAAGAAAGCTATTAGGTTGTTTTGACATGACTTGTTCTTGACAAATCCATGTTGACTGATGTTATCTCCTAGGTATTTGCAAATTGATTGCTTGATTATTTGCTCCATTATCTTGCCAGGTACTGAACCATATGACAAGCTGGAAGACTGGTCTGTAATTTCCCATATTCCCCTTTTTATAGACTGGCGCTATATTTGCCCTCTTCCAGTCCTCTGGAATCTCTCCTATCTTCTGTGAGTTTTCAAAGACAATCACTAGTGGCTCAAATATCACCTCAGTCAGCTCCTTGAATATTCTAGGATGTGTTTCATCAGGCCTTAATGACTTGAAGACATCTAGCTTGTCTGAGTAATTTTTAACTTATTCTTTCCTTATTTTAGCCCCAGATCCTATGTCATTTTCACTGACATTCACTGTGTTAGACCTCTGATCATTAATACCCTTTTGGGTGAAAACTGAAATCAAAAAGGCATTTAGCACTTCTGCTATTTCCACATTTTCTGTGATTGTCTTTCTCCCCTCATTGAGTAAGGAGCATACCCCCTCCTTGGTCTTCCTGTTGCTTATAATGTATTTGTAGAATCTTTTCTTATTACCCTTTATGCCTCTAGCTAGTTAATCTAATATTGTGCCTTTGCCTTTCTAATTTTATCCCTACACGTTTGTGTTGATTTTTTTATATTCATGCATCGTAATTGGGCCAAGTTTCCACTTTTGGTAGGACGCTTTTTTTGTTTGTTTGTTTCAGATCATTGAACATCTCCTGGGCAACCCAGGCTGGTCTCTTACCATACTTCCTATCTTTCCTATGCAGTGGGATAGTTTGCTCTTGTGCCCTTTAAATGTCTCTTTGAAAAACTGCCAGCTCTTTTGAACTGTTTTTCCTCTTAGACTTGCTTCCCATGGTTAAGTGTTTTGGTGAACCAGGGCAATAGCGAGCACTTTAAAAGTTGTCCATTATGTGGTGAAACAGGAAAACAAGGCACGCACTATTTTTGTCCTGGGTGGCAGTGTTGCCTAGTGGCTAGACCACTAGCCTGGGACTCAGCAGATTCTGCAGCTGGGTGAACTTGGACAAGTTCTTTGTTCCTCAGTTTCTCCATCTGTCAAATACAGATGATACTGATGTCCTTTGTAAAGTGCTTTGATTATTATTCAACACTAAGAGGCTCCCCTATCTGAAAAAGTAGTTATAGTGTTGCCACTGTAAACTTGCAGTTATTTCTCAACCATACAGTGAGCTACACAGAAGATTTTTCCTAGACATGGACAAAAGTGGTTCTCTTTGGGTAGAGTTCATTTGTACGGTTCGTGTTCAGATGCTCATAAAGTAGGTTCTACTATGAATTAAGATGAATTAGTTAATTTCTATAAAGTGCTAAATATTGAGTGTTATTATTATTTAGAAATTCCAGCAAATTGAGAGAGCTACATTTTCACAATGTCTGTTCCAAAATGGTCCATTTAAATTCTTTGATGCAGGGACTATTTCTTACTACGTGCTTGTACAATGCCTAGCACAATAAGGTTCCAATCTCAGTTGGTGCTGGTTGGCACTATTGATATGCAACTAATCACCTTCTTAAAAACTGTACAGCTTGAAAGCTTGCATGGCATTTTGATCTTGATTTCAGATGTCTGTTTCCCTTCATTTCATGTGAAAGGGGTGTTTCACGCCTCAGATTAATTAGCTTTCCCCATTTTCTAAGTTTTTTTCCAGGGTGTGACGTGGTAAACTTTGGATCCTGGTTTGTATTTGCATTTCCTTTAATGCTGCTTTTCCTTTTCCTGGGATGGCTATGGATCAGTTTCCTGTATGGGGGAATTAACCTAAGGTACTTTTATATCTAATCTATTTGTATGCTTTAATCTAATTATGACTACATTGTAAGCAAGCAGTTTATCTGGTCCTGATCCAAAGCCCAATGAAATCACTGGGATTCTTGGATCAGGCCCTTAGACATTTCATCTGTACATGTTGTAATAACACAGTCCATACTTGTTCTATATGAAGCTAGACACATGTAATTTATGTTCGGTTAAAAGCTCCTATTTGAGTAAATTCAATATGATGAATAACGAGAGAAAGTGCCCCATACCTGATGAATGCAGAGTTCATAATTATAATATTATTTGATGTTCTGTTCAGAAAGTTCATGGGAAAGATTTGTGAAGGGTTAAAACTCTGGCACATGCTGAGACCTGGTCAGAAAAGATTGATGAAGGACATTTTTGGATAAAAACTGAAAGCAAATTTTTTGTGAATGTTTTTCTCTCCATTATCCAACCAGCTCTAATCGAAAACTCTTTCATGAATTCTACTTTTTCAAAGGCTCAACATCAAGGCCCACATCCTCAGGCAATGTAAATTAGAACAGCTTAATTGAGATCAGTGGAGTTATCCCAATTTACCCTAATACAAGATCTGACCCAAAAGATGAGCCTTTCAAAAGCGCTTAACATTAGCCTAACTCTGTTCCCGTCAAAATCCAGGAGAGTTTTACCATTAACTTTAATAGGAGCATTTAGACCAATGCCCAGCACTTTTGAAAATCTCACCCAAGGGTCTCAATTTACAGCTAGCTTTAAATAGCCTGAACCTCTGAGCATGCAAATGTTGGGCATACAGTCGTTTGGAGGTGCACGTGGGCATTTATGTGCACAAATCTGGCAGATAGGCATTTGGTCAGCCAACTGATATGCACAACAATGTGATTTGTAGTCAGTGAACGTAGAGTTTCAAAGGCTCAGATGTACTGCCTGCTGCTGTGCCCAGGGAAATTAGTGGCAAAGTTCTCATTTCCTTCAGTGCAGAGGCAAGTCTTTAGACACTCTAGGTTAAGTCCTGGCCCCACTGAAGTCCATGGCAAAATTCCCATTGAATTCAGTGGAGTCAGGATTTCATTTTATGGCTGAAAATTTGGCTCCTGGAGAGGTTACTTCGTGACAGGGATTAAACCTCAGTGATTTCATAACACTGAGATTTTTTTCCAGTGTGTTAATCTACAACTAATCTGTAATATGGTTTTATTGTAAATCTTTCACCTAACCTGGGTACTTGCAATGTCTGCTCTAACTTCCACTACATCCTGCACTTGATCTGCTTTAATCAGGTGCATTCTTGAGAAGTTGGTAGCATTTTGAAGCCTCTTTTTTTTCTTTCCATTTTCACATTATTAATGAACACACTTTTCTGTTTCCTGCACAGAATGCGCATAATTTCTAAGAGACACTTTTGAATTTGTCTTTTGTTAAAATGTTTATTGGTTTTTAACTTCAGGAGAAAAAAGAAAAGGAAAAAATAGGTGCACATTAGGATTACTCAAATTCAGAATTATATCAGTGACACAGAAAACAAAAATTCTTAGAACTTTTTCAATGCAATAGGAAATAACCTTTGTAAGTCCCTGCTTCTTCAAACATGAAAGCATGTACGTAACTTTGTTTATCTGATTCAGCAATGCCCTCAAGCATGTGCTTAATTTTGAGTGTGTGCTTAAATCCCATTGATTTCAATCAGAGTTAAGAATTGCCTTGCTGAACTGGGGCTTTAAGTAATCCCATTGAAGTCATGTATTTAAGGATTCTCTGTACTAAAAATGTTATACCAGTGTAACTATGTTAGTTAGGGGTATGATTTTTTTTTTAACCAATATAGTTATACCGATCTGAACCCTAGTGTGGATGTAGTTATATCAGTATAAAGATGCCTTACACACCCTTCTTCCCCCCCTCTCCGAACTGAAATAAATTATAGCAGCATAAACACTTTTATGTACTGAAAGTATGTCAACACTAGGATTATTTTGCTGTTCTAACTATACCAGTACAATTAAACTTTCCAGTGTAGACAAGTTTTAAGTGTTTGCAGGATCAGGGCCTAGATTCAAGAACCAAGCTAAAGAAACACAAATTTAATAAAAGAAGAAAAATTACTCAGCCTATTAAAGAATCCAGATTTTGGTATACACTTAAAATTTAGGCCGACATAGGTATGGCATGTAAGGATGTGAAAAATCCAACCCGTGAATGCTGCAGCTATGTGAACCTAAATCCCCAGTGTAGACAGTTTTTATAGATCTCCAGAAGAATGTTTCTGTTGACCTAGTACCATCTCTCAGGGAGGTGCAGCAAAAGCAAATATTCAAAAGCATTTGGGATAACAAGGGGACTTATTTCTAGGCTGTCTTGATATCCTTGGGTAAAGCTGCAGCTACTAAAAGAATCAGAGTACTGCGTAAGGGGCCGTCCATAAATTATGTAATGAATTAGGGAGTAGGTGGGTTCTTAATCTTGTGTGTTTGTTTCGGTGTTAGTGTTACAAAGGGTGGGTGGGTCTTTAACATCACCAATAAATGTGTTATGTAATGTATGGAATCAGGAATTTTTGGATGGTCAGACATGCATCTTTATAAAGGATCTAAACATTGGACATCCATTTAAAACAACAAATGAATTAATCAGTGTTAGTATCACAGAATCAGTTATATAACAGTGTGAGTCTGGCTTTTCAAATGTAATCAAGGTCCCAGGGAGTATTAGAAATGTATTTTAACCACCTGACACTGATGGGACACAAAGCAGCGGGTGATGAATACATCATTCATATGCACACATACTGTCTATGAGTCAGACTGTGTACAAGTCCAGGGTTCCCTGCTTAAAAGGCTTAGTCTGGCTAATGAAGAGAAGCATATTAAAATGCCAGCCCCACTTTTTAAAAATTCCTCGCATGTTTGTTTATCATCAGCGGGTGCTTTGCATAAATTAGAGATGCCCAGAAAGTTGCTGGTGACTTGAGAAGGTGGGGGATGGGAGGGAAGATCCTTATTTCCCACCTTGCTCTCTTCTCAATCAAGTGGCTGATGCAGTCTTCTGCTAAAAGTGATGAAATCTGCAAACCTGACAGCTTCACTCTCATGTACATTCTGAATAGTCTCTGTGAACACAGGCTGTGATTACCACAAATAAGCTTCTTTAGTGCAGGGTCTGAAGTTTCCTTTACATAATCCTGGGGAGAAAGGCAACACAAAGTATGATAAGTATTGGCCTTGTTTACACTTGGGAATATTACCACCAGTTAAACAGCACCCAGGAGAGCCCTAGTGTAGGGAAGGCTCCTGTGACTACCTCTGTTTTTACCACTGCATCAATTAAACCTGCCCTGAGCAGACACTGTCTATTCTGCCCTCAAGAGACACACCTTGCTCCCCATCCTGAGCACTAATGAAATTTACTTACTTATAACCCAGGTAGAATTAGGCGGCACCAGAGCTTTTCTGTTTTGTTAACTAGAGCCACATTTCTGTCAGGCATCAAAAAGTGCCTACCTGGAACTTGAGTGCTTATCTCTTTACATGTGCCTCATCCCATCTGTGCATGTCTGTTTGTGCAGATAAATGAATGTGCTCACAGGTTCTGCAAGCGCATTTGTGTCTTGTCATGAGAGGGTGGCAACACTGAGCTATAATATCCACTGTCCAACATATTCATGGGTAGATTTTGCCACCTTTACTCACATTGCTTGCCACATTACTACATGAGTAGTCCCACTGATGTTTACAGGACTGTAGGCCAGGTAAAGTACGACTCAGTGTGAATAACGGTGCCAGGAATATTATTTGTGGCATTATATACAACTTGTCTGAGAGCTGGGAAGTCTATTTAAGAGACTGGAAGTATTTACTATATTATGAATTGGATCCATATGATACTGGTTTCCTGAAATCACTGGTCCATGCTGTCCCCTTTATCCTCGTAAGCCTTCTTTGCAGCCACCCTATGCATGCCCTGTATGGGGGTGTGCAGGAATAGTAAATATGAACTTTAGTGTTTGAGTTCCCTTATGAATCCGGACAACTGAGTGGTGTTTGTTATTTCTGTGCTGGTAGACACTGCAGAAAGAATAAGCCAGAAATGAGAATGGATGCAGAAGACCGAGCTCGAGCAGTCATAAAGGAGGATTATCAGAAACTGGGGCCAATGAAGTGAGTCGCAAAACTGGAACAAAATGACATAGCAATCAACCGGGCTGGAAACAACATTTCTGGGGAGGGAAACTGAGGATAATTATTAGAATTTGTCAGTGAATTTCCATTTGTTAGTATTTGTGCCCATTTTGAGCTTGTTTTCCTCAAACATTCAGCTGCTCTGTCTTTGCTAATGCAGATAATTGCAGATAACAAACATGTAGCTCAAATATTCCACAAATGCCAATTTCCAGTTGTAGATGACAATTCAAGCTGTGTTAATTACATACTGTAAGTCTTTTAATCAGGAAACAGAAACAATATCATGTGACTTATGTAACTAACCAATGCAGTGTGAATTTTTAATATTCATGGAACGCTGTTTATGAATAGTCTGCAGATGAGGTATTATATGCTGAAGAGATTCATGATGAATATAAAGAATATAATTAAATTATTTTATGATCTGTTTGTGGGCAATTTGTGAACAGAAAAGTAGATGAATTTTTGTGGAATACATTATTCATTGTGAATTATTCTCTGAGATCTATTAATCTGCCATGTGAAGAGAAAGCAGGATGTGTTTGACTTCTCAGGATAGTGTTTCAGGCATAACTCCGCTATTTCTGTCTTTGGTTAGATTAAGCCACATCTATATTCATATTTCAGTAGTTTTTTGAACAAATCCTGAGGAACTTTTACATATTGCAGAGTGGGTAGAAGGGCATCACAGATGGTTAAACTTACAGAATGAGATGCCAGAAAAAGATATACAGCAGAAAAATCGAATATCAGGCCCTATCTGTTTCAAATTGTACACCAAAAATCTAGGCAACCAAAGTTAGTGGATATTTCTGAAAATGTAGGTCTTACTTTTGCTGTGTCTCAGTTTTGACATTTGTAAAATAGCATTTCCATATTCATAGAGAGAACTGAGTGAACATCGGACATTTCAATTTTGCCAATATAACAAAAAAAATTGGTTTGTTTCAAAGCAAAGCTGAATTTCTTTGCAGTGCACTAAAGTTTCTCTAGTCCTTTTTCACCTACACTGCCTTGATGCGGGACTAGATGCAAGCACACTACGGCGCTTTTAGTGAGTGGCAGTGGAGTCCACGTGGGTAGTTCCTGTGTGGCAGGCTAGTGCGTTGTAGATTTCCACACCAGCTTGCTGCACACTCACTCTTGGTCAAGACAAGCCCTCTGTTTTGTTTCAAATTTGTCAAAATGAATCATTTTGACTGTTTTGGGGGGAAGAGGGGAATCCATTTTTTCTGCCGAAAGTATTGGCTGAATTTGACCCGAATTCACTAATAGTTTCAGTATCCCCCAAAACACATTTTAAAAAGTGAATTTACTGTTTGCCAAAAAATAAAATAAAATAAAAACTTGCCCAGCTTTACTCACAGAGATATTGTGAGGGGTCACTGAGGTAGGTAGAGCAGCACAAACAAACATTCTAATTATTATTCTTGTGTTCTCTAAATGAAAGAAATTGGTTTATTTTTTTCCCCTTCAGTACATTATGGACCAGCCTGCAAAATGTCATTGTAAGAATCAAAGTCCCACTTTGAGTTTTAGGAGCAGAGAAAGCCCATTAAGCCATGTGCTACAAATTTGATTAGCTTAAATTCAACCCAAGTGATTTCTTCTCAGTGGTTTAAGTATCCCTCCTTCCTTTGAGAGGTTTTAAGGCAATATTTTGGACGTGTCTTGGTCAATCCTAGCTCTACTGAAGTCAATGGGAGTTATGTTACTTGACTTGGTTCAGGTCAGGATTTTACTCACTGGTCCTTACTAGTAATATTAACAATAGAAGATGCTATTGCAATTGGAAGAGCCCCTCCCTCATCAGCTCTCAGTTATTCACACCGTCAGTAGGGGATACAGTCTACATTCTGCACTCAGAGAGGGAAAGTTCCCGTGCGTCATGCGTGAAGTTTCACCGTTCTAAGCTAAGGCCTGAAATGTAGTGAAATCATCACTAGCAGTTAAAGGTAACCCGGGATAGGCAACTCGTGTTCCCTTCATTAGCATGACTGGTTTTTAATTGCATCTCCTTACACCTTAGGTTTGCAGAACGGGCAGTTCTCTTCCTCTTCTGCTTGTTTGCAATCCTGCTGTTCTCCCGGGACCCGAAATTCATCCCAGGTTGGGCAAGTTTATTCACTCCTGGGTAAGATTCTATTTTCAATCCACTGTAACATTTTTCAGTAGTATTTCCAAGCTTTTGAGATCCCTGTGTTTTCTCTTGTCTTAGTTTATACTGTTGTCCAGGTTTCATGGAATAAATGGAGTTGAGCCTTATGTATCTCTCTAGAACCATTTGAATTGTTTATGTTTCCAAGAAGAGGTAGTGGAAGCCTAGTGGTATGTTAGTATTGAAAATGCTCACACCTATTTCCTGACAGCCCTACAGTCTGAGCTCTGGGAATGTTGTCTATTGATACAGTTAGGGCCAAGTCCTGACGTCTTTGGGCAGGCCATTGATTTCAGTGCGGGTTTGAGCTGAATAAATGCTGCAGTTCAACCCTTAGTGCTTTCTCTCTGCTCTGCAGCCTTTTCTCTGTTGTGACGTCCAGACTTTTCTTATGTGAAGACAAAGATTAAGAGCAATAAAGGCAATAATAATACTGACAGAGAAAGAGCGAGTTGTTTCTGCACAGAAAAGAGCCCAGTTCTACTTCTCTAGGGACCCAGTTCAACAGACTATCCATATTCAGAAAAGGACTTCACCACATGCTTGGCTTTAATGGGACTCAAGTACATACTTCACAGATTAATTTTGTTCTCAATAGTTAATGGTTACTTTTAAAGTTAAAGCTTAAATGCTTTATTGAACTGAGGCCTCTTCATTTTAGAAGCTGAGCATTTTACAAAGAGATCGTAACCAAAATAGGTCAATGGTCTGATTTTCCTACTTCCCTGCAGCCATTTTGGGCAATCTCCCCAGACCTCCATAATCAGTATTCTTCTCACAAACTCTAACAGATGGAAAGTGATTCAGCCATTCAAGCAGCCAGCACTGCCCCCCAGCCCCCCTTTTCTTTAAAATCCAGGTTTTTGTGTTTTCAGTGTCTCTGATCCGTTGTCTAAAGGAATCCCAGCCAATCTTAGAAATGTAGCTCAGAGGGGAATTTAAAAAAAAGAATCATGAACAATGAGTGTTGTTGATGCAAAATCCTAATCCTCTTCAGTAAATCCCAAATTTTGTAAACTGTACAAATCGCAAGACTTTTTGCTGCTTACGAGTGTTTCTGCTCCTCCTGGACAGGTTTGTCTCAGATGCAGTTACTGGAGTCGCCATAGTGACCGTACTGTTCTTCTTCCCTTCACAAAGACCATCCTGTAAATGGTGGTTTGATTTAAAAGGTAGGTTGTAAGCCCTCGGGGTAGGGACTCTGTCCCCTTCTTCTGTGTTCTCTATAAGGTGAACACACTGCAGGAGCTCAGCACATAATAGTAAGTCAGGGCACTCAGTCAGCAGATATGGGGGAACAATTTGAAAAGCAATTGTCCTTTCAATGAGACCTAGGTGCCTAAGTGCATGAATCACTTATGAAATTTTAATCCATATGGCTATGGCCACCTTCGTCTGAGGACTTCAATAGCTCAGATATAGGTGAGAGGTATATTGCATGAACGGGTGGGTGAAATTCTGTGGCCTGCGTTGTGCAGGAGGTCAGACTAGATGATCATAATGGTCCCTTCTGATCTTAAAGTCTATAAGTCTTTAATGTGAAGGTGCAGCCCATGGGGGCTCAGCTCACAGTAAAGCAGAACCTGCTCTGGCCTGTTGTCACAAAACAAGTTACTGCCTTTATGTCATTTCATGCAGATTAGGTGTTGCTTTCAGATTCCAGGCAAGTGACTCCTCAGACCCCCATTGTGTGAAATGTGCGTGTTCTTAGTTCACAGAATATGACAGCCCTACCAGTTTACCTTTCCACATGACACAACAATTGAGTTCTTATTCAAAAGTGACCTTCTTGCGGGGAGACAGCAATTTCTTTTCTAGAAAGCTCCTACCACTTTGAGCTGCAGGTAGAAAATTAATATGGTGATGAACTTGTCCACAAAATTACAAATGTCAGAAGACTTCCTCCTGCCGTAATCTGCCAGATGTCAGAGAGGAGAATATCTATGTCTGTTACACTGAGGAGACTGTCCTTTATGTTAATAAAAAAGCCAGCTCAGAACAGCCCAAGAAAAACCTTGACTGCTAAAACTTTTTTGCTGCCAGTTTAACTGAGATTGAAATATCCATGTGTTTGTTATTAATGATCATCAGCTAACTTTGACACCAGTGAGTAATGTAGCTCTTTTATCAGATGACAAGTTATTTGCTAATCTGTGTGTGTGTTTGGTGGGGATCTCTTTGTCTAGCATTAAACACTGAGAATGCACCCTTGCTAACTTGGAGAAGGGCCCAAGAGACTGTTCCCTGGAACATTATCTTGCTGCTCGGTGGAGGATTTGCCATGGCAAAAGGATGTGAGGTAGTTTTTGGAGTGATGTTCATCACTGATGTTACCTTACTGTCAGGGCCATCCTTAGCTATTCTGGGGCCCTACGCAGCCTCCCTGCAAGGGCGGGGGGCAGGCCTCTGCACGGAGGGAGAAGTCCTGGCTCCAGACTTCCTCAGGAGGGTGGGGAGCTGACTTGGGGGGGGGGGGCAGGGGGAAACCACCCCCCACCACTCACCGGCGTTACGGCTGGGGCCGGGTTGCTGCACTTCCCACCGCTGGTGAGTGCAGGCCCAACCCTACTGCAGAGCTTAGGGGAGTGTGGGTGGGGATGGGGTGGGAAGAGGCAGGGCAGAGCAACCGGAGCCCTGGGGAAGAAGTGGGGCAGGGACTGGAGCAGCATGCATCTGCACAGGGCACCAGAAAATTTGGTACTCCAAATTTTCTGGTGCCCTACGCAGCTGTGTACTTTGTGTATGGCTAAGGATGACCCTGCTTACTGTCATTCAGCCCTATGCCCCTGGTTTTTAAAAGGGTATCAGTTTGGCTACTGACTTTGCTCCTGCAATTTTGCACCCGCAGTGTATACCAGTTAAGACATTGAGTGATTGGATCTGACATCTAAGGGGCATAATATGCACACACACACCCCGGACAAAGGTGGCTGAGTTTCAGAAGTGGGTGGGCAAAGTGATCCCTTTTTATATCTAGTTTGCAATTCTGTGAAATGACCTGAGTCTTGCATGGAAATGCAGGAACTCAAAATATAAAACCCATTGCATTTTCTCTCCTGCGGCAGGAGTCAGGCTTATCTGTCTGGATCGGAGGCCACCTGCATCCCCTGGAGAGTGTGCCGCCAGCAGTGGCTGTCGTGCTTATCACAGTAGTGATTGCCTTATTCACAGAGTTTGCCAGCAACACGGCCACAATTATAATCTTCCTGCCTATCCTGGCAGAACTGGTAAGATACGTCGCCATGAGGGGGCCAGCTGTGACCCCTCTGTGGTCTCTCTCAGCGCATCCCTTTAGGTGTTAGGCCTCGCACCTTCACCTTGCCTGGGATGGAATTCTGAAATTCTCCCATTATCAGACCAGGCCCCGTGTACCAGTGTGATGACACAGCAGCAGGCCTGACTGGGTTCAGCCCCTGCAGTTCTTCCTTTTAGGAGGTTGTGCCCTGTGGGGGACCCTGGGGAAGAGGTGGGGCAGGGACGGGAGCTGCAGGCAGCTGCAGAGGGCACCAGGAAATTTGGTGCCTCAAATTTCCTGGTGCCCTACACAGCTGCACACTTTGTGTGTGGCCTTGTCTGAACAGCAGGAACAAAGCACAAGAGAACATGAATTTGAACATGACAAAAGGTGTCCCGCATGTCTGTCTTACCCTAAGCCCTACCACCATTTGGATGTGGGCCAGGCAGGTTTTGTTTCATGTGACCTCACAGCTGGAGTCTTTCTGTCACTCTGTTCCCCACCAAAGCTCCCTGCAGTTGCCTCTCTCCACTCTCCAGAGAGTGACTTTTTAGCTGCTTAGTGTTCTTTTGGTCTTTAGGTGCCCAGCCCTGGCAAAAACAAGTCTGATAACTTTGTCTGGAGCCTGGATGTAGCATCTTCACAGTTAAATAGCCTCAGGCATCATCTCTTAATGATCCCACTGTGTTATGTATCTAGAGAGCCATAATGTTGTCTTTCTGTTAGTTTCCTAACAACCCTGCTATTAACCGATAACCCAATATAGCCAACTTGTAACTATCCCAATAACCAGGTCACATATAGTGTTCACCAATTATTACAGTCAGCCTCATGTCCTTCATAGTCTAGGTACCCTATGGAAACATTTCTCTCTATTGCAGCAGCCCGGCCTCCATCAGCTGCAGAAGATGCACTAATCATTTGAGCAGCCATGGGTCACCTCACTCCTCTGCACACTAGGCCCAGTAGTCTCCAGGATCTCAGCTGGCCCATCCAACTGTATGGGGTTGTGACCATAGTCACTGGAGGGGCTATACTGAGATTGCTCATTCAGGGAAAACTGCAAAGAATAAGACAGATGATCCCCAAAACTGGTGTTTTATTCTATAATTACATTTCACCAAGCCAGTAACCAAACAGCTCCTGTAATACTTTACTGATTACCAAGAAGACAAAATTCAGTTCCCTTTAAGCAATCTAGCCTTTGGCTCCCACCCAGACAGCCAACTCTAATATAGTGAGTGTTACTAAAAACCCTATTCACCATATATAAAGTTCTACCAAGAGATTAGACACATTACCCACCAGGTCAATGAATATTTCAGATCTCACCCAAATACATGCTTATAGCCAATCCTTATTAAATTCAGATTTATTAATAAAAAGAAAAGTCAGAGAGTTGCTGTGGTTAAAAGATCATTCAATGTACAGCTATGAATAAAGTTCTTAGGTCAGTTTCATAGCACAGATGATGAGGTTGCTGCTTTGTAAAAAGCCTTCTGGAATCAGTTTAAAGGGCTATAGTCGAATAGGCAGTTCTTATGCAGAGTTTGTTCAAGTTCTTCCATGAAAAGTACAAGGTTAACCCAGAGTAGACCAGGAGACCTCAGTTTTAAAGGCTTAGACTTTCCCTGTCAAAGTTTAAGCAGATCTGAGATAGCAAGCATCAGATGGGAAACTTCCTTTATAGCTTGAAGCAAACTGTGTTCACAGCACGGCTTCCTTGGTTGAAGAATAGATAATGTATATTGTTTCTTTGAAGTTAATTCTTCATTCCTAGGCATACACCAGTAGCTAGTTGGATTCATTAGCACAGGGTAATTAACCATCAAACAGCGTACAGGTAAAAAGAACAGGAGTACTTGTGACACCTTAGAGACTAACAAATTTATTTCAGTGTAAGCTTTTGTAGGCTACAGCCTACTTCATCGGATGCAGTGGGCTATAGCCTTACGAAAGCTTATGCTGAAATAAATTTGTTGGTCTGTAAGGTGCCACAAGTGCGCCTGTTCTTTTTATGGATATAGATTAACACGGCTGCTACTCTGAAAGCTTACAGGTAGTTTACTACAAAATTTCAAAGATAAATGAAACAATAATATTACTGCACCACAAGTCCCACTGAATGATATCCCTTTTTGACCTCTGAATCACTAGAATAGAATACCATAATGAATCATTAAGGACAGGAACAGAATTTTAGCATCTATAAGCTAATTAGATCACGTTAAACTTCTAACAAGGCAAATACAGACAAATACAGCTAGGATCTATTCTTGATTCTCTAACAATACAGGCCTCCATTTCAAGGACTCTAGTCTATTTAACATGCCTGTGCTAAAAATCTATAAGGAATGGACCTGTACATAATTTCAGTACTCTTCTAATATGTCCTTAAGGGTTGGTTTTGGGTCAGTCAGCCTGCTGGTTGCTTAACCCTTGTGGCTCAGCCTCACAGTGGTCCACATGCTCCCTGAGGCCATGTAAAGAGACCTCAGGATTTCGGCAACCAGTAGTTTTGCTGATGGTGTGATGGCAGGACTGGATATTGTGTAGTCAAGGGGTTAGAACAGGCAACCAGGAGCCAGAATTCTTGGTGTTCATTTCGAGCTCTGCCACTGACCTGCTGTACGACCCTGGGCAAATCACTTCCCTTCTCTGTGCCTCGGTTTCCCTATCTGTGAAATGAGGATAATAATATCTGCACACTTCACAGGGAGCTTACGTGGCCTGCTTAATATATTGGACTGTTTGGAAACAAGATGCTAAAGGAGCATAAGTACATGCTGCACAACATGCATAATAATAATCTTTAAAAATGTTATTAACATAGAACAGCAGGATATGCTATAATATGCTATTGTAACTCATAGATTACTGAGTTCTGCTAGGCATAGTGCTGTAATTATTTGCATTCTTAGATGTAGTTCCATTGTAGCTCAGAACCCCTAATGTATAATGTGTGTGTTTTTTAATTTTGTTCTTTCAAGGCACTTCGTCTGAAAGTAAATCCCCTGTATTTAATGATACCAGGAACTATAGGATGCTCATACGCTTTCATGCTACCAGTCTCCACACCCCCTAACTCAATTGCGTTTTCTTCTGGACACTTGATGGTCAAGGATATGGTAAGTTGTTTTATGAACAGAAATCACTGAAGACACAATCATTTAGATGAAGAGTTTTTAACACAATAATTTCAAGATATGCTACCAAATAATGTTTTTTAAAATAAAATCACAAAGGTCAGTTTCTGTTATGAGCAGTGTTTGAATGCAAAGTACCTCATTCATAGTTGGTCAAATCTAGCTGCCTTAGAAAGTCTCATTTAGATAAAAATGGGCCAGATTCTGCCCTTGATTAAACCCATGTAAATCCATAGTAAATCAAATGCCTTCATTGGAGTTACTCCCAAATTTCTTCTGTGTACCTGAGAGCTGAGTCTGGCTTTTAACTATTTGAAAAGTGGATCCAGGAACTTGAAAAATAATCCATTTTCTGCCCCCGCCCCTTTAGATATTAAACTAATATATTGTAACAGGGGGATGCTTATCTCCCTGCTGTCAATTTTGCTGAGTTTGAGATCAGACCTGTCACAAGGATCTCTGCTATCAGCTTTGGGAGAGTTAACATGAATCCTTTAAATGACTCCTGTGAAAGTATCTTTGACCGTATCTTCGTCACATTCAATTACAGCGCTTTCCCTTTGCTAACTAAGTTTACATGGCTTTCACAGGTTCCAGTGAAAAATAACCTTTGACATCTGTTGGTCATAACTAGTTCTGCAGTTGTTTGTGACCTAGGGTTGTATATAGATGCTGGTTATAAATGCTGGAGGCAAAGCGGGGTTTGGGGTGGAGGCTGACAGCTTGCGACCCCCCCATGTAATAACCTTGCGACCCCCTGAGGGGTCGTGACCCCCAGTTTGAGAACCCCTGTTCTAGATCATGAATAAAATATCAAACCATGAAGATATTGAGCATCCCGAGCTACATTTCCCAGTAGACCTTGGTCAAGTCACCATCTCTATGTGAAGTGCATGTTACTACATTCCTTTTAATTGGTTAAGTGGATATTTATTGCCATTGGTATCTGATGTAGATGCTGGCTGAATCAGCCGCACTAGAATATTTTAGTCTTTTCTGATCTGGAAGGAATTATTTGACATAATATGCTTGGAGCAATCACTCAGGCAATTCCTATTCAGGAAGATGATAGAGGGAAACAGAGAGAGAGGAAAGACAGACTAGTTTAGGAAAGACAGAAAGCTACAATATGAAGCTCTCCAAGTGAGCAGCAAAATTAATGTTTCTCAAAACTCAACAGGAAACATGTATATGAATTCTCAGATGTGCTCTCAAGTTCTCTGTAGAGACTAAATTTACAGCCTGTATAACAATTACCCTCGCTAATGAAGAAACATGCTATTTCCTAAACAAAGAGTCACTAAGAAAAGAAGAGCTACTTCTCCTTTTGATTCTACTATTAAGTTTGTTTTGTTTTGTTTTCCTGTTTGGTATATTCTTGTCGGCACTTTTTTAAAATAAAAATCTTCTTATTAAGGCAAAGTTATAATAAAGTGTTTACATCCTACACTGTACATTACTGTTATTTTTTTAATGTAGAGCCTTACATTAAAGAGCACCAAAGGAATGTTTTCAATTCACTGGGCAGAAGAGCTTGACCACAAAACTCCTATGAATGTCCACGGGGGTCAACTTAGGACAGCTCTATACTCCAGAGTGAGCGTATGTCCCCTTATATAACACCTCACCTGTGGGCTGCGGACCCCTAATGGTGCACCAAGCCCTTTTTGGTGACTTTCAGAATAAAACATTTTTATAAGCAATGGCTGAGGAAGGAAGATGGTCACAAAGGGGAAAGGATCTCCTTCTTATAAGTGCAACCATTCAGAGCTGGTTAGAATTCACATGAAGATGGCTCAGACTTTCTCCCCCAGGCTGTAGCGTTTACATGGTGACGGCCACACTAAGTGACACTCATACCATTTTCAATCTCATACCATTCTCCCACTCTTATCCTCAAGGCCAGTGAACATGAGCAGAAATCATTAGACCTGTTCAGTAGGAACCTAGTCTTATGTAGTTTCATAGTACAGTAGGTTGGTTTGGCGATCTCTGGTACTAGCTGCTAAGTTGATTTGTTTACCCAGAGCCTCAGACCACACCCCAGTGCTTCTGAGCATTTGCACACACACTAGTAAATGTGGAAGTGAGAACTGGGGAGAAAAGAGCAGGCCTGTTTTCAGTTTCCTTCAGAAGAGAAGGCTGACTGGAAATGCACAAGAAGGGGACTGAATGTTACAAAACACTTTGGTGTGCGGAAGGGCAAAGAGAACACGCAGTGAAAAGTAAGCAGGTGATGAGGAATTGGGTAGGCTTCTCTCAAGATTCCCCATCATTTTCCTCTCCTTACTTCTTCTTACCCCAGAGTTACAGTTACTCTCCTCCAGGAGTGGGGCTAGACACAGCTACTTCCAAAGCCCATCTGCATTGTTTTGTACCTCAGCCGGAGGGGATTACTGGAAAGTGACCCAAGGCACTACCTCTCCCACAGGCTGAGCTCCACACCACTTGCAGCCTCTGCCAGCCTGAGAAGTGAGAATCTAGGACCAGAACGTAGCTTTTCCTGTTGGAAGCCCATATCATTGCCAGGAATCCTGCCCTGAGTATGTGAAATCCAGGCAACAATGGGATTTAGTACTTTGCTCAAGGTCTCATTGTTCTGCAGCAGGAGGTGTGTTCTCATGATCCCATCCATGCTTACAGCACTGGATTCAGCAACTAACATTGCTGAGCTTCTGCTTGGGAAACCCCGTTGCTTTTATAATCCACACTAAATGTGAGGATCTCTGTCCAGCCTGTTAGTGACTGGCCCACATGTGACGATGAGTCTGCAAAAGCCACCCACTAGAAGACTTAGTCCTTTAAGCTCAAGTGATAGAGGCTTGTGCTTTATACACTCCACCAGGAGTATATGAAGAGCAGTCGGGGGAAGATGGGCAGATTGTTCTGAAATGACATGAACTAGAGAAAGGAGTGGGTGTTTTGAGGAAACCACATTCTTGCTGAAAGGTCATGTTGGCTGGATGTCAACTTGATTCCTAAATCTGTCTCCCTTCCTTGCACAAGATCATTGTGCTCCAGTGGAAACAAAAGCAGAGGAATATACCTGGGGGCAAGTCAGGTTACACACTAGGCTTGTCCTACTCCTTTAGTGGAGTGCACACCTGTGCTCTAATTCTCAAAATCACCATGTAACAAAAGAATGAGGTGTGGGCAGAGAATAAATATGGGCTTAAGCATGACCTTAGTTGTGCTAATGAGGCACTTTAGCAACTCACGCTCCCCGCTGGCCGTGGTGCTCAGACAGCAGCACTCATTAATATAGGATTGGGATCCTCTGTGCCCCCCACATCTTGTTCAGCACATTTTACCTTGTGGTTACATGTGCCATACACTCTGTCCTATATAGGAGCAATCCTTAAGGCTCTGCAACAGTGGCTGCTGTGTGGAATGAGATGACGTTAATTTTTTCTATTGGAAACCATAGGAATCTAGCTGCCTGGATTAGGCTTTGACAAGGGAACCAGAGGGTGAAGGGCTAGTGCCAAAGTGGTTAAAGAAGGGGAACTTCAGAGATTAAAAGATTCATGTTGCTGAACAGGGGTCTGATCTCACACTCTATGTCTAAATATGCTGCTCACTCACCAAACAGCGGGCAGGTGGAATAAGAGAAAGTCAAGTTTATCTGCATGCACCCAGATCTATGGCTCAGCTAAGAAGCTGGGATGTTATCCATAGGAGAGGCTGATAGTTATTTTTAGAGTTAGCTCAGTTTAGAGACTGTCACCCTTAATCACATCCCCTTTAACTTAATGTGAAATGATAGAAACCCAGTTTGCGCCCATTCTTGTTGACACGTCAGCCTGGCTGGATGTTGGCTTGTTTCCCAAGCTTGTGTCCTGCCCTTGGCTGGCCCCAGGAAGAAGCAAGTTTTATGACTTTGCTGTGATGTTCTGTGACTATGGAATGAAAATGTAATTTGTGAAAGTCCCTTTCAGTGGCACAGGCTTACCCAATAACCTCAACGTGCTTAGCCCAACAGAGTTCAGCATTCCTTCACATCCTCTAACTTTTCTTCGCCCCACTCTACCCCAGCCTCCTCATGGTTAAAAGTGCGATGACATGCCTTCTTCTGGAACTGCTACAATGGCATCCGGCCATTCAAGCCTGTTTTCTCTCTCTCTCCCTTTGCACACCACCCATTGCCCTGGTTTAGACGGAGGTTTAACGGTTGCCATGGTTGTATGACTTTGTGCCATTGCATTGAGTGAAGTGAGAGTCAGTTGCTTTGAGAATGAGGCGTACCCTCCTCCTTTTTGCTGATACAGACTAACACGGCTACCACTCTGAAACCTCGCAGTTGCTTTGGAAACAGTGAATCAACTCCTAGTGCTCCTTCTCAGATTTACTTAGGCCTAAGCCAATGGGACTTTTGCCTGAGTGAAAACTGAGCAAAGGCTTTGGGAGGAAGTACAACTCCTTTTGAAATTCAGCTGTTTATCAGCTCAAACTCCTGTTGTCTTTACATATTGGTAAGCAGCTCTGGTGGTTTTTTTTCTGTTCTATGGGATAAGAATTGCACACCTAGCCTTTGATTATTAATTTTACTCAGCTTTCATGCTTTGCCTCCATATTGCTGTAGCTTTACAGAACTGCTTGTTCATATTAATTGGTTAAAAATGTCTGTGGTTTCACTCATTCCCTGAATATGGACACTGATTGTATTACAGACAGGAGTGTTTTTCTGGGAGGAAAATAAAACAGCAGCGTAAAGACAGAAAGTGCTTTTTAATCCACAGACTCTTTAAGTTGGATTCTCAGTTCCCTGATGCTCAGCTGACTTGTAAGAGAATCCTCCTTTCCTTCTGCAGAAATGAATCTTAAAACAAACACAGACACACTCCATTTACTGGGATGTTAGAGGTGCTTTTCCAAAGCCTGATCCTGAAAAGTTCTGAACATTCACTGCTCTCAGTGAGACAGCAATGGAAACTGCATGTACTCCGTGGCTCTCCGGCCCTGAGCCTGCACCAACAATGGCTAAACTTTCATTTATACCCCTGGCACAGGATCAGGCCCCAGTTCAGTAATGTGTTTGAGCATGTGTTACACATGAGAACCGTTTCCTTGATGACTCATGTGCTTAAAGTTAACCATGTGCGAAAGCCTGGGGTGAAAGTAAGGTGGTATGGGCTGGTACGGCATTCTGGTAAAAAGTGGCCCCTGTACTGGCTCGTACCACTTTACTTTAAAGCGCTGCTGCAACAGCGCTTTAACGTTACTGCTCTTTTTGTGCCCCCCGCATCGGCAGCCCTGCCGGGTCCTACTGGCAGCAGCTGCGCTTTAACATCCCTGCCCCTTTTGTTCCTCCCCTACCTTGGGTTGATGGGGAGGAGTGGGGTGGGGGGGGGGGGAACATTGCAAAAGGAGCAGCTACCCCTGGGGCTGGAGCCCTGGGCAGCGTGGGTGGGCTGGCAGGGGGACACTGACCCCCCCATCCCTGCCCCTTCTGCCCAAGGCCCCGCCACTTTGGGGGGAGGGGAGGTGACAAAGCTGCCCCCATACTGGTAAGGGAAAAAAATTACTTTCACCCTTGGCTAAAGCACTTTGATGGGTAAGGACCTAAGTCAGCATTTGGGAGTGGCGTCCCTGGCTTTAGAAAATCCAGCTGAAATGTTAATTAAACCCTTCTTTGTTGTAATGCTCGTTCATGTGCAGTCGGTCCCCAGGGCTGGCCAGTTTGGTTCCTTGGTTCACATGTTGCAGATTTCACATACTGCAGAAAGTATAATGTATCTGCATTTCTTTCACAGGCGAGAACTGGGCTGCTCATGAATCTTATGGGCGTTCTGCTCCTTAGCTTGGCTATAAACACATGGGCCAAGAGCATCTTCCAGCTGGGCAGCTTCCCTGAGTGGGCCAACATCCATGGAGAGAACATCACATCCTTCTTGCCAGATGTGAAGAATGTTACTTTACGCCCACTAAATAAAATATGAACAAAGCCAGGTCATAAGTGGGACTCGCTTAGGACTGGGGCACTGGAATCGCCCGAGTGTATGCACAGGACAAAGGCCGCATTGCTGCTCACGTTGCACAGGACTTTCCATTCATTTTATTTTATTTTTATAAATATTATTCATTATCACCACATAATTTTTGGGGTGGGGATGTTGGAAGATTTGTCTCCTCCCCCCACAGATACCTATCAAACAGTTTTAGAAAACTTTGTTCTAGATTAGTAGGGAGGTAATAAATGGATGACCAAGTAAGTCTCTAACATTGGGAGTTTTGCTGTTAACTTCAATGGGCTAGTTTCTGATACCCTAACTCATGCTGGATGGTATCCTTACTACCTTGCGTGAAGTTAATGGGACCATTTTAGGTGCTACTCAACTTGAGTCAGGGTATCAGAACGAGGCCCAGTGGGGGGGCCATGCTTGACCCCCCGGGATTCTAGAACACTTGTTAGGGCTCAAGATTTCACAAGGATTTCACAAGTAATTGTGTCATGTAGTAGGAAGACTATTTCTTCAGCTTATGAAAGGATAATTCAGGAGACTATGACTGAGTCTAGCCAGAATTTGATGCGTTGCTCCAGAGTGGGAGTTTGATAACAGTAAGTTTCCAAACACAGTCATTAGCTTGGTAATTATTTTAAAACTCAAGACAATAATTTTCACCCACACGTTTGTATTGACTGGAAAGGTAGAGATTTGTGGCCATATTCACTCCTGGTGTAACTCTGTATCTATCAGGCGCATGACACCAGTAGTTTATGTGGCCAGTCTTACGATGGTGAACTTCCTTTAACTGAGGTTTGAGGTTGACCAACTCATGACAATGCAGCTGAGTCACAAGCCAGTAGACTGTGCCGGGGAATGTTGATCCTTTTTTTTGAAATGGAGTTTGATTATTTTATCTGATTGCTTGGGTACTTTCAATGAAAGGATTTGCAAATTGAGCATGATTTTCACCACCATTTGATCTAAACGTGTATTTTGTTTGTGTAAGATTCTGTTTCATTAAAGATCGGTATTTGAAATAGATGGGTTGCAAGATGAGGAGTTGATATGGTGCTTTGGGGAGGGTTAACGGGGGATCCTTGCACTGATACAGATGTTGAACCAGATTCCCAATGGAATTAAACTGATTTACACCAGCTGATGGTCTGGCTCAGTTTCCCCTTGAGTTACTCAAAAGATTCAGCGTTAGCGCCGAGAGCAGACAGACTCATCAGACCCAATTCTCTCTTTATCACAATTGTTACTGCTACTACTGCTGCTGTGGAAACTGTACTGATTACATTAGAGTATGAATGTTTCCACAGGGGTCAAGCTGAAACCAAACTGACCGAACATGGAACTCAGCTGACGTTGAGACAAAATCCTTGTGATTAGGGAACTTGTACAATAAAATGCATTCATTAGCATGCCACTGTGTTCTCTTTTATCTCTGAAGCCAGGGGAGAAACGTGGGGTCTGAGGCTCCTCTCACTTGCACCAGTCTCAGTCCATTGGCATCACCTGCTCCTCATGTCCTCAAGTGCCACACCCCCTGGTTGTCTGGTCCTGGCCTTTTCGGGATTACAGCTGGGCCTTACTTGTGTTCAATGCTGTCAACTACACTGTGGCTGCCTCCTCTTGAGCCTTTTCCAGCTGCTGTTGCGCCTGCCCTGGAGGAAGCCCAATGCAGCCATTAGTCGCTATAGTGCCACTTCCTGTAGGCTTAGCCACATTCACCTCAGCAGGAGCCTGGAGTCCTAGTAAATTACTTGGTACAAGTCTGAATTGTCTGTTTCGCTTGGGCTAGGACTGTACCACGTACTTATACTGTACCATGTTCCTGACTAAGTTTAAGAGGCTTGATGCTGGTGACGCAGCTTCTCTCACCATATCTCTATAATTAGGATACTGCTTTCAGAGTCCAGATGTGTCCAAATGTGTGCATCCCTCAGGGCTCTGGTCTTGCCTTACGTTTTCTGGTTCAAAGCACCCTTGGGGATACAGGATTATGTAATTCTGCTCCTTTGCATCCATGTGTGCACCGGTCCTAAAGTAATTGCTTTCCTAAAGTCTTATTTCATGGATTTAGGAGTGTCACTTACCAGGCAACCCTCTCTTACTTACACTTGTTGCTAGTACCAAAAATCACGATGATACTGCATTACACAATTGTATGCACCAACTTGCTTTTCCCAAACCGTGCAGTCTGCATCATTGCCTTGTTAGCTCTTAAAAGACAGGCCTAAATTATCACTTTTGTATATAATCCATCCTGAATTTTAACTCTTAAGCCTTCATGTTCATCTTTTTTTAAGGTTAATCAGGCCACTGGCAGTTAAGTCTCTTATAGTTCTCAAGGCTCCTGTTATGTTATGTGACTAAATCGCCATCATATTTTCTTTTCTTCATAAGCGACTTTCCAGGACCATCATGATCATTTGACTTAGATTTTCCACACTTTGGATTTGATGAAACACTAGCTGATGTCAAACGTTTGTTTTTACACTTTCCGTTTTCAGCCACTTGTCCATATTGGGTGTGCAACAGTTCAAATAAAACTAACACACTGAGAACGCTAACACATGAACAAACCAGTAAATGAGAAGATTCACTCACGTCTCATTGGAGCAAAATGGCATGCTACCAGAGAAAGAGTGAGTATGGACTAACTGAGGGTCATTACCACCACATAGGCTACAATGACCTTGGTTCCGGCTGATTTGGCATGGAAACACTTTTTCTTCCACCATCAGGGGAGTGCGGGGCCAGAGACAAATTAGCCTTGATGGCCCCTCCAGGTACAGAGCGGATCCCCATCCTACTCCGTCCCTCATGCCGCCCAACTTCCCCTGTCTGCCAGGGACTGGCTCTTAGCTGCCGCCTGCACACCCAGGGTCTTGGCTGCTGGCCCCGCACTCTACGGGTCTTGGGCTGCCCGCCCCACTGGCTCCAGGCTCTGGCTGCAGCTCCGCACTCTGGGTCCCAGCTGTTGCCTCCTCAATACCTGGGGCCCCTAGGGACGGCTCTGTCCTCCATTACAGAATTTTTTCTGAGAACATTTCACAAACCCACAAGGGTTCACGAACCCCAGTTTGGTCTACCAGCTCATAGTAACACTACATGGCACTTAGAACAGATATGGAAGAAGAATCCTCTGGACCACAGGGAACATTCTGGGGAGTCCGTGTCCAGATTCCTGAGGTGGAATTTGTCAGGACAGCAGGGTTAAGATGTTCCAATGCTGTACCAGGAGCTCTTTAATCACACCAAGTGGTAAAGGCCTCAGCCAAAAGACAGTACCTTTGGCAGCACGGCGCTCCTTAATGTCACTGTGTAGCACTGGTTCAGCAATGACTCAGAGAGCGGAGCACCATTTACCACGCTTGATGTTTCCTGCGCTACTTAGCTTTTTCTCACAGGTCTTCCATCCAGACACAGACCTGATTAGCTTGTGAAATCAAACGCCTTTGAACCCCAAAGTGACGTAGCAGCATCTGACCACAAGAGGTCACAGTTGCTTCAGATAGGTGAGAAAGACCCACAACTAGCAATAAAATTCATTGCCATGAGGGAAGCTCTTGCATTAAGCTTTGTGAAAGTCTGACAGTCATGTTTCTGTGTCATTTTTCAGAGGCTATAGAACAGGTGTATATAGAAGAGGAAGGAAATCTCAGGTTTAAAAATCTGCCCCTTAGCCTTCCGACAGTTATCCTCACTGTCACTTAGATGCATACCTAGATTTATCTATGAATTTTTGCATGTGCATTAAGTGATTAAAAGTTATACAACAGTAGGAGGAGACACAAACCCCATACAGACTTTAGATCAGATACACACTGGGAGCACAATGAATCAGTTTAGTGAGAGAAGAGTCATATTTACAAAAGGGAGTTACCACAATTTGGTATCACAGCCTATTAATTTATTTTGCTTATGGTCCCTGTTTGACAGAATCTCTTGGGTCCGGTAATGTAACTCCTTGTTTATTTTGGGCTGAACCTGCCTCTGTTACTCAGTTAATCTGTGCAGCTAATGAGTCAAATTTGTCATTAGTGCTTTAATTTTCCAGGAGACAAATACAGAAAGTGGCACAGAAACAATCTACCTATCTTGGGACTGCTCATGTGAGTGCAGGCTACAAAACTAGTTTCTTTGTTACCACTAGGACCAGGTTATAGTATTTCTACTGCCTTCCACCATCCAGCAAGAATTCACGTTCCCCGGCCCATAGGCACCTGCCACTCACCAAAGTTGCTGAATAATTACAGAAAACTGCCTGACCAGCTTGTAGGAGAGGTTCAGCCCAAGTCAGTATAGGGGCCTAATGCTAATATTAGTTAGTATTCAAATAAAGAGAGAAAGTAGGTAATTTTAAAATAGTTCATGATGAGACCTTAATTGATTCTAAAGGAGACAGCTGTTAGATCTTTGTTCAATCCTTTTATGTTCTGGAAACTGAATTCATAGCGATTCGGAAGGAAGCACAAAATAAATAACAGCTTCTTTTGTGCTGCCCTGACGGTCTTCCCTTCACAGACAGCACAGCTGTATTAGTTCTCTATGCTGCATTCGATGGCTGGTTTATGCTGTTCACATAATGTCTGAAGCATCGCTAGGAAACCTTTGTGTTACCAGCCGACTGGGGAACATAATTACTATAACTGCAGTGCAGAACAGCTGGGGTGTAGTTGCTAAAGCTGAAAATGCCCAATTTGCTGTCTCCAGATTTGGATTCATTATACTTTGTAACACTTGCTTGTGCTTTATAGAGTTTGTGGGTGCGCCTGCCTTGAGAGAGGTCTGATGTGCAGCCACTTAAAGAAGCTAGCGTTACTTTAGTTCTTTCTGCAAGGTGAGAGTAAAGACAATTTTGTCTCAAACTCTGCACAGACCTATAGTCACAGCCGCATAGGAGCTTCTCAGGGCTTGTCTGCTGGCCCAAGAGGCTGCAGATTTGATGGATGTGGGCTACAGACAAATTCCCCTGCATGGGAGAAACCTCTGAATGGCATAAAGCCTCCATAACGCAACTCAGGGAGAAGGAGGCTTGGTCTGGAGGCCATTACAACCTGCTAATCTCCAGCTTCCAGACAATTGATGGCATCTGTTATACAATACAATAGCTTTAGGCTGCTCTAGATTATACTGGGGAATGGTTCCCTTCTGACCATGGAGGCATGAACAATGATGTCAGCCACCATTGCACTGCTCCATGTAGTGTGACACTAATCACACTGCAGATAGATGGGAGTTTCTGAACCAGAGCTGTTAATAGCTCCTGGCAGTCACTATGAATTTATTCCAGATCTCTCTTTCCTTGATATCTCTATGGCATCAGTTGCTGTGGGCTCCAGGAGTCTGATTTCTGTTTACACCAGTGCCCTCTGAAAACAGTGTGGGAGCAGGTGGTGCAAGAGAGCGCACATCAAACTGAAAGAGTTTAACTTCGCATGGCACAGCAGGACGAGAGCATGTGAAAATTAAACAGCAGTCCACTCTTAAAAACATTTTGAATGAGCATTCACAGTTTGGTGAGTGATCTGTAATTAGCCCAAATCACTTCACACAGAAGCAGCATTTTAATGTGACACTGTCTGGTTGTGATGCATGTTTGCCAGGAAACAGAAATGGCTCCCATCAAACATACAAGCTCTGTTGCAAACCTGGTAACAATCAGTTCGGGTGTGTCACGAACCACAGAGAAATTTCACAAAGTTTGTGCATTGGCCTGTGTCTACTCTACCACTAGGATGTCACTGTAGCAACTCTGGGCATTCTCTGTCCCTTGAAATCTTTCTGTCAAGCCCGGATGTCTTTCTAAAAGGGCCTCTTTAGCTCAACCACAAATTACTGGGCTTTCTGCAGAAATCACTGGGTGAAATGCTACGGCCTGTGTTATATGGAAGGTCAGACTAGATCAGTGGGTTTCAAACTTTTTTTCTGGGGACCCAGTTGAAGAAAATTGTTGATGCCCGTGACCCAACAGAGCTGGGGATGAGGGGTTTGGGGTGTAGGAGGGACTTTGGGCTGGGGCAGGGGGTTGGGGTGCAAGGGCGGGAGTCAGGGCTCTGGGCTGGGGGTGCAGGCTCTGGGGTGGGGGCCAGGGGTTTGGGGTGCAGCAAGGGGTTCCGGGTTGGGGGGGCTCAGGGCTGGGGCAGGGGGTTGTGGCACGGGGTTACCTCTGATGGCTCTCTGTGAGCGGCACAGTGGGGTGAACCATGGACCACATTGTGCCCTGGAAGTGGGCAGCAGCAGGTCTGGCTCCCAGGAGGAAGTGCGCAAGCGGCTCCACACAACTCTCACCCGCAGGCACCACTCCCTCCCCCAGTTCCCACTGGCCGGGAACTGGGAGTGCAGCGCCAGTGCTTGGGGCAGGGGCAGCATGCGTAGCCCTGTGGCCCTCTCACTGGACCCACTGCTGGCCGCTTCCGGGGCACAGTGTGGTGTCAGAAGAGGTAGGCACTGGCCTGCCTTAACAGGGCAGCACTGCCAAGGGGACTTTTAACAGCCCTAAACCTATTCCTAACCCTAAGCAAGACACTCAATGGAGTCATTTCCAGGGGAGCAGCCGTGTGCTCCAGGGAGTGACTAGATGCGGAAGTTGTAAGCGCTGCTAACTGTAGAATCCAACTAGTGCTTCATCTTCTCCCCACAGCTGGAGCAATACTCTCATACTATGATGAGAGCTAAAAAAGAAAGATAAAAAATGAGGTGACAAGTAATAAAGAAGCAGGAAAGTCTCCCTCTGAAGCACCGTCATTGGACACTGTCGGAGGATAGGATACTGGGTTGGATGGACCATTGATCTGACCCAGTATGGCCGTTCTTATGCTCTTAAAGTCTCATCCTTTTTGGAGCGATAAAGTCAACATTCAACTTTACCTCTCTGGGGCCTCCTACCAATGTTACCTGGAGTGTGAGTGAGGTTAGGAGGAACTCAGCTGAGCTAAGAGGGGGACTAATGATTTCCTATGTGCTGTGATTATAATCAGAAAAATGCCCATGTGACTAATTTTCCATCTTACTCTGTGTTGTATTTATTTGCCATATGTCTTCGTCAGTTAGCTGTGAAAATTCTTGGCAAAAAGAATCTTTTACGCTACAGAGTTAATGCAACTACAACAAGAGATAAATACAGGCATAATGCTCCTGTAGTGTGTGATAGTGACAAACATTCGTGGAGCCTCACAATGGCCCTCTAAAGTTGGGAGGGTAGCACTAGTATTTCCACCTTGCAGGAAGCTGACAGAGAAGTGAGTTGACCAAGGCCACAGAGCGTGTCATTGGCATGACTAGAACTAAGAATCAGGACTTGTTGACTCCCAGACTCATGCTCTAACTTCTATGCCTCCTGTCCTTGTGAAATATTTTCCATAGCAGGCGGTAAGTGACAAATTCTGGACTTTCATGAGAACACAGCGAGTATGTTTATGTGTAACCAATATGATTTCATTTTGCTCATCAGTAGAGCTGCTTGGAAAAAAGAAAGACGTTGTGGGTGGGGAGGGGGAAGAAAGCATCCAAAACCAGACATTTTTTCATTTCTGTTTCACTTCGTATTTTTCCACTGAAAAAAAATGTAAAAACATTTCCATGACAAAATTCGAGTGAAAAACACTTTTTTTTGACATTTTCCACAGAAATAAAAGTAGGGTTTTTTTACCAGCTCAACTCTATTCTGTCCTGATTCTTATAACTCCTCAATAGTGCACTCTGTGAGCGCATTGAGTAACATGGCTCCCATCTGCCAGGCATGGGGTCTGAGCCTCTCCCCAGGGTGAGAACTGTATGTGCAAGGGAGTGGGTTGCTTTTTCCTTTTAAATGGTCATGCTCCGCCATGTTTAACATACATGGAGAAGGGATGTCAAAGATGAGCATCTTGTACTTGAGATTTGTGATGCTCCCCAGTTCCTGTGGGGCTCAGGATTCCACAAGCTCAGCTCAGCCCCAGAGGAAGCTCTGTTCACCTGCACTGACTTCTTAGAGCCCCCCACAACCCTTATTGGCATTAGCAACTATGTTACGATGAGGCACAGGAAGCGCATTAGGAAACAGGCCGCACCAGTTGCTTCTGTAGTGGTCCAGCTCCATCCTGCCCTGTGCTCCCTTGGAATGTGCTTTCCATTCAGTCACGCTGAACACATGCAGAGTAATTTTTAAAAAACACAGCCAAGCTGGCAACATAGTGCAATTCCCCGAGACAAGGCAACATATGCAGGGAGAAGGCCATACAGGGAAATAAAAGGACATACTGTGGCCACGGAGGTCAGCAGCGGCCAGAATAAAACTGCCTTTGTAAAGTGTTAGGGGCTGATAGAAAGTGAGAGCTAGGCGGCATTCTGTGTGGCAGGGGTGAGTTCTGCATGTGAGTGTCTACCCTAGCCAAGGCAAAACCACATGATGTCCTAAAGTGAGATACTGGGATTCCTCCAAAGCAGGTGTTGTCAGGAACAGAGCGGGATTAGCAGGAGGAAAAGGAGCCAAAGAGAGCAATTAAACTGGCATGGGACAGAACGGTACTTTCAGGCTTCTAAAAGGGTATCTCTCAGTTGCAATATAGTAACATACTGCCTAGGGAATATTTTCAGGAATCAAAGCACTGAGGCTCGGTTTCCTACATATGATTCACAGGGCCATTATTTGGTTGGTCACTAGGGCTTTATAAAAATGTTCACAGATCTTGAAAACGTGAATTTTAGCACCAATTATTATTTGGGAGAAAATGCCCACCATAAGTAAATCGTGTTATTCAGTGTTCTCCTTTTAAAAAGCTTAATTTATCCAGTCAAGCAACAGAAACAATGCAAATAGCAGATTGTCCATGCAAGCAATCTCCGAGGCTGAAAACGATCTGCCCAATCCCTCTTGCAAACCTTTCTGAATATCAAGTATATTGGAAGGAAATGACAATCAGCTGATGAGCAATTCACTAAACAGAATTACAGGGTTTACATTCAGCAGCAAATGTGATTCAGAGTTTGCGGCTCTCCCACAGACTCGAGACTGATGACACCTACTTGTTTCTGTTTAGAAAACAGACACTTCTGCTTGCTGTGAGTCAAATCGTGCAACTCTCTGTGTGCCTTTTAGACAAGCAGTTTAGAATCCAGCAGCAGTTCCTCGAGAGTAAACTCATTCTGCATCTGACAGTGTGATCACTAGTGACACTGCGCTCACCTTTTGGGGGGGGCCAGGCTTGCCACAACTGGCATCACCAGTCTTCATTGGTCTTAACCATTTTAAAATATCCATTCATTGAAATCTACCCGACTAGTCCCAGCTGGTCACTTCTCCTAGTTCATCTGACTGTGTCTTTTGGAGCTGTACTTGAGGTTTCTTTCTGAGTGGATTAAGTGGCAAGAAACTTTCCTGAAGCATGGAGCACTTACAAAAGAGCAGGAGGCCTCTTCACAGAGCTGGGTATGTAGAATTCACTTTCCTCTGCTTCTCACTCTCCCTGCCTCTGCGCCTATGAATCTGACATTTTATCTGTGGAAAATCCAAGGAACAATTGTTCCAGAATTGCTTTTTTCAATTTTCTGCCCCAGAGAATAATGGTGGATGCTCTGGTTTGGTTTGAGTCTTAGGAAGACAGACATTGCCAGACTGGATCAGACTCAAGGTCCACCTAGCCCAGGGGTGGGCAACATATGGCATATGTGTCAAAGGCAGCACACAAGCTGATTTTTAGTGGCACCCACACTGCCCAGGTCCTGGCCATCGGTCTGGGGGGGCTCTGCATTTTACTTTAATTTTAAATGAAGCTTCTTAAACATTTTAGAAACCCTATTTACTTTAAATACAACAGTGGTTTAGTTCTATATTACAGACTTATAGAAAGAGACCTTCTAAAAACATTAAAATGTATTACTGGCATGTGAAACCTTAAATTAGAGTGAATAAATGAACTCTCGGCACACCACTTCTGAGAGGTTGCCGACCCCTGTCCTAGCCCAATATCCTATCTCCAGTAGTGGTCAGCACCAGATGCTTCAGGGGAAAGTGTGAGAATCCCATAGCAGGCAGATGTGGGACAATAGGTCTCACCCTGATTTCTAAAGATTAGCAATTGACTTAAAACCTGAAGCATAAAGGTTTAATATCCCTTCTCTAATGTTTATCATCATTAACTATTATAATTCAAAATAGTCTTAATATCCATAGAAATGACCAATCTTCCTTTTTAGAAATCTTTTAAAATTCTGAGTCTTAATAGCGTCCTGTGGCAAGGAGTTCATGTTGTGTGAAACAGTATTTCCTTTTATCAGTTTGCAGTTTCCCCCCTTTTAATTTTATTGAATGCCCCCCTTGCTTTTGCGTTATGAGACAGAGAGAACAGAAGCTCCCAGTTTGTCTTCTCTATACCAGGGTCAAATATCTACTACTTGTGGAGCTTAATTTATTTCTATTAATCATAATAACTGTAGAGTTGATATTTTTATAGCTATTATTATTTGGATTAATGTAGTGCCTAGGTCCCACAGAGCAAGATGTTGCACACTCTCAGAACAAAAAGATTAACCATGCCACAAGAGCTTAATATTATTCAACATTATGTTTCAGGATGAGCAACTGACCTTCAATTATTAATTTAGAACTTTCAAGAAATACCTAGAAACTGCCTGTTCTGTATTTTTTGAAGGAAATTCTACCCAGTCCTACATACTTAGTTCAGCAAAGCCAGTACAGAGGGACAGAAGTGAGAGACAAGATGTGTTCAGGGAAGGAAGCACACAAAAAAGACCTGTTAGTGCATCACCCTGCAAAGAAGCCATCTGCTAGTAGCCACCCCAACAGAGATCATCCTTATGTATTATAATTCCCATGAAAATTAAGGAAAAGCCATTACACCAGTCGGATGGTGTTTTCCTATCCCATTTCTATTTGTAACTGTATAGTGCATAAGGAGCAGTTTTCAGAGCTCGGTGGAGGTGACTGCTTCATCTGACAGTTACTGTGTTGACATAAACTTTAGGCTCGTTTCAGTGCATTTCTATATTGACCCTGCTAAACACAGAGTTGCTTTTTCTTGGTATAGAGTCGGGATCTATTGCCAGTACAATCCGTTTCCAAAGATACAAGAAGTTATGTTACATGCGTGGTCTGCCTACTCGAAGCCGGTCCCTTCAAGCTGCAGTGAGCTCCTGACTTTATTTCTTCAGTGTTGCTGCATTGCTGTGCTGATAGGTGGCCTCTTCTACAACTGGATGTTCGCCTCGCTAGAGTATGCATTTCACCTCTCCTCTGCAATTGCTGTTTCCTTCAGTCTGCTACTTCTACTGATCCTCTTCTTGGTGCATCCCGTCCGCTGCATGTTCACCATAATGATACCTATGTTGGGTACTAAACAAGGCCGGAAGCTGCTCTTGTCCACCTGTTTCATGATTGTGGCAGTTAATATCATACCAAATATCATGGAGAACATTAAAACCATACTGCAGGTTATCAAATGCATTTGCAAGAATTCTTCAGACAGCCTTTTGAATTCAACAACCCTGCTGGGAAAAGGTTTCATGGAGTTTGGTCACCAAATCAAAGAAGTCAGTGACAAAATGCCTGCTATGTCTGTGAAGCCCATGAATGGACCTTTTCAGTATGCTGTGGATCACAGTAGTTCCTTGGTGAGGGAGCAAGTGCTCATTGCTAGTCAGAAGATCAAGGATGATTTCTCTGCTGTCGAATTGCTGGTCAGACAGGCATTGCTGGTAGCCAACAGGGCAGCTGCTGGCTTCTCTCTGTTCTATCTCCTTTTTCAGTCCGCTTGGTATTTGAAAAGCTATCTCACCAACCTCCGATTTGACAACATTTACATCACCGAAAAGCCGAAAGCGAAAGCAGCCCGTCTGCTGACATGCTCTCCCAAATGCACAGGCTTGAAGCTGTCCCGGGCGGAAATGATGGTGTGCCTGGTGCGCATGATGCTCCTCACTTTGGTCCTGATGCTGACAGTGATGATCATAGCAACGGATCACATCGCCTTCCACTTGGCAGACACAGCAATGAATGACGTGGCTCAGTTTCCCAGGGTGCCCATAGCGCTCAACATTAAATATGATGTAAGTAGCAGAGTCCCTAGCCTGGCCCTTTAAATAAAGGAATGTCCAGCTTTTCTCACCAGCCAAAGCTACATTCGTCTGAGCTGTTCTACTGCCAACAGACAGAATGGAGGCAGGACAGGGACATATGTATTCTCACTGCCTGACTACAGCACATATAGTTATATAAGGCAACATTGTGATCAAGGCTGTCTTTAGGCATCCGCGGCTGCAGAGGGCATCTAAAAATTTGAGGCACTCCTGGTTATTAGTGTCCACCCTCCCACCTCTTCCGATCCCTGTTCTGACCCTTCTTGCAACCTCCTACAGCTGGCTGCTGCAGCCTGGTGATTTACTCTGGAGGGGATCTAGTAACTTGAAAGTGAAAAGGTCCTCCAGCCTGCCAGAACTATTAGCACAACACTAAAACTGTTAAAGACCCATTCAAGTGGTAATGAATCAGAGGGGTAGCCATGTTAGTCTGGAATTGCAGAAGTAACAAAGAGTCCTGTGGCACCTTAAAGACTAACTAAAGTATTAGAGCATAAGCTTTCGTGGGC